>JACVVK020000126.1:955000-1172500 GCA_018292915.2 Batillaria attramentaria | reverse complement strand
TCCGGGGGTTTCTCTCCGGGTTATCCGGCTTTCCTCCCCCAGCAAAATTGTAAAAAAAAATATAGGATAGGTGCACCGCGGCGACGCGCTTCCCCCGGAGGAGGCAGCCCGAATTTCCCGAAAGGGATAATAAAGCCCTAGACTAACCAGCTAACCAGGTATTCTGTGCAACAACTTACCCGAGACCAATCCTAGGAGAAACAGCGCCCTCTCCATGCCGGGTACAAATCTGTGGACGGAAAGATTGACGAAGGGCGGTAGTCCTATAGAAACTAACGTTAACGTCCCTGCAGTTTGTTCCAGTAAACGTTGTACTGATATTAAGAGATAAACTATCAACAGTGCGAAAGACCTTTCCAGATCCAAGGCCCTGCCCTCCACCAAAAAAAGGGCGCTTTAGTCAGATATGACCTGGCATTGCACTGTTGTTCATTCGATTGCCAGAGGTTTCATATGTGGTTGCGCTTTCCTATAATTATTTATATAGGTAAATGTATATGTTGTACAGACATCTTTTGACGAACTTGAATCGGTATAGACTCTGTCAATATGTGATCTTGGTTTGTTTGCCGTTTAAAAAAAAAATTGTATCCTCCATACCCCAAAAGGGGAAAAAGGAAAATAAAATCTTGAATCTTGAAATATTGTCTAGCAGACACTCTCTGCTTGCAATGCGTAGTAATCTTTGACAAATTCATGGAATTTCGTCTGTAAACTAACCAACCACACCACCACCAGCACCAGCACCAGCATTACCACCACATACAACAACAACAACAACAAAAACAAAAACAGCACCACAGACGATAAGAGCCAGAAACTGATGTAATGAGATTATTTTAATGAGCATTTCAGGTTCTTTGGAATAATGATTGCAACATGCTATTTGGTTTTTCCTGTTTATCCTGTTCTGAATGGGCCTTCCCCAATCTTGGCTCCTGCAAGGAAACAAAAGACACACGTATGAAATAGACGACTGCACAAGCCCCGAGGCCAAAGCCCCTCCCCTTTACTTTTCCGTGTATTTGCAAAACACAGTACGTCCATGACGTCATTTTATGGACATAGGGGTGGTTTCAAGATGATGTCGAGGTGTGTGTGTGTGTGTGTGTGTGTGTGTGTGTGTGTGTGTGTGTGTGTGTGTGTGTGTGTGTGTGTGTGTGTGTGTGAGCGCGCGTGTGCGCGTGTGTGTGTACGCTGATCTGATTCAATGAATCAAGGAAAATTTAGTTGAGATTGTACAGTCAGTTATATACCTGCCGATGTCAACACTCTACTGCAAATAGCAGTAAGTAAGTTTAAAAAAAAAGGATTGGTATTGGGTGGCGCTGCACCGCGGCGACGCGCTTCCCCAGGGGGAAGCAGCCCGAATTTTCCGAAAGGGATAATAATGTAGTAAAAAAAAAAAAAAAAAAAAGTAAGTAAGGAAAGCCTCACTAACCAACATGGATAGCCACCATAGGATCGTAACAGTCGTGACAGACGTGGATATGAGCTCTGCCATCAGCGCCAACACGAACGCTGTCTCCCGTACACCGTCCGTTCTCCAGGTTACCGGAAATGACGTCACAGTAGGTGCCCTGAGGCAGACCGGTCTGGAGGACAGCGTTGAGGTCGAAGGACTCCAAGTTGAGTGCGACGAAGGCCCGGTTGCCTCGCGAGAACGCGATCTGATAGTCGGCGCCGGACCACCAGTTCTGCAGCTGTGTTATGCCGGCAACGTTCCTGAACCAACGAGAATTGTCAAGTTGTAAGAAGAATATCATTATAACTCACCCTTAAAAATCCCATGCAAAAATCGCGATTTTTTTGAAATTTTGATACCACTAGGAGCCACTTCAAGCCACAAAGGCACTGCATTCCCCCCCCCCCCCCCCCCCTATTTTTGTATATTTGTTTTCAGCGCTTAGAACTGTTACCAACCAATAGGTGAGAGCGCTATATAAGTACTGTCATTATTATTATTATTATTATTATTATTATTATTATGCAATCTGCATCGGTCTCGGTTCAAGCGGGGAGCCGTGATAGCCAAATGGTAGAGCGTTGGACTCGGGCCCTGAATTCACATCCAAGCCGAGGCCAAATATTTGTACTGGCCTATTTCTCTATGCCCCGTCTTTGATATCACCATTCCATGGTGGAAAAGGACGTTAAACTCCCAAACACATACCCACTCACCCGTCTCGGCTCATGCCTTCTTAAATAGTGGCTTGAAGTGGCTCCTACTGGTGTGCAGTGGCTTATTCTTTTAACCAGTCTTTTTATATAGTGGGCAGGGTTGGTCGGGTTCTAGCTCTTAAGAGTTAACCAACGGAACGCTATAACATGAAGTTCTATGTAGTTTAGTCATGACATGACTAAACTACATAGAACTTCATGTTATAGCGTTCCGTTGGTTCGGAACCAACCCTGTTCCGGGACCGTCGCTTCTCTAATTCCTTGCGACGACGTCCAAATCGGGCTAACCGAGACCGAGCCGAGCTAAGTGATACCTAAGAAGGAAAAAACAAAAATACTCGGTGACAAGGAAAGTGGACAGTTGCGAACAACTTTGAGGTCCCAGTGTTATTTCACAGTGTGCTCAGAAGCGGTGAAAACTGTCGCATTCACCAGCACAGTACATTTTCAGCCTGTTTCGAAATTATTTCCTGCCTGAGTTGTCCCCCGAGCATTTACAGACCCGCAGCAAGCATGCATTTTTCGTGGGAGCTTCGTGCTTTGCCACGAAAAATGCGTGCTTGTTGCGGCAAGGGAGCCAACTCATGCAGGCAACACTCTCGAAACAGGCTGAAAATGTACTGTGGTCAAACGCCACTACAAGACAATCTGGACGGCCCAACCCAATCCCCCATCTGACGACCAGATGCCACAGCTCAAGCGTCACCAGCAGACCACCATTTTCCGTTTACGTACTGGACACTGCAGACAGCGCGCCCATCTGTACCGCCTTGGACTCATGTCTTTACCTGAAGGCCACCATGTTGTAGATTTGTCGCCAGCGATGCTCACAGACCCAGCCGCCGCTACACGTCATGTCGCTGTTTGTGATCACGTGGTTGATGTTGCCGTCGGTGTTGGGAGGACCCTGGTCTGAACTCATGAAGCTGAAGCTGCTCATCACGCGGGGAAACCCGTACGGGTGGGCCAACATGAAGGCTGTTGCCATCTGAAAAAAGTAAGGGGAGCTGAGGTGGCCGAATGGTAGAGCGTTGGACTTCCAATGCTCGGGTCGTGAGTTCGAATCCCGGCTGGGGCCAAATATGTGTGCTGGCTTTTTCATCGTTGCTCCGTCTTTGATATCACCCGCTTGTAGTGGAAAAGGACGTTAAACTCCCAAATACCCACCCACCCACCCACCCTGAAAAAAAGTAAAGGCTCCGTCATACGTGGCGATATCAGCCGTACAATGCACTCCCAACCAGTTACATCGGCTCGCCAGGGCCACTGAAGCGGCCCGCCGTCGGCTTGCCGGTGACTAGAACACGGTCCTATATTTTCCTCGCTACGCCAGTAAATCGCCGCTGACAGCGCGCTATTTGTGTATCGTCCAGCGCCATGCCGGGGGCGCAGTCCGCTCACTAACAAACGCTCCTAGTGTGTGAACAGAAAAGCCGTTCGGCCAGCATGCGAAGGCTCCGTAGGCTCGCAGCGTGTGCCGTAGGTTTAAGTGGTTAGGTGGACACACCTCTCTTTGACTGTGATGTCACCACCATCTACTCTCAGCTAAAGTCTGGAAAATTGACGGAAAAAAACGTCATTCATCTCCCGTTGTCCATTTAATGATTACACATAAGAAAGTATCACATAATTGCACATACGCACTTGAGGAATATATTTCTTGCGCTAAACATTTCATAACGTCAGAAATACCAGTTTAACCTGCTTGCCCGCGAAAAATCTCACCTTATACCTCTGGGCATCATTATGAGTGAGAACGCCCCCTCCCCCGCCGTGGCCACGCTGGTTGTCGTGGTTGTCGATGAAGTTGACCACGTCGTTCCCGCTCCACATGCCCCAGCCCTCCCCAAAGCTGGACAACCACTTCATGGCGTTCTGTCGTCGGAACACTCTCGCTAACTCCAGCCCGACCTTGAAGTTGGTGACGCGGCCCGTCTCCAGGTACTCGTCAGCCTTGATGGCCTCCCCGCCCTGGTCGATCACCTCCTGGTAGATGAACGGTCTTTTACCGCTGCCGAACACATCAGCACGAAGGTTCTGGTGACAAAAAGAGAACTTTTACGATGTGTTGGGATGTTGCCGTAAACTCACTCCTTGAAAAAGAAAGGCACATATGGTATGGTATGGTAGACTTCTCCTCGGCGCACATATCCATCTGTGCTGAAATGCTTACGGCGCCGCAGGGCTGGAGGACGAAGCAGTGAAAGCCTGCTGCCGCTAAGCGCTACTTTATGTGCAAACCTCCACCCTGCTATTCACTCTGGTGCGTGCGACAGTATTTCTGTTTACCACGACACCGGCCACAGCCTGCTCTTCTTCTAAAGATGAACGTGTTTTTTTTTTGTTTTTTTTTTAGCGTGCACACTTGATGTATGTGGGTGCGTGTGTACACGAAGGCGAGACAGGCACCGACCGTAAACGAGTCTGCACATGGATTTGACTCGATATGGTAAGGTGGTGTAGCTTATGAGGATGCGAGCGTAAGGACACAAATTGACCGTTGGGTTATGTGCGGTGTTTTATTTGAAGAATCCTGTGTGGCGAGTGTGCTAGTTTGTAGTGATTTTGAAAAAAGAGTGATTTTCGTGATTTGTTTTGTATTTTGTAGGGTAAGGTGTATGCCAAAGGACTGCAACGAGAGGCAAGCTGGCAGTGAAGCTGGGACTTTTTTGCGCACAAGTCGGACAAAGGTGACGTGAGTGGATTGGAGTGACGTGGCTTTCTGGCCTAACAGTGAGACCTGAGCGGAAAGGAGACATTCAATTTTATAAAACTCCTTTCAGAGACAGCCACACCCCGTCTATGGAGATTTATTTCTGATACTGATGGTTGTTATTCTAGGAGAAGATAAACCTCACATAACAAAAGCAATGGAAACATTTAAAAATATTAATAAAATAATGTGTGAATGGTAGACGCTTTTCCAACTTGTTTGGATGAAAGCGCCGCGAACTGAATCCAACACGCACGCTCACTTGAATCACACGCATTCTCTCACACTTTGGACAAACACATTACTCTTAAGTGGTGCGAAGGGTCAGCTCAGCTGAATAAGTTCCGGAAGTTAGAATTGCATTTTAAAAAAATTCTGGGCTGAAAATGTCCAGATCAGAGGGGGGGGGGGACGGGGGGGGGGGGGAGCCGGAGTGCCCGGAGAGAACTCCCGACGATCGGCGCCACATACCAGAGAGATAAAGTCTTTGCCCAAAGTGGGACTCGAACCTGACCTCTCGTATTGGGCAGAGTTTTTTTTTTTTTTTTTTTTTGCTGCCACAACTCTTTGCCGGCTCCAGTGGTGTTCCTCCCTGGTAATGGGTGGAATTCACGGATGGCTCGGAAGCTGGGGCAAGTTTTATTATGCATGATGATGGGTGCAGAGTCTTAACCACTAGATTGCTGACCGCCCCCCACTATTGCTGCACATTGTACATAGCCTCACTACTCTGACCAGGCTCAAAACCAAGAAGAACCTTCACGCGAGGCATCCCACTGGCGTGTTTCTGTTCCACCCCACCTTCAGCCGTGAGAAGAGGATCTTTAAGTCTGCTGGCCACATGTGCTTGGCGGCGTCCACCCGGAAACCAGCCATCCCGAGGTCAATGAGGTGGTTGAGGAAATCAGCGATCCGGTCCCGCACGTACTCCTTGCCCAGCGCCAGGTCGGCAAGGCTCACCAGCTTACAGTTCCGCACCTGATGTGCCACAAAGTCATGGCATTTTAAAAGGATGGAATCACGTTAAAAGAAAATCGATAGAGAAAAACAACGAAACAAAAACACATTACACCGAAACTGTTCTCATCTAGATTTACCGATCTGTCAACAGATAGTACCCAATACTGACAGATCAGTCGTAATGAATCAAAGTGAGCGTGGTGTAAGTTTGGTGTGTGTGTGTGTGAAGGACCCTGTTTTGCCAGTGTGCTAGTGAAGAACCCTGTTTTGCCAGTGTGCTAGTGAAGGACCCTGTTTTGCCAGTGTGCTAGTTTCTAGTGATTTTCCTGATTTTGTAGGGCAAGGTGCATGCCAGGGGGTAGCAAGAGGCTGTGAGCTGGGATTTGTTTTGCGCAGAAGAGGCAAAGGTGACGTGAGTGGATTTTGGTGAAGTGGCCTAAACAGAAAGTAGACCAGCATTGCTCATGTGAGACTTGAGCGGAAAGGAGACATTCAATTTAAAAACAACAACAACAACAACAACAACAACAACAACAACAAACTCCTTGACAGGAATGTGATGGAGCGCAGCTTCCTGCTAAGGACAGTCCAGTTCTTTTGTTCCGGTGAATTTTCTTACCTCCTCCGGGTTGTTGTAGTTGTGAATGTTTCCGTCAGGTGTGTGGCAGTTGTTGCCGTTGTTAAAGTCCAGTGCGCTGTAGGGAACCCCCGGGTAGCTGAGGGTACCCCCGTTCCACTGAGAACCCCCAGTGCCCGTGCCGTACCCTCCGGCCCCCGTCATGTGGTTGATGACAACGTCAGCGTAGATTCTACACGTGCACATTAGTAAAGCGACCTGAATATTTTTTTGTCAAAGCCTTTTTTTTTTGGACAGAAAAGTGTGATAATGTTATTTTTGTGCGTTTTGGAGCCCACCAATCAGAGCACAGTCAGTTCCTCTTTGGAAAAAAAGAAAGAAAGAAAGAAAGAAATCGAAACGTGAATGTCTTTTTGGTCGCTGGACGAATATTTATATTTATAAGAAAAGGACATAGCTGACACTGAGTGAAGATCATAGAAGACAGCCTTCACCCTGTCTCGGGACGCCATTTTTCTCAAATTATCCAGCCTGACGGTTCGTTGTGAATAGCGACCAAGAGACGGACACAACGACCAAAACTTTTTTTTAATTTTTTTAAAGTTTAGTTGAATAGGGTTGCCCTCACTTACCGAACACCAGCGTTGTTACAGCGCTGCACCATGTTAGCGAGGGCCGCCTCATCCCCACTCCTGGTGACCAGCTTGTAGCTGACGGGCTGGTATCTCTCCCACCATGGTCTGTACGGGTTGGTCACTACGGCGTTCTCACTCGGCGGGGAGATCTGGAAGAACGGAATCACTTGCTAAGGCTTATTGGTCCACCGGCTTTTGTCAAAGGATCATTTTCACACACACACACACACACATACACACACACACACACACACACACACACACACACACACACACACACACACACACACACACAGAACACCAGCTGTCAGTAAGTAAAGCGTTGTTTGAGACAGGTGAGCTCAGCAGACAGAAAACAATGTACTTTGTTCTAACCGCGTACACGTTCAGAGTGGGAGATGGCGGATTATGTTATGTGTAGACATCTGAAGTGCCGCCGCGGAAAAGCAAACAAACCAAACAACAACAGCAAGAGAGACTGTGTATGAGAGAGAGAGAGAGAGAGAGAGAGAGAGATTGCTGTGATCAGTTTTGGGTAAATCTACTTGTCTCTTGTTTCTGCGTCAGCGCCCTCCCACCCCTACGCGCGTGCGTACCTTTTCACACACACACACACACACACACACACACACACACACCTGTACACCACAGTAGCCGTAGGGTCCCAGGAATGTCTCGCACTCCTTGGCAATGTCATCCCAGCGCCACTCAAACAGATGAGTGATGGCTGACCGGCCCGGCGCACAGTTCGGCTCGTGAAACGCCGCCTCCGCTAGAACAAAAATAATGCAGTTTCCCAGAAGCGGAAACTAAGTAGGCGGAGATATATATCCTATGTCCCCCTACATCATAACCGGTCCCTTTCTGGTGGTGAATCTGTATCCGTGAGACACAGGCATGAACGCATAGTTACACACGGGAAATGTAGTCCGCCTTTGTTTATTGTTGACGGGAATGAAGTAAACCTAGTAGGGTGTACGGCATTTATCTATGTGCCCATGAAGCCAGCTTTATTTACTCAGTGATGAACTCGAAACACACACACACACACACACACACACACACACACACACACACACACACACACACACACACACACACACACACACACACACCGTTGTTGTTCATGACAACCGACTTTAGTTAGTGAAACATATTACTGTCTTGGTTAGCCGAAACACAAGTTTTTGAAATAAATAGCTCGCCACGCCGCCTTATGTCTACGTGGCCACAAATGAGAACGAACAGTTATATAAAGGAGATAAGAATATACGAAATATGGATCATACAGATTGTGTATTTGTGACGGTACTATGGCTGTTCCGGCCTAAATTAACAAGTGAGTGACTGAGTGTTTGGGAGTTTTACGTCCTTTTCCACCACGTAAGGGTGATATCAAAGACGTGGCAACGAGAAAAAGGCCAGCACTAATATGTGGTCCAAGCAGGGATTCGAACTCACAACAATATCCGAGGTGATGAGTCGCCTCACTCAATACTCCTTAATACAAATAATACAAATAATTTTTTTTGTCCTGCTTACGAGTACGGGTTAATACCATCTTTGCTATTTATATTTTGGATCATTTCCTCTCGTGAGTGCGCCTGTACGCTCGATATACCTCTATCTTGATGATTCGTACAACTCGTAATGCGATACAATGTTATTTTCACCTTGCGCGAGCGGTCGATCATTCAAATTCGATCAGCACAGCTCTTAATACGAGACAATGTCGTTTACACTTTGCACGAGCGGTCGAACATACAAATTCTACGACAGTTGTTACGCTACTGGAGCGCTCAGTGTGGTCGCCTTGTCACCGAGTACGCTTCTGTTGGCTCAGTGCCAGCATTACAGATGCAGTCACTGTCCAAGCGTCTAAATGGTATGATGAGGGGTACCACGAAACAGCTCAGAACGATCTGTGGGCACAACAATGGTAGCTTTGCAACTACCGCAAACAAGTACAAACAGATAAGACATGAGTTATATACATCAGAACGAACTTACCAGCGACTAGGGCCCAACTTAGGAGCAGCATGACCACCATGATTGTACGCTTGTCGTTATAATGTCTGTTAGTGAGGAGACGTGTCCTGTTTTCAGCCTTTTTTAATAGGCTGACCTCAGACAAGATAACGTTTCACGGGAAAGTGTTCTGGGAACAGGAGAGGAGGAAGGATATCCGACTGAGTGTTGTTACGTACAGGATGTTCTGGGAACAGGAGAGGAGGAAGGATATCCGACTGAGTATTGTTACATACAGGATGCCATGACGTGTACGTGTGTGTGGACGAACTTGAAATCAAATTGTTTGTCGTGCCATTGCGGACCTGTGTTTCGCTTCTGTTGTGCGAGCAGCCATTTGGTTTGGATATAGATCACACCCACACACAGAGGGGGAGAGACGGGGGAGAGAGGGGGGGGGGGGGGGAGAGAGAGAGAGAGGGGGGGGGGGGGAGAGAGAAAGAGAGAGAGAGAAACCATCTAATCTGCCTCTGTGTGTGGCGAAGACATTTTCAATTTACAGATATTTTATTGGTTGTGAACAGCTGCAAGAAAAACATTTGCAAACACACAAAAAGAGATACATGTTCTCTGAAAAGAAGTAAATATATGCCCTGATATGCTAGATGTACAGCAGACACACTCCACTGACTTACAATGCTCAGGAATTTTCCTTTGACACATGGGCTTTCTCTAGGCAAGGGATTTGAACAACAACAACAACAACAACAACAGAACAACAACAACAGCAACATCAACCACAACCACAATAACAAGACAGAAAACAAGGAGTCAGAAAGGGAATACTTGCACTGAGATTTATTGTACGAGCATTTCTGGGTCTTTGGAACGATATTTTTGACACGGTGTTTGTTTTCCTGTTTCATCCTGTTCTGAATGGGCTGTCCCCAACCTTGGCTCCTGCAAAGAAACACACTTATATATATTGTAGCTGTTTACGTACTTAATTTAATTCAGTTTTTCTGTCTGTCTGTCTGTCTGTCTCTGAACTCGGGGGGCTGGGGTGGCCGAATGGTAGAGCGTTGGACTTCTAATGCTCTGGTCGTGAGTTCGTATCCCGGGTGGGGCCAAATATTTGTGCTGGCTTTTCCATCGTTGCCCCGTCTTTGATATCACCCGTATGTGGTGGAAAAGGACGTTAAACCCCCAAACACCCACCCACCCACCCTGTCCCTGAACTCGTTTTTGTGCGTTTCCCGTCTCCCCTTAACACAGAGAGAGAGAGAGAGAGAGTGCGCACGCGTATGCGTGCAAATTAACCTTACAACTGACATCTTTTATACGCGTGCAAATTAACCTTACAACTGACATCTTTCATACACATCGTTGCAAGGAATACCAAGCTGCTACTACTACTAGTACTACTCCTACTACCAGAATAGGAGGCCTCGCTCACCAACATGAATGGCCACCATAGGATCATCACAGGCGGAGCACACGTGGATGTGAGCCGTGCCATCATCACGAACATAAACAACGTCTCCCGTACACTGTCCGTTCTCTAGGTTGCCGGAAATGACGTCACAGTAGTAGCCCTCGGGCAGGCCGGTCTGGAGGTCAGCGATGAGGTCGGACAACTCCAAGTTGAGTGCGATGAAGGCCATGTTGCCTCGCGAGAACGCGATCTGATAGTCAGCGCCGGACCACCAGTTCTGCAGCGGTGTTATGCCGGCAACGTTCCTGAACAAAGAGAAAAGTTGATAACAACTGTGTACATGAAGTGTGCAGGCGCTTTACCCAGTTTCTTGAATTGGCCCAACGCGCCACGAGCTGAACCCAACACGCACGCCCGCGTGAATCATACGCCTTTTCTCAAACACAGAACATGAACATCTTACAATCACGCGGTGCGAAGAGTCAGATCAGCAATTTAAGTTTCGAAAGTTAGACTTACAGTTATTTTCAAAATTTGTGGGCTGGATGACCATTTCCAAAGCAAAGGGAGGGGATGGGGAGGGGGGAGCCGGAGTATCCGGAGAGAACCCCCGAATATCGACCCGATTAAACGGTGCCGCACACGAGAAGGAACAATTCTTTGCCCCGAAAGGGAATCGAACCTGACCTCTCGCACTGGCGGCGAAGTCTTAACCGCTGGGCCACACTAAGTCTCGATTCTCCGGTTGTGTTCACATCTTTTAGAAGCCAGCATTAATTTTAATCGAAGCACTGCGCACACTTCTTCACCTGAAGGCCACCATGTTGTAGATTTGTCGCCAGCGATGTTCACAGACCCAGCCGCCGCTACACGTCATGTCGCTGTTGGTAATCACGTGGTCGATGTTGCCGTCGGTGTTGGGAGGACCCAGGTCTGAACTGAAGAAGCTGTAGCTGCTCATCACGCCGGGAAACCCGTACGGGTGGGCCAACATGAAGGCTGTTGCCATCTGAACAAAAAAGTTACGGGGTGGAGAGGAAACATCAGAACAAAGCCCAGAATGGGCTGCCGGCTCAAACTGATCTGATCTTGAAACAATAGTTCTCTGTTCTGCTGGAAATTAAAATGACCTAATTATATACATTAATAGTCGCATGCAACAACTATTTATAGAGTAAAATTTATAAGCCACAAATATAATGAAGTTCATTCTCTCTCTCTTTCTCTCTCTCTTTCTCTTTCTTTCTCGCTCAATCGCTCGCTCGCACGCACGCACGCGCGCACACACACACACACTCTTAGAAATTAACATTAACAGCGTAGCGGGGGGAGGTGAGGGTACTCTTGACTTTAAATACAATGATTAAAGCTTTCACGACGTCAGGAATTTAAGTTTAACCTGCATGCATGCGAAAATCTCACCTTATAAATCCGGGCATCATTATGTGTGAGAACGTCCCCTCCCCCGCCGTGGCCACGCTGGTTGTCGTGGTTGTCGATGAAGTTGACCACGTCGTTCCCGCTCCACATGCCCCAGCCCTCCCCGAAGTTGGACAACCACTTCATGGCGTTCTGTCGCCGGAACACTCGAGCTAACTCCAGCCCGAACTTGAAGTTGGTGACGCGGCCCGTCTCCAGGTACTCGTCAGCCTTGATGGCCTCCCCGCCCTGGTCGATCACCTCCTGGTAGATGAACGGCTGCTTGCTGCTGCCGAACACATCAGCACGAAGGTTCTGGTGACGAAAAGAAGAAAACCCGGTTGATGTGAAGACTGCCATAAAGAAAAGAGCTGGTATATAAATATTCTGTTTGCCGTAAATATGAAGGTGATTTCCCCAAATTTCCAGCAAACGATACACTTTCTTTGAACATTGTCAGAAGAAAAAAAAAAAGTACCTGACTAAGAGACCCAACCAAAGTCCATTTTTGTTTCCATCTATCACTGTTTCGCCTCCACCCTCGGGGTGTCTACTGAACCAGACGAACACAATAAAACCAATTAAAACCTAAAGAAGGACTCCATGGCGTCTCCCGGCACATTTCCCTTGTATTCGGCATGTCCGATGTATATATAGTGACAAGTGCATGTCCGGTACCCCTTTCATCAAAGCAACAGGCATGCCGTTTATAGTGTGCGTGTCGCACGGTCGGGGGCAGTCCCGTCATTCACATTCAACCACCTACGGGGTCTGGTAGATGTAAACAAACTCGACAGTTTGTTAATCTAGTTAAGACTAGTTTTTGTGTATCATTATTACTGTCAATGTGTCTTGTCAATTGTTAAAAAAATTCCCCCAAAACAGAAAAAAAGAGATTCAAAGAAAGAGGGAAAAAAAAAACACCCCCAAAAACACAACTCTGGGTTAGCGTGCACACATGAGGAAGCTCTCTCTCTCTCTCCTCTCTCTCTCTCTCTCCTCTCTCTCTCTCTCTCCTCTCTCTCTCTCTCTTTTCTCTCTCTCTCTCTCTCTCTGGGGTCATTGATCAACCAGGACAATAATCCTTGCCATCACGTTACTGCAGTGTAAAGATGTGTGCTTACTTAAAAAACAAAACCCAAACCCCCCCCCCCAAAAAAACTCGACAGTTCGACCTAATTGGCAAAATCTGGCGCTGGCACTATTATTGTTTTGACCTGAAGCTTCGAGAAGAGGATCTTTAAATCTCCAGGCCACATGTGTTTAGCGGCGTCAACCAGGAAGCCAGCCACCCCAAGGTCAATGAGGTGGTTGAGGTATTCGGCGATACGGTCCCGCACATACTCCGTGCCCAGCGCCAGGTCGGCCAAGTTCTCCAGCCTGCAGTTCCGTACCTGAAATGCAGCATGGAACATTCTCGTAAAACTACAGGTTAATTCAAATCAAAGGGGAATCCATTTCATATACAACGGCTTGGGTTTGCCAAAGAAATTACACTGAGGCTGCAATGACCCAGATTTTATGAACCTTCGGAGGTACAGTATGACGCCAACTGAGTTCTCTCGGGGTCACTCGATCGCTTTGATGACGCGTGGACAAAGGAGAGTAACTCAGTCGTAATGTTTTGCACGTGTCTAAACAAGGAGGCTAGCTGTTTCTATTTCACAGTATTTTCTTACCAACGCTGAGCAAAAGATTGTGTCAGAAGGGCTTTCCAATGGGTGTGTGAGAAGTAATTCGCGGGTGTCAAACAGTAAACGAATAATAATAATAATAATGGCACTCGCAGAGCGCCGCTCTCCAAAGAAGGACTCGCTGTTCTTAAGCATGAGCATGCAGGCGGGAAAACACACACACACACACACACACACACACACACACACACACACACACACACACACACACACACACACACACACACACACACACACACACATTCCTTTTCATTTTGTTTGTTATTTGCAGCTTTCTCCTAAATTCCAGCTATGGATTGTTTGTTGTGGTCAATTTTCTCACCTGCTCCGGATTGCAATAGTCGAGAAAGCTGCCGTCTGGCGGAGGGCAGTTGGTAATGCTGTTGAAATCCAGTGCGCTGTAGGGAACCCCCGGGTAACTGAGAGTGTCCCCGTTCCACTGGGAACCCCCCGTTCCCGTACCGGACTTCACGGCCCTCGACATGTGGTTGATGACAACGTCGGCGTAGATTCTACAAGTGCACATAGTAAAGCGAACTGAATATTTTTGTGTCATTTTTTATAACAGGAAAGCGTGACAATCTTATATTTGTGACTGCACTGAATTAGCAGGCGCACGACGAAGTCTACTAATTAGAGTGCAGTTACATTTCGTGTTAACGAAACAGCCGGTATAGTGGCCAGCCATGTATGTCCTTTCTGGCGACAACTCTAGGACAAAGTGAAACAGAATTTTTTGGCGGGTACTTTCAACATTGACATACTGAAACAGCAAATCGAGTCCACAAGGATCAATTACAATGGCTTCTTCAGGAGACGTCACCCTGACACCCCCCCCCCCCCCCCCCTCCCAGAAGGTCGAGACAAATGGCGTCAGGCCGAAGACTTTCAATGTAAACCCACACATTGGCTACGTACCATAGATGCAAATTTGGAGGAAAACGCTATATATTCCTTTTACACATACGGTTGCAGATGACACCCTAGAAATGCTTTAAAATTCACCCAAAACAGCACTAAATCAGGCAGCCATAGACTCATGTGTAGATGAAATTCCAACAAATTCCAATATTTCGGTTTTTGGCAACGTTGGCAGCGACCTCATGACCCCCCCTCATTCCACGGTCGTCTGCTGGCTCGTGTGCCAGCAGCGCATGAATGCAAACAGTCCACAAGCCAGGCTCATTTTTCCCTAATTTTACTATTACCTGGCATGAAACTTGTTTACAAAGCCAACAAAAAGCAACAGATTGCCATTTTTTACACTGCACACAAATTTTTAAAGGGGCAAAGATTTTCTAGTATATTTAGCGTAGATACTACATGACCCGGAAGCTATTACAGGTCTGTAACCTGTTAATTCGGTCTTACTTTGACAGGAAAAAGAATGCTATGCTCAATGCTGTCTCAGATGAGTGCGGAAATCTCGCCAGTACTGCCAGCTATCTCATGCGCTTCGTTGCAGCAGACAGAAGCTGCTACGGATACTGAGAACTTGCTTTCCAGCTGTGAACAATGTACTAGGAGCCACAGACGGTAGGTTTCAGCATATACTTGAGGACACTAACCTTCTGACTAACGTGTTAGTGTAGCGTAGAGTACCGAATCGTTGGACAGTGAGTATTTCAGCCTTACCGTACACTGGCATTGTTACAGCGCTGCACCATGTTAGCGAAGGCCGCCTCATCCCCACTCCTGGTGATCAGCTTGTAGCTGACGGGCTGGTATCTCTCCCACCATGGCCTGTACGGGTTGGTCACTACGGCGTTCTCACTCGGCGGGGAGATCTGAAGGTAAGGGAGCATTTAGGCTTGTCAACTGTAGTCAAGTGGTTCATTTTTATTCAGAGAGAGAGAGAGAGAGAGAATTTTGTGATTGTGAATAAATTGGTGTGTCTCTTGTTTCTGTGTCAGCGGACTTTTACGACCCCAACATCCCCCCCCCCCCACACACGCACAGAGTACCTGTACACCACAGTAGCCATAGGGTCCCAGGAATGTCTCGCACTCCCTGGCAATGTCATCCCAGCGCCACTCAAACAGATGAGTGATGGCGGATCGGCCCGGCGCACAGTTCGGCTCGTGAAACGCCGCCTCCGCTGAAACCCCCAAAATAGTGAAACATTTCTACCGTTTTCCAAAGAAAAAGGCTTTATAAACGCGCTATTTCCATGTTTCCGAAGCGACCTTATGTTTTGTAACACTTCCGCTTGTGTGTGCGCCTGTACACTCGAAATACTCTATATTAAAGATGAATAGAGCTCTTAATGCGATACATTTTTTTTTTTTTGCTGCCACAACTCCTTGCCGGCTCCAGTGGTATTCCTCCCTGGTAATGGGTGGAATCCACGGAGGGCTCGGAAGCTGGGGCAATTTTTTATTATTATGTATTATTGATGGAGGTGAGGACGATGGTAAGATGATGCTATGGAGGTCCGTGTGGCCGGTTTGGGACTGCGGGACAGGGCCGCATTCCACGCTTCCTGTCAATACAATATTGCGATAATTATATATGCGATAATTAGGTATGCGATATATTGCAATATATGCGATACAATGTTGTTCACACTTTGCGAGAACGGCCCAACACTCACCGAGATTCAACGACTGAGCGGTGGGTGTTGCTACAAACACTCTCGCTCAGTGTGGTAGCCGCGTCACTGAGTACGCTTCTGTTGCCTCAGTGTCAGCATTCCAGATGCTGTGACTGTGCAGTGGTGTGACAGTGCGACAGGGGATTTGGTCTAGTGGTTAAGGCATCCGACTTCGGATCCTGAGCTGCCGGGTTCGAGTCCCCGGTGGGCAGGAATATGGTGGGATTTTTCCTTACCATATCCAGTCAAATCCATGTGCAGACTCGTTTACGGTGCCTGTCTCGCCTTCGTGTACACACGCACGCACATACATCAAGTGTGCACGCTAAAAATCCCACGTTCATCTTTCGAAGAAGAGTAGGCTTTGGCCGGTGTCGTGGTAAACAGAAATACTGCCGCACGCACCAGAGTGAATAGCAGGGTGGAGGTTTGCACATAAAGTAGCGCTTAGCGGCAGCAGGCTTTCACTGCTTCGTCCTCCAGCCCTGCGGCGCCGTGAGCATTTCAGCAGAGATGGATATGTGCGCCGAGGAGAACTCTACCATACCACACCATACCAAAACCACGAAAACAGCTCAGAACGACTTGTGTTAATCATAAAGATTGCCCCTGTAACTCATTCGTGACGGGACCCTTCGATCAAAGGTTCAGCCACGCGTCGCAGACGGCTTATCAAATTTGAGTTCTCCGTACAGTTTTCATTAATTAACTACAATTAAAATCGGTTGAAGATGTTGAATGTGTATCTCTTCACTGAAGTTTGCTAGAGAGGTCTGTTTACATGCAGTCAGTTTACTTCACTTTCTTGGCGGTAGGCCCATGTATGGGCGGTGTTGAGGGGGGGGGGGGTAGCAGCCCCAGTCACAATAGAGTTATATGTCAAGCTCTTAGGTCCTTTTTTTTTACAGTTCACGTTTAAATAATAATAATGATAATGAGGATTTTTATGGCGCCTAATCTCTGAAGCCGGGGCTCTAGGCGCTTTACAAAAACACACAAAAGGTGATAAATGAATACATGAATTACATGAATAATAGATAGACTCGCATTGTGGCCCATATCTCAGCAACGGCGTCCCGGAAAGGGCTCAGAGTTTGCTCACATCTACATGAGACATGAGAAGAAAAAACAAACTGGTGAATTTCCAAGATGACGGATGAAGGTAGCGTCGCAGTGTAGGTCTCTGCAGTGCTTCTAAATAATTTTCTACGTCATAAACTTGCATTTTTGTTTTCGTATGTACGTCACAAACATCATTATTTTAATGAAATACAGGCGAGAAAACACTTTTACAGGGAAATATTTTATCACAGTCAGCTCTTGTATGCATCGATCACGGGTGATCGAAATTCAAGGGAAAGAGCTGCTGAGAGTTAAGCATAGGTTGTCTCATGACTAGCCCTCTACACGGAGAATCACCGCAAACAGGTACATCAGACCGAACTTACCGGCGACTGAAGCACAAAGTAGGAGCAGGATGAGCGCCATGGTATTTGGGTAGTCGTATGTGCTGCCGGGTTAGGAAAGTGATGCGTTCTGTTTTCTGCTTTTTAAATTTTTTTTTTAAAGGTTGACCTTAAGGCCGTTCTTAACCGGGCGAACCACCAGTCCGGCGAACTTATTCGTCGAACTGTGTACTGTATACGAATAGGGCGAGCGCGCACACGTACGTAGTTCCAGAGGTTCGGCCGAGCTAGTTCTCTTTCTTAACCGACCGTTAATAATATGCATACGTCATCGCCCGAACAAGGCAGAAGTTGAGACAATCGTAAACAACCAAAATATGTCTGCCGCGCAGTCCTGTCCTTATACTGTTTATCTCGACAGCTCCATAAACACGGGAACTGTTCCCACAAGTCGACTAACACCATAGTTTCCTCTTCGTTGAGGGAAATGTCAAGTGAGTCGATAACCGCCATGCCGTCCTCAACTTTGTACATGCGCACAGCAGCTCTCCCCGAGCAACCAATCAGAGCGCAGGATCGGCCAAAGGATCGCGAGGGTCCCCACGACACGCTGTGCAGACCTCAAACGTAGTTCGGCGTACCTTTCGAACCAGGGTTTACGGGTGGGTGGGTGTTTGGGGGTTTAACGTCCTTTTCCACCACATAGGGCGATATCAAAGACGGGGCAACGATGAAAAAGCCAGCACAAATATTTGGCCCCAGCCGGGATCGAACTGACGACCCGAGCATTAGAAGTCCAACGCTCTACCATTCGACCACCCCGGCTCCCCGAACCAGGGTTTGCGAAGAAGTGTTCGGTCGGTTAAGAAACAACGTGCGCGAATCTAGTTCGCCGTACTCTTCGAACTTAGTTCGCCCGGTTAAGAACGGCCTTTAGACGAGCGAACACTTCACGTGAAAGCCGTGGATGTCCAACTGACTGCTGCCACAGTATGCCAATACATGTACGCGTTTTGCTGTCAAGAGTTTATCCCCCCCAAAATATCACGTGCTCTCTGCTGTCAGCACAGCGCGTGCTAGGACAGATTTTATTGCCGGGTTTGAACCCAAGGGGCTTTTAAAGCCGTATCTTACCCTCCATTTAACATCACCACCGGCGGCTATTTCAGTGCGTGCGTACGTACGTACATGTATTAGCATAAACACCTCTCTTATTACACCTCATCGCATACATTTCATAAACATTACAATCACTACGCACGTCATAAAGATTGAGAGGGGACATAATGTATACAGCCTGAAAAATACATTGCGCCCAGTGAGTCACGTGGACATACGTAAATAAATAATCGCATTAGTATAGGGGTTTATCCAAAATATTTGGCTCACTGTCCACATTCCTTGTCACCGAGTATTTTTGTTTTTTTCCTTCTTAGGTATCACTTAGCTCGGCTCGGTCAGCCCGATTTGGACACATGG
The DNA here is from genome assembly GCA_018292915.2 of Batillaria attramentaria. Lineage (NCBI taxonomy): Eukaryota > Metazoa > Mollusca > Gastropoda > Batillariidae > Batillaria > Batillaria attramentaria. Next base: position 1,153,440 of record JACVVK020000126.1, on the reverse strand, counting down.
ACTTTCTCTATGCAAGGGATTTCATCAACAACAACAACAACAACAACAACAACAACAACAACAAGGCAGAAAACAAAGAGTCAAAAAGGGAACGCATGCATTGAGATTTATTGTACGATCATTTCAGGGTCATTGGAACGATATTTTTGACACGGTGTTTGTTTTTCTGTTTCATCATCCTGTTCTGAATGGACAGTCCCCAACCTTGGCTCCTGCAAAGAAACAACCGTATTATATATGGTATCTATCTACATTTAATATTTAAATCTATTTTTCTGTCTCTTTGTCTGCCTCTGAACAGGTTTTTTTTTTTTTTTTTTTTGGGGGGGGGGGGGGGGGTTCTTCCGCTAACAGTGTGTGTGCGCGCGTGTGCAAGCAACTACTACTACAATATGTACTACTACTTCTACCAGAACAGGAAGCCTCGCTCACCAACATGAATGGCCACCATAGGATCATCACAGGCGGAGCACACGCGGATGTGAGCCGTGCCATCATCACGAACAGAGACAACGTCTCCCGTACATTGTCCGTCCTCCAGGTTGCCGGAAATGACGTCACAGTAGTAGCCCTCGGGCAGGCCGGTCTGGAGGTCAGCCCTGAGCTCGAACTCCTCCAAGTTGAGTGCGATGAAGGCCCTGTTGCCTCGCGAGAACGCGATCTGATAGTCAGCGCCGGACCACCAGTTCTGCAGCGGTGTTATGCCGGCAACGTTCCTGAACAAAGGAAAGTTAATTTTACCGTCAGACATGTCAATTAAAGAAATCGTGCGTATCACCCTCACTCTAAGTTGACCAGCTACCTGTTCCACCACTGAACAGTCCAGCTGAACAGTATTCAACCAAGACAGTCTTTGCAGTTGGGCCACATTCGATGAATACTTGCCCGTGATACACGGGAAGCAGTGATGTGGAGGAAACAGGAAATGTCAGGAATAAGCTCTCGTTTTGCTCTCGTTTTACTCTCGCCTTGCCTGAGCTCGCTATCGACGTCTTACTCTACGAATCACCTACAATACTATACAGAAGGTGTACCGGAGAATTGCGTTTGCACCTTTTACTTATGTTCATAATGTTTCTTAACAACAACAACAACAACAGTACTGTGTAGGCTCTTTACCCAAATTCTTGAATTGGCTCAAAGCGGCGTGAACTGAACCCAACACGCACGCTCGCGTGAATCACACGCATTCTCTCAACACTGGACATGAACTGACACATTACAATCACGCAGTGCGAAGGTTCAGCTTTCGGATGTTAGACTTTCATTTATTTTTTGAAGATTTGAGGGCAGAACATTTCCAAAGCAGAGAGGGAGGAAGCCGGAGTACCCGGAGAGAACCCCCGAAGATCGGCCCGAATAAACGGTGTCGGACAACGAGAAGGACATCTACTTTGCCCCGAGTGGGACTCGAACCTGACCTCTCGCACTGGCGGCGAAGACTTAACCACTGTACCACTGACCGCAGTAAGCACACTAGTCTCGTTTCTGCGGCTGTGTTCACACCTTTTAGAAGTCAGCATTAATTTTAGTTGAGGCATTGTCCCCGCACACACTTCTTTACCTGAAGGCCACCATGTTGTAGATTTGTCGCCAGCGATGCTCACAGACCCAGCCGCCACTACACGTCATGTCGCTGTTGGTGATCACATGGTCGATGTTGCCGTCGGTGCTGGGAGGACCCAGGTCTGAACTGAAGAAGCTGTAGCTGCTCATCACGCGGGGAAACCCGTACGGGTGGGCCAACATGAAGGCTGTTGCCATCTGAACAAAAAAGTACAGGGATGGAGAGGAAACATCAGAACAAAGACCAGAACGAGCTGCCGGCTCAAACTGACCTGACCTCGAAACGAGAAATTACAGTGTTGTGTTGGAAATTAATATGACACACACACACACACTGTCTCGTCTCTCTCTCTCTCTCTCTCTCCACACACACACACACACGCACACACACGCGCACACGCACACGCACACACACATTAACATTAACAGCATGGCGGGGGTGGGGTGGGGTGGAGTGGGAGGGGGTAATCTCACCTTATAAATCTTATCGTCATGATGAGTGAGAACGCCGTATCCTCCGCCGTGGCCACGCTGGTTGTCGTGGTTGTCGATGAAGTTGACCACGTCGTTCCCGCTCCACATGCCCCAGTCGGTTCCCCAGTTGACTAGCCATTTCATGGCGTTCTGTTTCCGGAACACTCGAGCTAACTCCAGCCCGAACTTGAAGTTGGTGACGCGGCCCGTCTCCAGGTACTCGTCAGCCTTGATGGCCTCCCCGCCCTGGTCGATCACCTCCTGGTAGATGAACGGTTGCTTGCTGCTGCCGAACACATCAGCACGAAGGTTCTGGTGACGAAAAGAAGAAAACCCGGTTGATGTGAAGACTGCCGAAAAGAAAAGGGTTGGTATATTCCGTTTGACGAAAAATGTTTCCCCAAATGTCCAGTAAACGATACACTCTTCTTGGGCACTGTCAGAAGAGAAAGTGTACCTTGGGTGAGACGATACACTCTTCTTGAACATTGTCAGAAGAGAAAGAGTGTGTGTGTGTGTGTGTGAGAGTGTGTGTGAGAGTGTGAGAGAGAGTGTGAGAGAGAGTGAGAGAGAGTGTGTGAGAGTGTGTGTGAGAGAGAGAGAGAGAGAGAGTGTGTGTGAGTGTGTCTGTGAGTGAGTGAGTGAGTGAGTGAGTGAGTGAGTGAGTGAGTGTGTGTGTGTGTGTGTCTCATCTCTGCCACAGTTGATAATCACTACGCGCAAGTAGATCGTTCCGTCTCCAGTCAGTGCACTGCGAGCGTGACTCGTGAGCAGCCAAAACCTCCCTGACGCGCGCAAAACAAACCGACCTGAAACCGAATCACGTCACCAATTGATCTCATCCGCAAAGTAGTTCCCGGGAAACGTGAACCTAGTTTAATTATCGTCTGTTTAGTTGTACATCTTTTAGCGCGCTGTTAACAGACTTCATAGAACCCTAGACATCCAAATTGCCAAAGACACGGAAAAGGACACCGAGAGATAAAAGACGCTTTTCCAACCGGCCCCCGTAGTGTAGTGGTTAGCACTTCGGACCATGGACCGGGAGACCCGGGTTCTAGTCCCAGCCGAGGCAAGAGGGATTTTTCCCAACCTAGGTCGGCTCCTATCCACAGCGGGTGTGCTATGGGCCCAATGCCGGGGAGGCTGTTGCCACACAGCCGAGATTCACCCACTTCACGGGTGCGACTTTGGGGGTGCTTCCCTTGGTGTGACACGCCTTATGATGTGGATGATTACACGGCCGGCACCGCAGGTGCCGTAGTTCCCGGGCGTGGTTAATGTCGGGATATTTATGACAGGAAGCGTGGAATGCGGCCCTGTCCCGCAGTTCCAAACCACACGGACCTACATAGCATCATCTTATCATCATTCTCATTTCCATCATCATGCATAATAAAAAAAACACCCTAGCTTCCGGGCCCTCCGTGGATTCCACCCATTACCTGGGAGGAACACCTTAACTGGCGAAGAGTTGGGGCACAAAAAAAAAGAAAAAAAAAAAGACGCTTTTCCGTCAGTTTTTCAAGCTACAGGCTGGTGACGTCACAGTCGAAGCGATCTGTGTGACTCGATCAAAGCCAAGAGTATCAATGGCGTGATCTGACCTGAAGCTTCGAGAAGAGGATCTTTATATCTCCAGGCCACATGTGTTTAGCGGCGTCCACCCGGAAGCCAGCCACACCGAGGTCAATGAGGTGGTTGAGGTATTCGGCGATACGGTCCCGTACATACTCCTTGCCCAGCGCCAGGTCGGCCAAGTTCTCCAGCCTGCAGTTCCGTACCTGAAATGCAGCATGGAACATTCTCGTAAGACTACAGGTTAATTCAAATCAAAGGGGAATCGATTTCAAACATGGCGGCCAGGGTTTCCCAGAGGAAAGAAATTACAAGGCTTTGGGTGTTGGGTGTTTGGGGGTTTAACATAAGGGTGACACCAAAGACGGGGAAACGATGAAAAAGTTAGCATAAATATTTGGCCCCAGCCGGGATACGAACTCACGACGCGAGCATTAGAAGTCCAACGCTCTACCATTCGGCCACCCCGGCTCCCCGTGTCAGAGGAGCAAATAATAATAACAGCACCGTTCTCCAAACAAGGACTCGTTGCTTGTAAGCAAGAGCGCGCGGGCACATACACACACATCTTCCATTCCATTTTTTTTTTGCGGGGGGGGGGGGGGGGGGGGCATTTACAGCTTAAATTCCTGGTATGGATTTTTGTAGAAGAGGAAATCCTGCAAAGACGCTGGAGATGGATAGGCCACACCCTCCGGAAACCCGCTTCCAGCATCACACTGCAAGCTCGCACCTGGAACCCACAGGGGAAGAGAAAACGGGGCCGGCCAAGAAACACCTGGCGACGCGACCTGGAGACTGATGACAAGAGCATGGGACACAGGTGGGGCCAGCTGGAGAGACTGGCCCAGGACCGAGAGGCCTGGAGAACCTTTGTCGGCGGGCTATGCCCCAGAAGGGGCAAAAGGCGAGAGTGAGCGAGAGGATTTTTGTGATGAATTTTCTCACCTCCTCACGGTTGCCATAGTTGTGAATGTTGCCGTCTGGCGAAGGGCAGGTAATGCTGTTAAAATCCTGTGCGCTGTAGGGAACCCCCGGGTAACTGAGAGTGTCCCCGTTCCACTGGGAACCCCCCGTTCCCGTACCGGACTTCACGGCCCTCGACATGTGGTTGATGACAACGTCGGCGTAGATTCTGCAAGCGCACATAGTAAAGCGAAACTGATTTCGGGTCATTTTTTTTTTTTTTTTTTTAACAGGATAGCGTGACAATCCTAATTTTGTGACTGCACGGAATTAGCAGGCGCACGATGAGGGATAGGTACCGGGATAGAATTTGTCCGCTTGTACCCGACGAAATGGCGGCTGCACACGCTAGGCCACCGAGACGGGTCGACGTTCTGCCTTCGAATCGCTTTTATCCACAAATTTCTTGAAACTTTTGAAGAAAAGGGCTCAAACTGAACGATCTCACCATTAGGTAAGACCATCTCTGGGAATTTCTCCAGCTTATCTGATTTTCTCGAGCCATTTTGGCAGCCGATCGCAACGCAGTGGTAGTGGGGCATCGTGTGTGACTCGAGTAGCCCACATGCCGAGTCTATCAAGCCTAGTCTCAGTCCAAAATCGCGCACGTTCACGCATGTTCACGCGCTATAACGAGAATCGGCAACCGCGGTATTAGTGTGCAGTCACTTTTCGTGATAAATCTTTAGTAGTTAAGAGCCCGAGCCCCACCATCCCCATGTCCGCTATATGATAAAGCGCACGGTTACACGGCTGCCAGTGTGCATGTTGCCGTACTCGGCTGCCTGCTGGCGGGCAAGTGTTCCGCGGCACACGCTGCCTGCGGCGTTGCAAGCTTTGGGCAGTGATTGGTCAGTTGGCTGTACGGGCTGCCTGTGGCTAGCTGGCTGCCACGAAAAATAGAACGGCTTTCTATTCCCGCGCCGGCACCGGCAAGGGGGATTTGCCAGCTGGCAGCCAGCGATTTAATTAGGGTTACCAGCGTTGCCAGCCCTGCAAGTACCAATCCTGGCAATCCTTAATGCTGCCAGTTGACATCCAGATTGAACTGTTTAATCAAATGGTAGTTCCAATCCTTCTCTATGGAAGCGAAGTCTGGTGTTACCAAATGTCGGAACTTGCATCGAGACTACAATTGCGTTTTTTAAAGACAATACTAAAACTAGGCAAGTCAACACCCAGTAACATGATCTTTGGAGAACTTGGTGAGTTCCCTGTTCAAATACAGGCAAAATGTAACATGCTCAATTACTGGTTTACACTCACACAAACAATGAACACAAACAAGTGCTGTCAAGTCATTTATAAATTCTTCTTATGTTTGTACAGACAAAACATTTATAAGCTTCCATACCTAGAAAACATAGAAAATCTCTTAAATGATGTAGGGCTGAGCGGTATGTGGTTAAATCAGGACAAATTGCAATGCTCAAAACAGTGGTTCAAAACAAAGATCAAGAGGTGTTTAAAAGACCAGTACATCCACTCATGGTATACAGACGTCACATCAAAGGACATATATTGTAATTATAGAATTTTTAAAACTGACTTCGGCCAGGAGAGTTACCTTAATATACTCCCTGCAAAATTTGTTCACAGCTTCATTCGTTTTAGAACATTGAATCACCGCTTACCGATACAAAGTGGTAGATTTACAAACACCCCTCGCCATGAGAGATCATGCCCACTGTGTAACTCTGGAGATGTAGGTGACGAATACCATTACTTGCTAGTTTGTGACTTCTTTAAAGAAACCAGAAAAAAGCTCATCCCAGCCAGATACCTAAAACGCCCAAACACCATTAACTTTAATAACCTGTTAGCGAGCAAAAATAAACGCCGATTAATTAATTTGGTTCATCTAATCAAGGTAATTATGAACAGTTTCAAAATGCACACAGAAGGACCATGAGTTGGGTGCTCAACTTAGTTATGTTTACTCTTTGTATTTTGTTCTATGCATGTGCATGTAGTTTCCTTTAAACGCATGTTGTTTTGAGTGGTGCATGTAGTTCTCTTTATTCACATTCATGGTTTGTTTGTTTGTTTTGGTTGTTGTTACATGTAGTTCTCTTTATTTAAATTCAGGGTCTGTCTGTCTGTATGCTTTGCTTGTTGTTACATGCAGTTCTCTTTATTTAAATTCATGGTTAGTCTGTCTGTCTGCTTTGCTTGTTGTTACATGCAGTTCTCTTTATTTAAATTCATGGTTAGTCTGTCTGTCTGCTTTGCTTGTTGTTACATGCAGTTCTCTTTATTTAAATTCATGGTTTGTCTGTCTGTCTGCTTTGCTTGTTGTTACATGCAGTTCTCTTTATTTAAATTCATGGTTGGGTTGTTTGTTTGCTTTGGTTGTTGTTACATGTAGTTATCTTTATTTAAATTCGTGGTGTGTTTGTTTGTTTCGGTTGTTGTTACATATCGTTCTCTTTATTTGAATTCAAGGTTTGTTTGTTTGTTTGCTTTGGTTGTTGTAACATGCAGTTCTTTATTTAATTTTTTTTGTATATGTTTCATGTTTCTCTTTATTTAAATTCATGGTTGGGTTGTTTGCTTTGGTTGTTGCTACATGTAGTTCTTTTTATTTAAATTTATGGTTTGTTTGTTTGTTTGGGTTGTTGTTACATGTAGTTCTCTTTATTTGAATTCAAGGCTTGTTTGTTTGATTGCTTTGTTTGTTGTAACATGCAGTTCTCTTTATTTAATTTTTTTAATGTTGCATGTAGTTTGTTACCTTTCAGTTCAGTGCTCGTGTGATACGTAGTTCGTGTGTGTGTCAAGTGAGTTGATGTTATGTATGTAATTCAATTGATTCATGTACCCCTATCGGGGTCAGGAATAAACCAACTTGACTTGACTTGGCAACGTGTAGCAGCGGCCCTAAGATGGTTAAAAAGAACAAACCACTGCACACCAGTAGTAACCACTTCAAGCCACTATTACGCAAGGCGTGGGCCTTCACCGCTAGGCCCGAGACCGCTGCAGAATGCGTAATAATGGCTTGAAGTGGCTTCTAGTGATCTGAAGATTTCAAGTAAAATTGCGATTTTTACATGGGCATTTGAGAGTTAACGAAACCGTAGTGGCCACAGTTCTAGGACAAAGTGAAACGGAAAATATTTTGCAGGTGCTTTGAACACATATTGAAATAAGACAGAGTCCAAAGTTGTCCTCAACTGTTCATTTTCCACTGACCTCACCGATTATTTTGTAATTTTCATCACGGATTATTTTGTATTATTTTTGTCAGTGCCAAACACAGCAAATCGTTTCCCTCCTTTCTATCGCTGTTGTACCTATGAGCGCAGCGAGCGTTGGTGAACCTTCTGACTAAAGTGTTAGTGTAGCGTAGAGTACCGAGTCGTTGGACAATGAGTATTTCAGCCTTACCGTACACTAGCATTGTTACAGCGCTGCACCATGTTAGCGAAGGCCGCCTCATCCCCACTCCTGGTGACCAGCTTGTAGCTGACGGGCTGGTATCTCTCCCACCATGGCCTGTACGGGTTGGTCACTACGGCGTTCTCACTCGGCGGGGAGATCTGAAGGTAAGGGAGCATTTAGGCTTGTCAACTGTAGTCAAGTGGTTCAGTTTTATTCACACAGACACACACACAGAGAGAGAGAGAGAGAGAGAGAGAGAGAGAGAGAGAGAGAGAGAGAGAATTCTATGATTTAGTTGCGGTAAATTTGCGCATCCCATGCCGGTTTTTGTGTCAGCGGACCTCTACGATCCTGAAGCCCCCACCCCCTCCCCCGCACCCACCCCCACACCTACCTGTACACCACAGTAGCCATAGGGTCCCAGAAATTCCTCACACTCCTTGGCAATATCATCCCAGCGCCACTCAAACAGATGAGTGATGGTTGATCGGCCTGGCGCACAGTTCGGCTCGCGAAAAGCCGCCTCTGCTAAAATAAATAAATAAATAAATAGTCTACTGCTTACGTTAGTGAAACATTTCTGCCGTTATCCAAACGTCACCGAAACAAGTGTTGGTATCGAGTGGTGTCTCCAAGCTTGGCAATAAATTCAGCGCAGTGACGTCTACAGTGTTTGAATGTCTAAGCACAGATGAATTGTCACATAAGTAGCTTTCTACATGGCCACGAAGAATCACTGCAAACTGGTACAACAGACCGAACTTACCCGAGACTGAGGCGCACAATAGAAGCAGGATGAACACCAGCATATTTCGGTTACTGTCAGTGTCGGTTAGGAAAGAGATGTGCTCACTGCGTATTCTGTCTTTTTATAGGCTGATCTTAGACGAGTGAGTATTCACGTGAAAGTGTTCATGGAACATTGGATAAAGGAGCGCAGTGTCGTGCAGTCTAGCGTTTAGGCCGAAGAATCACGTGCATCAGTTGCTAGTCTCTGTTGCCAGCACAGCGCGATTTAGAAATTCAAATTGTTTGTCGATGATTGTGGATCTCGGTTTGTTATTTTTTTATATTTTTCCTTGTGCGAGCATCCACGCAGAGACAGTGACAATGTGAATGACCTTTATTTTCCAGCGTAAACGTTGAGAGAGAGAGAGAGAGAGAGAGAGAGAGAGAGAGAGAGAGAGAGAGAGAGAGAGAGAGAGAGAGAGAGAGAGTCCATCTAATCTACCTCTGCATGTGGTTAAGACAGTTTCAATTTACAGATATTTTACTCGTTGTGAACAGCTGCAAGTAAAACATTTGCAAACACAATCTTGTGAAAATGGATTGTTTAAAAAATAAAAAGGTAACCGTTATGCCTTGAGCGTCTCTATTGTTTCAAAACGTGTTGTAAGACTGTGGAGGAGAGAAAATCAGAAAATTTCACGTCAGCAATTCTTAAAGGGCTTACCTTGCGATAAGCCCCCCCCCCTCCACCACTTCCCGAACAACAACAACAAAAAAACCGCCCCAAAAAACAAACAAACAGAAAGCAAAAACAAACGAACAAACAAACGACAACGACAGCAACAACAACAACGAGAACAACAACAACAACAGAACAAACAAAAGCAAAACAGGACACCCCCAAACAAACAAACAAACAACAACAACAACAACAACACACACACACACACACACACACACACACACACACACACACACACACACACACACACACACAAACAAACAAAACACCACCACCACCACCACACAAACCGAAAACAAAACAAGACAACAACAACAAAATCACAAAATATGACACACACACAAAACCACCACCAAACACAGAGAGAGAGAGAGAGAGAGAGAGAGAGAGAGAGAGAGAGAGAGAGAGAGAGAGAATCATCTACAACCACTGTGCGTGGCGAAGACTCAATCAGGTAACAGTTAACTTAGCTGATCTCAGTGAACTTTATTCACAATACAGTGTGCTGCACAGAACAGAAAAAAATTCACGTGGTAGACGATTAATTTTACATTGTCCGCCTATCCGGTTCTTCGGGCATTTGATCCAACCTTTGCACCTGCAACATTAGAAAAGTCAAGTTACTAACCAGTGGGCAGGCAGACATAATTATTTATAGAGTTCTTTGTCTGTTGAAACTGAACGAGACTCAGTCGTCTTTCACGTGAAGAACTGGGCATGGGGACAAGAATAAATGTTTTGGAGAGATATTTTCCTTTGGTATGTGTCGCAATAAAAATGTGAAAAAAATATAGGATAGGTATAGGGTGGCGCTGCACCGCGGCGACGCGCTTCCCTTTAAGGGGGGAGCAGCCCGGATTTCCCGAAAGGGGAAAAAAATAAGAAGACGAAGAAGAAGAAGGAGAAGAAGAAGAAGTAAAAATTGAAGATAAAGTCAAATCATTTTATTTTACTAGCCTCTGGGGGCATAGGAAAAAAATCAGAAAAAAGAGGGAGGGGGGGGGGGGGAAGAAAGAAGAAAAATTGGAAAAAGAACGGAAAAATGAGATATATTGCAATAATAACAAAATTGCCACATGGTTGGACATGTCAAGAAATAAACTTCAACTGGATTAAGAATGATGAAAATACCATGAAAGTCCCTGACATCCTGAGTTCTTTCTCTTTGACATGCACTGCAAATGCTTCAGTCTACAATCAAAGACCTTGGAATCAGAAACACACTCTATACGATTTTTTTTTTTTTGCTGCCCCAACTCTTTTGCCAGTTCCAGTGGTGTTCCTCCCAGATCATGGATGGAATCCACGGAGGGCTCTCTTTTAAATTGACCTGATTGAGCGCATGTTTTCGGATTTAGCGACGCCTTTGTTCCTATTATATATATATATATATATATATATATATATATAAATAGAGTTTTCACAATGAGGTGCCCCCGATTACGGAAAATACACCACACGAGTTTGTTGATTTTGACCGTAAAACTGCGAGTTTTAACGAGCAGTTTTACGGTCGAAATCAACAAACGAGTGTGGTGTATTTTACGTAATCGGGGGCACCGAATTGGGAAAATTATTTATACCACGTCCCTACCTGCATTTCAAGTCTCTGATTTGAAAGCTGATATCGGCAATCCAAATGCTTCACGCGACATCACTGACTGAGGTGCTTTACCTCGCTTTGTCCATAGGCTTTGAGAAGTCAGCTTTTCCGTTTCGAAGCCTCCGTCTTTGTAGAGAACTGGAACTAGGCTTACGCTTGTCACAAACACGACCGCTTGTTGATAACACGCAGCAAAAGATCAACAATTCCACGTCAAGCGACTGGCAAAGCTCCTTCGTCCCCATTTCCGTACGAAGTCGAACTACGTCATGTCGTGACGTAAATTATTCTTTAGTCCCTTTTCGCGTCATATTGTGGCGCAAATCCTTTCACCAGAACACACTGCTGGAACACTGCTAGGGGTAATACCTGTTCACTCTTTAAGGCGATGTCACACTGAAAACAAGTTTCCCTGCTACGGTCAAGACATTCCTACCTTTCTAGACACCCTTTTCTTGTATGTAGAACTTCAATGCGTATGAAATACCTCTGGATGGGGTTTCTGGGTAAAGTCGATGTCTCTTTTCCTTAAACATACATGTTGACTGATCGGATACGGGAAGGTGTCACTTGACACTCCGCACGGCGGCTTTCATTGGTTGAAACACAAAACATGTTTTCGGATTTTAGGGCAGGCTCTAAAACTGAAAACACGATTGAAACAGTGTTTCGAAAACATTGTTGTGAAGTATGTCACACGACAAAACACACTGTTTCGCAGCGAAACATCTGAAAACAATGTTTTCGAGTGTTTTTGCCCTCTCGTGTGACATGGCCTTTAGGTACAGCCATAAAATTCACGCGTGGTTGTCATGGGTACAATGTTTATACCACATGTGGTGAATTATGGATTTTATACCATGACTTGTAATAGTGGTAGAGTGGTATAAATAGAGTTTTCACAATGAGGTGCCCCCGATTACGGAAAATACACCACACGAGTTTGTTGATTTCGACCGTAAAACTGCGAGTTTTAACGAGCAGTTTTACGGTCGAAATCAACAAACGAGTGTGGTGTATTTTACGTAATCGGGGGCACCGAATTGGGAAAATTATTTATACCACGTCCCTACCTGCATTTCAAGTCTTTGATTTGAAAGCTGACATCGGCAATCCAAATGCTTCACGTGACATCACTGACTGAGGTGCTTTACCTCGCTTTGTTCATAGGCTTTTAGAAGTCAGCTTTTCTGTTTCGAAGCCTCCGTCTTAGTAGAGAACTGGAACTAGGCTTACGCTTGTCACAAACACGACCGCTTGTTGATAACACGCAGCAAAAGATCAACAATTCCACGTCAAGCGACTGGCAAAGCTCCTTCGTCCCCATTTCCGTACGAAGTCGAACTACGTCATGACGTGACGTAAATTATTCTTTAGTCCCTTTTCGCGTCATATTGTGACGCAAATCCTTTCACCAGAACACACTGCTGGAACACTGCTAGGGGTAATACCTGTTCACTCTTTAAGGCGATGTCACACTGAAAACAAGTTTCCCTGCTACGGTCAAGACATTCCTACCTTACTAGACACCCTTTTCTTGTATGTAGAACTTCAATGCGTATGAAATACCTCTGGATGGGGTTTCTGGGTAAAGTCGATGTCTCTTTTCCTTAAACATACACGTTGACTGAGCGGATACGGGAAGGTGTCACTTGACACTCCGCACGGCGGCTTTCATTGGTTGAAACACAAAACATGTTTTCGGATTTTAGGGCAGGCTCTAAAACTGAAAACACGATCGAAACAGTGTTTTGAAAACATTGTTGTGAAGTATGTCACACGACAAAACACACTGTTTCGCAGCGAAACATCTGAAAACAATGTTTTCAAGTGTTTTTGCCCTCTCGTGTGACATGGCCTTTAGGTACAGCCATAAAATACACGCGTGGTTGTCATGGGTACAATCTTTATACCACATGTGGTGAATTATGGATTTTATACCATGACTTGTAATAGTGGCCGAGTGGTATAAATAGAGTTTTCACAATGAGGTGCCCCCGATTACGGAAAATACACCACACGAGTTTGTTGATTTTGACCGTAAAACTGCGAGTTTTAACGAGCAGTTTTACGGTCGAAATCAACAAACGAGTGTGGTGTATTTTACGTAATCGGGGGCACCGAATTGGGAAAATTATTTATACCACGTCCCTACCTGCATTTCAAGTCTCTGATTTGAAAGCTGATATCGGCAATCCAAATGCTTCACGCGACATCACTGACTGAGGTGCTTTACCTCGCTTTGTCCATAGGCTTTGAGAAGTCAGCTTTTCCGTTTCGAAGCCTCCGTCTTTGTAGAGAACTGGAACTAGGCTTACGCTTGTCACAAACACGACCGCTTGTTGATAACACGCAGCAAAAGATCAACAATTCCACGTCAAGCGACTGGCAAAGCTCCTTCGTCCGCTTTTCCGTACGAAGTCGAACTACGTCATGTCGTGACGTAAATTATTCTTTAGTCCCTTTTCGCGTCATATTGTGGCGCAAATCCTTTCACCAGAACACACTGCTGGAACACTGCTAGGGGTAATACCTGTTCACTCTTTAAGGCGATGTCACACTGAAAACAAGTTTCCCTGCTACGGTCAAGACATTCCTACCTTACTAGACACCCTTTTCTTGTATGTAGAACTTCAATGCGTATGAAATACCTCTGGATGGGGTTTCTGGGTAAAGTCGATGTCTCTTTTCCTTAAACATACATGTTGACTGAGCGGATACGGGAAGGTGTCACTTGACACTCCGCACGGCGGCTTTCATTGGTTGAAACACAAAACATGTTTTCGGATTTTAGGGCAGGCTCTAAAACTGAAAACACGATCGAAACAGTGTTTCGAAAACATTGTTGTGAAGTATGTCACACGACAAAACACACTGTTTCGCAGCGAAACATCTGAAAACAATGTTTTCAAGTGTTTTTGCCCTCTCGTGTGACATGGCCTTTAGGTACAGCCATAAAATTCACGCGTGGTTGTCATGGGTACAATGTTTATACCACATGTGGTGAATTATGGATTTTTATACCATGACTTGTAATAGTGGTAGAGTGGTATAAATATATTTATACCACTCTACCACTATTACAAGTCATGGTATAAAAATCCATAATTCACCACATGTGGTATAAACATTGTACCCATGACAACCACGCGTGAATTTTATGGCTGTACCTAAAGGCCATGTCACACGAGAGGGCAAAAACACCTGAAAACATTGTTTTCAGATGTTTCGCTGCGAAACAGTGTGTTTTGTCGTGTGACATACTTCACAACAATGTTTTCAAAACACTGTTTCGATCGTGTTTTCAGTTTTAGAGCCTGCCCTAAAATCCGAAAACATGTTTTGTGTTTCAACCAATGAAAGCCGCCGTGCGGAGTGTCAAGTGACACCTTCCCGTATCCGCTCAGTCAACATGTATGTTTAAGGAAAAGAGACATCGACTTTACCCAGAAACCCCATCCAGAGGTATTTCATACGCATTGAAGTTCTACATACAAGAAAAGGGTGTCTAGTAAGGTAGGAATGTCTTGACCGTAGCAGGGAAACTTGTTTTCAGTGTGACATCGCCTTAAAGAGTGAACAGGTATTACCCCTAGCAGTGTTCCAGCAGTGTGTTCTGGTGAAAGGATTTGCGCCACAATATGACGCGAAAAGGGACTAAAGAATAATTTACGTCACGACATGACGTAGTTCGACTTCGTACGGAAATGGGGACGAAGGAGCTTTGCCAGTCGCTTGACGTGGAATTGTTGATCTTTTGCTGCGTGTTATCAACAAGCGGTCGTGTTTGTGACAAGCGTAAGCCTAGTTCCAGTTCTCTACAAAGACGGAGGCTTCGAAACGGAAAAGCTGACTTCTCAAAGCCTATGGACAAAGCGAGGTAAAGCACCTCAGTCAGTGATGTCGCGTGAAGCATTTGGATTGCCGATATCAGCTTTCAAATCAGAGACTTGAAATGCAGGTAGGGACGTGGTATAAATAATTTTCCCAATTCGGTGCCCCCGATTACGTAAAATACACCACACTCGTTTGTTGATTTCGACCGTAAAACTGCTCGTTAAAACTCGCAGTTTTACGGTCGAAATCAACAAACTCGTGTGGTGTATTTTCCGTAATCGGGGGCACCTCATTGTGAAAACTCTATTTATACCACTCGGCCACTATTACAAGTCATGGTATAAAACCCATAATTCACCACATGTGGTATAAAGATTGTACCCATGACAACCACGCGTGTATTTTATGGCTGTACCTAAAGGCCATGTCACACGAGAGGGCAAAAAACACTTGAAAACATTGTTTTCAGATGTTTCGCTGCGAAACAGTGTGTTTTGTCGTGTGACATACTTCACAACAATGTTTTCAAAACACTGTTTCGATCGTGTTTTCAGTTTTAGAGCCTGCCCTAAAATCCGAAAACATGTTTTGTGTTTCAACCAATGAAAGCCGCCGTGCGGAGTGTCAAGTGACACCTTCCCGTATCCGCTCAGTCAACGTGTATGTTTAAGGAAAAGAGACATCGACTTTACCCAGAAACCCCATCCAGAGGTATTTCATACGCATTGAAGTTCTACATACAAGAAAAGGGTGTCTAGTAAGGTAGGAATGTCTTGACCGTAGCAGGGAAACTTGTTTTCAGTGTGACATCGCCTTAAAGAGTGAACAGGTATTACCCCTAGCAGTGTTCCAGCAGTGTGTTCTGGTGAAAGGATTTGCGTCACAATATGACGCGAAAAGGGACTAAAGAATAATTTACGTCACGTCATGACGTAGTTCGACTTCGTACGGAAATGGGGACGAAGGAGCTTTGCCAGTCGCTTGACGTGGAATTGTTGATCTTTTGCTGCGTGTTATCAACAAGCGGTCGTGTTTGTGACAAGCGTAAGCCTAGTTCCAGTTCTCTACTAAGACGGAGGCTTCGAAACAGAAAAGCTGACTTCTAAAAGCCTATGGACAAAGCGAGGTAAAGCACCTCAGTCAGTGATGTCGCGTGAAGCATTTGGATTGCCGATGTCAGCTTTCAAATCAAAGACTTGAAATGCAGGTAGGGACGTGGTATAAATAATTTTCCCAATTCGGTGCCCCCGATTACGTAAAATACACCACACTCGTTTGTTGATTTCGACCGTAAAACTGCTCGTTAAAACTCGCAGTTTTACGGTCGAAATCAACAAACTCGTGTGGTGTATTTTCCGTAATCGGGGGCACCTCATTGTGAAAACTCTATATATCCGCCCTACACTCACCGACATGGATGGCCAACTCGGGATCGTCACAATCACCACAGACAGTAATGTGAGCCCTTCCGTCACCGCCAACATGCACGCTCTTTCCCGTACACCGTCCGTTCTCCAGGTTACCGGAAATGACGTCACAGTAGGTGCCCTGAGGCAGGCCGGTCTGGAGGTTGGCACTGAGCTGTCCGGACTCGAGGTTGATGGCGACGAAGCCCTTGTTCCCGCGAGAGAACGCGATCTGGTAATCAGAGCCAGACCACCAGTTGGCCTCAGGTGCCGTTCCAACCACGTTCCTGTAGTGAGAAACACACTGCTGAGATTACAGGAGGTCACAAGTTTCATGTAAATGAGGTGATTTTACATAACAAACACAATTACAACACATTTTTTTTTTGTTCGGTGTAGTCATAGGAATCGGCCTAGGATGTGTGTATCGCGAGGCGAGTAGGGGACAAAGACACCTACGAATTCCGTCCAAGATGGCGACCAGCGTACAGGGTATCGCTTGAGATTTTCCCATATGGATTTCTGTTTTGTATATTGCTACAGAGGGCCATAAGTAAAAACAAAAGGACGATTCCGCGCAATGAACACAATTAAAACACACTTTGTTTTCTTCAGTTGCAGCCACACGAAGCCAATAGCTATTAGCTAGCTGTGTTCTTTGTGTGCGTGCGTGCGTGCGTGCGTGTGTGTGTGTGTGTGTGTGTGTGTGTGTGTGTGTGTGTGTGTGTGTGTGTGTGTGTATGTGTGTGTGTGTGTGTGTGTGTGTGCGCGCGCGCCGTACTTTCAAGCTTACACTACCCAGCTGTTTGTCGTGCTAAACTGGTGGCCGAGACGAAACTGACACGGGTGATTCGCAGAGTAAAGGCGTGGAAACCGGAAAGTTTTCCTTACGAAACGAAACGAAATGCCTCACGAGAGAGATTTAGGGCGCCTTCCTCACTGAGGAGAGTAGGCAAATTCAGCCTCTGACGTCATCACATCCTGCGTGCTTTGGGGCCACCCGCCAGAGGCTTCCTCTCCGAAACCATTTTCCCTCTGCGAACTTCGTGAGAATCGCCCATTCTACGAAGCCATTTTCGTAAGTCTTTTTATGTACTCAAACTTGTAGAATGTGTTGTTTGCGCATTACTTATAGGTCTGCTGATGTTTCATTTTATGAAATTCGCAGTCAGCAGTGGGTGGAGAAGATCCTAAATATTTTATTTTTCGATTTTACTGGGACACCCCACGAGCGCTGTCCTGCCTGCCAAATCCAATATGGCGGCCACAAAGGTGCGCCTCGCTTGAGATTTTTACAAACATTTTACCAATCGGTTAAATCCTAGACAGGTCCAAGACTACAAGAATAGGGGATCGATTTCATTAAAAAATGCGATGTGAGTACATTTTGTGTTCAGCGAAGCCAGATTAATGTAATCAGTGAACGGCTTGTGTTGACAAGTAACCGGCCACGCTGGCTAGAGCTACCGAAAGGGACGTAACCGATGTACGAGGCTTGACTGGAGTTGTCTCCCTTGTCTCCTTACTCTGCGAAATTCGGTGGCACGCTAAACGGGTGGCCACTACGAAACCCCCGGGTATTGCGCTGTGATGACGTCAGAGGCTGAATTTGCATACTCTCCTCAGTGAGGAAGGCGCGCTAAATCTCGCTACGAAGTGTTACTAATCACTGAGCTGCTCTTGTCTTCATACGGTCGGGTGGGTGGGTGGGTATTTGGGAGTTTAACGTCCTTTTCCACCACATAAGGGTGATATCAAAGACGGGGCAGCGAGGAAAAGGCCAGCCGGGATTCGAACTCACGACCCGAGCATTGAAAGTCCAGTCAGACTGGCATGCCTGAACCGTGTAAAGACTCGCGACAACCGTCATCGGATCCAGTGTACCCGTCAACGTTGAAGATGGTTATCTCTTGTCTTTTGGATGTGGTGTTGTATAGATTTTTGTTGAAACTGATTTATGTTCGTCTGGGTCTAGAACTAGAACAAATACTTAAGTTGGAGGTCAGCGTATGTTACACTTACAGGAAAAAATGTGATCCCATTTTATTATGGATGGTAAGGTTGGAAACAGACCGCTAACGAGGGAAACGTCATTAGTATATTGCGCTCAAGAACGTTTGAATGAGATTGAGCTGAGTAGTAATATTAGTATCTGAGCTTTTGCTTTTCAAAGTTAGGTACTGCAGAAACGGCCTGTACTGCCTGGGATAGCCAGTTTAGGGAGGAATGCTGCTGCTGCTGCAGGCTGAGTCAGGCACCTAGTGCCGGAAAGGGTTAAAGATCTAAGCTCCCCCCCAAAAGCTTTCCGAAGTGTGATTTTTTTTTTAAACAGAGTCGACCGTGCAGAGTTGCAGAGTTTTCAGCGCTTCGGGGACCCTTATAAAACCACAGCACGAGTTTGCCGTGACATTATTTGGCTTCTGGTCAGTGAGCGAGACACATCGCTACAGTGTCTAGCGGATGTTGAGTGCCGCACGATCGTTCTTGCTCAGTGTCAAAACGCAAATTGAGCTGCGAAATCAGGCTGCCCTAGGCTTTTATTGGGGTTTCAGGGACGCTGAAAACTCTGCAGCTGTGACAGAGTTGACTGTGCTTGCACGGTCGGCTCTGTAAAATTTCAAGTTTTCACACTTCGGACAGCTTTTTGTTAGGAGCTTAGATCTTGAAAGGCCGTTATCCGATATTTTGTCGTGTCATGTAGTTACTTCTAATGGCCCTTTGTGCCAATACTAATACCATCAGTACTGACCTGAAGGCCACCATGTTGTAGATTTCTCGCCAGCGATGTTCACAGACCCAGCCGCCGCCGCAGGACAAGTCACTGTTGACTGGCACGTGGTTGATGTTGTTACCGGAATGGGGAGGACCCTGGTCAGAGCTGGAAAAGCTGAAACTGCTCATCACGCGGGGGAAACCGTACGGATGGGCCAGCATGAAGGTCGTAGCTGCCTGTTAGGAAGATGGTGTAGGAGTGTTATGTTCAACTCTATGGTGACAATGTGCAGCGAGGGTGGGTGGATGGGTGGGTGGATGGGTGTTTGGGGGTTTAAAGTCCTTTTCCACCACATACGGGTGATGTCAAAGATGGGGCAACGATGAAAAAGCCAGTACAAATATTTGGCCCTAGCCAGGATACGAACTCACGACCCGAGCATTAGCAGTCCAACGCTCTACCATTCGCCCAGCCCGGCTCCCCACAATGTGCAGCGAAGATTGTACAGTATAACAACTGATTGCACAACACTGTCAACAGTCCGAGGCGATACCACCTCCACCATCACCAGCACACCATCAGCACCAGCCTGCAAGTGTCACAACACAAATAGAGCATGGGGTCAAGTGTTTATTTGAAGACAGGACCCTGAGTGTGGCGGGATTTATGTTGTCCCGGAAAAGGCGTGATTTTCGTGATTTTCGTATTTTGTAGGGCAAGGTGCATGCCAGGAGGTTGCAGCAGAAGGCAAGCTGCCAGTGAAGCTGGGACCTTTTGCGCACAAGAGAGGCAAAGGTGACGCGAGCGGGTTTGGGTGAAATGACTCTCTGGCCTGAACAGAAAGTAGACTAGCATTACTCCAGTGAGGCCTGAGCAGAAAGGAGACATTCAAAATTTTTAAAATCCTGTCAGGCCCTTGAATGGTGTGTGCATGGTAACATTTGTTTCTACATTAAATCATTTTTATTGAATCAAATTAGGGATGACTATGATGCTTGAGGCTAATAGGGAATATATAGGCCTTTTGAAGCCTTCTGCATTTGTATTTTGACCTGCAAAGGATGATGCGAACTGTACCTTGTATTGTCGAGGCTGTTTGTGCGTGAGAACCTCGCCAGCTCCGCCGTGGCCACGCTGGTTGTCGTGGTTGTCGATGAAGACGACCACGCCGTTTCCGACCCACATGCCCCAGGCAGGCCCCCAGTTTGAGAGGTACTTCATGGGGGTATGTTTTGTAAACACCTTGCCCAGCTCCAGCCCGAACTTGAAGTCGGTGACGCTGCCCGTCTCCAGGTACTCTTCAGCCTTGATGGCCTCCCCGCCCTGGTCGATCACCTCCTGGTAGATGAATGGCTTCTTTCCGCTGCCGAACGGGTCGGAATTTAGGTTCTGTTAGGAGAGTTGAAAGGACACGAGTTGAAATATCCAAACTTAATGGTCGACGTTGGCTTTTCAACTTACGATGACGAAAGTATGACACCACTAAGACAGTTGCAAACATGCAGCATTCTGTGGGCCGCTGTTGCGAAGATACGAGGCCAGAACGTACGGCCGCTGATCCGTTACTTACACCACGGGGCACCGAGTGATCTGAGGTACATAATAAATCCCTGTCATAATATTATGGAACCCACTTGGTGTACAAACAAAGACCAGTAAACATGGTATCAGTAAGGAAACTTCAGCACAGTTCCTTAAAGGGTACGGCAAGTCAAGAGCACTACTGGGTTTAAATGACAGATATTGAGGTCCTAAGCTGTTAGACAGCAAAAGTTTTCGTGAACAAAGTACCATTTACTCAAAAATGCGCCGAAAACACCTTCTGCTTTCGGTTCCTGGGCTGCGCCATGTTGCCGCGCTCTTTCGTGAATGAGACGGGAAAGGTGCTGACTGTCGGCAGTGGTTCCAGAGTATTATTTTGTGTTGGAGATGCCACAGTGGAAAGCGTTTGGTTGTTTCAGCAAACAAGGCACATGTAAAAATGCAGATGGAAGCCACAAATTTTTTTTTTTTTTGAATTTCCGAATCTAAACAAATCAAAGGAAAAACGGAGTTTGTGTGCGAAATGGTTGGAGACCTTGAAGAACGGCTCGCTTGCCCCGCCGAGTGCAGGAATACGCCTGAAACAATCGAGACCTCGTTTGTGGAGATCATTTTACCCCGGATTGTTTCACAGGCGCTTTTGCGAACGATGTTGCTGCTTCACTTGTCAATCACGCATCTCCCACAATTGCACTCGTTCTCATCAATCGGCTCTTCCCGGGCCATCGGCGTCCACACTGTTTTCTGCCTGACCCCTTACTGAGCTCTTCCTCAGAATATTCTGGCTCGAAATTATAGGGAACTATCCCCAAATCCATTCTAGCTTTCAGGAAATAAGCAAAGTGTGTATACGAGCCAGAAATACGCCTAAAACGTGTAGCAGGCACACCTGCACGCAGTGTCAGAATCTCGCCTGGAGTGACGTCACTGCTAGGATCAACATGGCAGCCTCCATGGCATCGCATTTCGGCTGCCGTTTGGTGTGAAAAATGCTGATTCGTGTTCAAATCTTTTGGGCTGCAGCCGTCTAGGACCTTAGTATCTGTCAATAGTGCTCTTGACTTGCCGTACCCTTTAAACTCGTCTAGGACTGGTCTTGCCACATAGAATAAATTTTTGCCGACGAATTCCTACATGTAGGCGCCCAAAGATGTTTTTCAGGTCCCCAGGCCACATGTGTTTGGCGGCGTCCACCCGGAAGCCAGCCACCCCGAGGCTAATGAGGTGGTTGAGATAGTCGGCAATCTTTCCTCGTACATAGTCGTGACCCAAAGCCAGGTCGGCCAAGTTCACCAGCTTGCAGTTCCGTACCTGTGCACAGAGTTACTTTTTGTTTTTTGCTGCCCCAACTCTTTTGCCAGCTCCAGTGGTGTTCCTCCCAGGTCATGGGTGGAACCCACGGAAGGTCAGTGATAATAATCACGGTTTTTATTTAAAATTATTTTTATTTTTATTTTGTTTTGTTTGCTTTTTGTTCCAGGAAAAAGTGAATGCGAAAACAAAGACTCATTCTCTTGTCAGTCCTATTTGTTTATCTGTGTGTGTGTGTGTGTGTGTGTGTGTGTGTGTGTGTGTGTGTGTGTGTGTGTGTGTGTGTGTGTCTGTTTTCTCTCTCTGTCTCTCTCTCTGTCTCTCTCTCTCTGTATATGACTAGACCAGCAGAGTGACAAAGTAGCTTCTGCTGCTTGCTCCTTTGACACCGACAAGTAAGAAATACACTTTGTTTCGATGCATGACTTTTTAATTTATTTTTTTGATTTTGTATCTTATTTTAGTTTCATTTATTATTTTTTAAGTTGTTTCTCTATAGAGAAACAACTTTATGAGACGGGGCAGATTTTCCTACGCGCAGCAGCAAGTTTCAGTGATACAAAACAAGACTGTGACGTTTCTCCACACAATACTTACTTTCACGCACACAGTGACGTAACGAAATCTGCGTCATAGACACCTTACGTGCACACTATGCTGCTGCGTTCTTTTTGGCAGGAGTTGTGAGACGTGTGTGTGTCTGTGTGTGTGGACTGATGTAATGATGGCTATCTCCTAAACCACCTCGTTGGAGGCCTTTTTACTTTGAGATAAAATGGGAATTCACCGTCTCCAGACCTACCTTTCACGATTTTTAGCCTACTGCATTTTCAGAGTTATCGCCGATTTTTAAAAAATCGGTCATGTTACGATTTTTTTTCGCAAAAAATCTTCAAATGGCTTCATTTTCTGAAATTGGGAAGATCATCCAATTATACTGCCTGTTTTCGTAGCACAGCTCTGTAGCTCTGACAGGTTTTGTGTAAGAAAAATATTTCCGAGGTAGGGGTGGTTTGCATATAAGGCCAAATATCTATGAAAAGACTCCTTCCAATTACTCATCATTCCGGTATTTTTGTCACTTGTGACAACTGCACATATGATATGAACTACTGCACTATTATAGCTTTAATATTAAGAATAGCAGAGCTTTTAGATAAACACATTTTTCACGTTTCTGCGAGAAGCGCCGGTCAAAAAAGTTCCAATTTTGCAATTTCGTAAGTACAATCCAAGGTACTTAAGTCCACGTTTCATCAGCTCTCTAGATCTTCCAGATTTTATGTCAAAATTAATTCAGTCACGGAAGTCACAAAAGCAACAAGGAAATCACAAGATATGTAGAAGTATCATCTGTCAGACGAGCAGCGTGAGGCTGACGTCAAATATTTGGTTCACAGACAAAATCTGCAAGTATCGTCACCGCTTCCGACATTTCATCAGTCCTCTAGCGGCCTCTAGATCTTCCAGATTTCATGTGAAAAATAATTCAGTCGGAGAAGTCACAAAGCCAACAGTGAAATCACAAGACATGAACA
This sequence comes from Batillaria attramentaria, assembly GCA_018292915.2. NCBI lineage: Eukaryota > Metazoa > Mollusca > Gastropoda > Batillariidae > Batillaria > Batillaria attramentaria. The sequence continues at coordinate 1,130,051 of JACVVK020000126.1, read as the reverse complement.
AGCATCCTCAGACGATCTCAGTGGTAGAGGCTGACGTCAAAAGTTTATTCACGGAATTGACGTCATCTCTCTCTCTCTGTATGACGACCTGCCTGAGGCTGACGTCAAATGTTTAGTTCACGGAACTGACGTCTCTCTCTCTCTCTCTCTCTGGGGAGCCAGGGTGGCCGAATGGTAGAGCGTTGGACTTTCAATGCTTGGGCCGAGAGTTCGAATCCCGGCCGCTGGGGCCAAATATTTGTGCTGGCCTTTTTCTCGTTGCCCCGTCTTTGATATCACCCTTATGTGGCGGAAAAGGACGTTAAACTCCTAAACACCCACCCATCCACCCTCTCTCTCTGCCTCTCTCTCTCTCCCTTCTTCCCCCACCCGGCCCCACCCCCAGTCACGTGGCTAATCGGTCGAGGTCGTAGAGGATCTAGTGTCATTGATAGAACTTGGAGAGGGGAGAACCGGCAACAATAACAACAAAACAGACAAAATAAAATGAAGTTTGAAGAAACAACTTTGTAGGACGGGGCCGTTCCTCCTTGTTTACTTATTTATCTTTATTTCTTTTATTTTCATTTATTATTTGTAATTATTTTTTTTATTTTATTTGACGTTCCTTTATTATTGTTTAAATTATTTTATTTTCATTTTTATGCTTATTTGTTTATTTATATTTTTTATTATTTATTCATTTATTTAATTTTTTCGGGGGGGGGGGGGAAGCTTCTTGCACTAACAGCAGTAAGCTTTCCCTCATAGTTCTACCTCCTCCGGGTTTCCATAGTTGTGGATGTTGCCGTCTCCGGTGTGACAGGCGGAACCGTCATTGAAGTCGTTGGGTCCGTACGGGACTCCCGGGTACTGCAGGCTACCCCCGTTCCAGGACGAACCTCCCGTTCCAGTTCCACTCCCCGAAGCCCCCGTCATGTGGTTTATGACGACGTCGGCGTAGATCCTGCAACAAGCAATGGAAGGACAGCAAGAGTTGGACAAACAATGTGCACATAAAAACAACAAACAATAACTTTACAGTGTGGATGGTGGTTAAGTAGGTGTGGTTCCCCTGTTCTCGCGGGGAGCCGGGATGGCCAAATGGTAGAGCGTTGGACTCTCAATGCTCGGGTCGTGAGTTCGAATCCCGGCTGAGGCCAAATATTTGTGATGGCCTTTTTCTTGTTGCCCCGTCTTTGATATCACCCTAACCCGGTGGAAAAGGGCGTTAAACTCCCAAACACTCACCCACCCACCCCCCTAGTCTCGCAACTCGTGCGGCGAGTGCAGAGTTCGACCTGGACCTTGTGCAGGAGTAGTTCGTACACTACAAACTCTATATAGACTAGAGTTTGTAGCGCACTGTTGGGACACTCGGGCTGCACAGAAAACGAACAGCGACTTCGGGATTGGTAACGGTTTCAGCCGGCGTCACAGTAGGACCTAAAAGTGTCACACTTTTCGTTCCTTCCAAATGGGCCTTCCAACCGACACACAGTCAAAATCTGCGCCACGCCACAATACTCCATACAGCTCTTGTTAAATGTTGGAATCTTACTCGGGTTCTGTTCTGAGATACAAGCGAATCGAACGAATAATAATAATAATAATAATAATGAGTATTGTATAGGCGCTTTACCCAATTTCATGAATCGAACGAATACAGGAGTAAAACACTGAGCTTCCACCTTTGAAACTGCCCGTTTTCTCTAGCTGTGTGAACTAGGCCTGTCTGTCTTGCCCATCAGTGAAGGATACATCAAATGTTGCCAACCCGGTAAGTCTGTCTGGATTAAACACTGCTCAGGTGGACCGTTCAGTTCAGTCTTGCCTGCATAACACGGTCTGACTTTATACAATCCAGGTAAATCGTTTTCTCTTTGCCACGATCATACCTGACGCCAACCTTGTTGCATCGCGAGATCATGTTCCTGAGAGCGTTCTCATCCCCACTCCTGGTGACCAGCTTGTAGCTGACGGGCTGGTATCTCTCCCACCACGGCCTGAAGGGGTTGGTCACCACAGCGTTCTCACTCGGCGGGGAGATCTGAATGTGGATCAGTTTTGGTAGTACATGCGTCACAAACCGAGGAACAACAACTTTGATGATGAAGTGAGGGTTAATTCTACAGAATCTTCCACATTTCAATATTGGGGATTAATAATGATATGTAATAATAATAATTACAGGAGCAAAGCCTCCTTGGCTCACTTGTGAGATGGGTCAAGGTCATTCAAAAGAGTATGTTTGTAAAGCTCTTATCACTAGCTATCCTGAAGTAAGGTGTCTCTTGTGTTCATAGTTCCTAAGAAAACGGCAAATGGCAATATAACAGTTTTCCCAGGACAGCTTCTATGACCTTGACCTTGGGTCTAGCTCTAGTTTTAATACTTTCTGTACAAATGGTAATGTAAAATTTCACGACAGCTGTAAAGACCTTGACCTTGGGTCAAGGTCATTCAAATGGGTATGTCTGCATAGGACTCTTTGCTGTCTATCATTGTGCCTTGTTTGGTGCCTCTGCTGTTTGTTGTTTCCAAGAAAATGCTAACGTTAAAGTCTCCGCAAAACATGTTGAATGGCCTTGACCTTGACTCAAGGAAATTGAATACAAGAATGCCAGTACAGGTTTTGTCAATGTCTATCGTCATGCAAAGTTTGATGCCTCTGGTACCCCTACATTCTGAGAAAATGGCAATTTTGAATTTCCCATGAGACAGCTTTAGTGACCTTGACCTTGGGTCAAAATCAATCATTATGGTATGTTTTGAGTGCCAAGTTTGGTGCCTCTGCTGTTCATTGTTTTTGAGAAAATGCCAATGTTAAGGTTTCGGTAGATTTTCCGCAAAACAGCTTGCATGGCCTTGACCTTGACTCAAAGTCACTAAATACAGGTATGTCAGTAAATGTGTTGTCAATGTCCATCATCATGCAAAGTTTGGTGTCTCTGGCTTTTCTACATTCTGAGAAAATGCCAATGTAAAATTTCCAAACAGACAGCTTTAGTGACCTTGACCTTGGGTCAAGGTCAATCATTATAGTACTTTCTGAAAGGTCTTATGGCTGTCTATCAGCAGAACAATTTTGGTGTCTCTGCTGTTAGTAGATTCTGAGAAAAGGCCAATGTTAAGGTTTACTGCGGATACACCCACACACGCGCGCGCGCGCGCGCGCACACACACACACACACACACACACACACACACACACTCTACCTGTACGGCACAGTAGCCATAGGGTCCCAGAAATGTCTCGCACTCTTTGGCGATGTCATCCCAACGCCACTCAAACAGATGAGTCATTACTGTCCGGCCCGGCGCACAGTTCGGCTCGTGAAACGCCGCCTCCGCTAAAACAACAATTCAACCAACCATAAAAGTATGTGTTCTCACAATTTGCTGTGGCATGGTCTACATTCTACAGACTGCTTGGACAAGAGGAGGGATGGGGTGTCGTGCTAGCTTAGTCGTCGCTGTGTCGCGTGTCTGGTATACAAGTCAAACTTTGTACAATATTTGTTATGTATTTCTCTGTCACACTCTCTTTTCTGATTCTAATGCGCGCCTCAAATGATCCCTCGGTAAATCAGACAATCAATGGATGAATAAATGAATGAATCAATCAATGGATCAATAAATCATCCATCCATCCGTCTACCAACTAGCCACCCACCCAATCAATCAATCATCAACTAAACACCCATCCAATCAATCAAGCAAGCAAGCATCTATACATCACCCAACCACCCACCCATCCAACCAATCAACCAACCAGCCAACGTCCTTTTCCACCTCGTAAGGGTGATACCAAAGACGGGGGAACGAGAAAAAAGCAACCACAAATATGTGGCCCCAGCCGGGATTCGAACTCACGACCAGAGCACTGAGAGTCCAACGATCTACCATTCGGCTATCCCATTTTCAGGAGATTTGTTTATCTTTTTATAGGAGAAAACGAGACTATCTGCACATGAGTACAAAAAGTTTACTGCCTAGACGTTTTGATGTACAGTACGATTTATAACCCCACACCCTCCTTCCAGGAAGTTACGGTGCCTATGAAAATATGGCACCAGGTGGGGCTGGAGGACCTCGGCGATATAACGGTCACCAGGTAGTAAAGTAGGCATGTATGTGTGTGTTTAAACTTTTGCAACCTCTCTGATCATCTCAGTCCTCTACTTTTTAATATTTTTATTAATGATTTACCTCTGCATCTGACTACTAAGCATATTGAATGTGACATGTTTGCGGATGACACATCGCTCCACTCCGCTGATAACGATATTACTGTGGTTAGTAGTCGACTTCAGGAAGGCCTAAACGGCATATCGGACTGGTGCTGTATTAATTCCATGCTCATACACCCTGTAAAAACTAAGTCCATGGTAGTAGCCACCCGTCAAAAGCACCAGCTCAGCCCTTTGGCCCTGAATTTGGTACTTAACAACGCGCCTATAGAGCAGGTGTGCGAACATCGTCTTCTCGGCATCACAATTGATAATCAGCTTAGTTGGAAAGCCCACACTAACACCTTAGGCAAAACTCTATCCAGACAGCTATTCGCCCTTTCCAAACTGCGGCATTTCCTTGACTTGGAGAGTCGCAAAATGTACTATAACGCGCACATACGGTCTCACTTGGACTATGCGTCAACGGTGTGGGATGGTTGCAGCCACATTCATTTAAAGGGGCTTAACTCCCTTCATAGACGTGCAGCAAAGCTACTTTTACCGAATCCTCATCTTACAGCTGATGAAAAGCTAAACCAGCTGCAGCTTCTTCCCTTGTCAAAACACCTGCTATACAACAAAGGAATTTTCATGTATAAGCTATGGAACAGAAAGGCTCCTAACTATTTATCCGACTGTTGCCACCGCTCAGCTTCCCGATATGGCAGTTCAAACAACCTGTGTATCATTCCAAAGCCTCGAATTGACATTTTCAAAAGCAGTCTTTCATTTTCTGGAGCGGCATTATGGAATAGTCTTCCAGCTCATGTTAAACACGCATGCTCTGTAGCAAATTTCAAACAGCTTTTCTTCACATATCTTATGTCACACGATGTTTAATCTTCCCACAGTTGATTCTCGCGCATTCCTACATGTATTCTTACTTGTAATTGGTATGTTCATCACGATTTTTATGTTCCTGTCTTAGTAGAGTATAGTTCCATTTCCTATGGTTTTTCATACATGTATTCCTACTTGTAATTGGTTTGTTCATCACGCTTTTTAAAATTACTGTTCCTGTCTTAGTAGAGTGTAGTTTCATTTCCTATGGTTTTATTGCTATTTTGCTTTTTCCCTGTTGCATTACATGTGTGTGTGTGTGTGTGTGTGTGTGTGTGTGTGTGTGTGTGTGTGTTTTCTGTTTAGGTAGATATTACTAGAAATAGCAACGGCAGGTATGAAAATTGACTGTTTCACGTTAACTACCTCTACCGTTGGAAAATAAAGTTTTCTTGATTCTTGATTCTTGATTCAGTAAACGGCATCTGACCTATTACACACCTGAGGACAAAGCCAGAAGTAAGACAAGTGCTGGCACCATGGTGAACGGCTCCAGGGAGAATGACTGCCGGCGATTGGCGGCGCTGGCTTTTCTGTATGCGCCACTCCTACTGACTAAGGTCATGGCCCCAAGGTGCACTATTGGGGACACTGTATGCCGAGCACCAGCTCTAAACCCACGAGAAAGATAAGGACTTGGAAGCGGCCCTGATACCTTGCTTTGGCAGAAAGAGTGATGCGGCTTAAAGTCTCAATACATATGACAGACGTACAACAGCGTGTGGAAAACAATTTCATCGAATGTGGTTAGTCTGTATATCAAAATCAGTCACCTGGGTCACGGTCACAGTATAGCATCAGAGAACATTGTGGTGACTCTGGCCGGGCATATAATTATTGTTCTGATTGGTAGTTATTTTTAACGACTTCGTCGAGTCCAAGTCTGACCAGGAATGAAGCATAGACTCCAAGAAAGTCGTATTTCTCTAATGTTAGAAGCCACAAAGTCTCGAAAACGGTCGCAATGGCCAAATGAAACGCCCTTATATCTGGTAAACTTACAGCTTCGAAAGCGGCAGTTTTCCGTCTCACCGGCGTTACCAGCATAGAGGCTTTCAAGATAAAGTTGTGTGATTGCCGTGTCATTTTTTTTAGTTTTTCGAAGATTCGAAAATTAAATGCACCCAAAACGATTTATACATCGCCAGGTTCGTAAGTAAAAACACCACAAACAAGAGGAGTATAGAAGAGCAGTGGAGACCGTATAGAGAGTCAGCTTCACTGAATGATGTCTGCGTCTGTAGTGTTCCCGATACCCCCTCCCCTAGAACATCGAGACTAAGGTATGGTCTGATCTTGCTGTGTCATTCTTGATTGTCCATACAGCTTTCTGTTTGGCCTAGACATCGAGGGGACAGTATATGGGGACAGTTACACTACATCGGTAACCTCCAGCAATAGACGACTCCACGCGGCAAGCCCCGAAGCCAAAGCCCCGCCCCTTGCTCTGCTTCCCCGTGTCACTGCCAACTAGGTCACTTAGAGTCGCCGTGCTGGTGACAGGACTGGCAGAGAGAGAGAGAGAGAGAGAGAATCATCTACAACCACTGTGCGTGGCGAAGACAGAATCAGGTAACAGTGAACTCAGCTGAACTCAGTGAACTTTATTCACAATACAGTGTGCTGCACAGAACAGAAAAAAAAATCACGTGGTAGACGATAATTTTTTACATTGTACTATATTGTCCGCCTATCCGATTCTTTGGGGGTTTGATCCAACCTTTGCACCTGCAACATTAGAAAAGTCAAGTTACTAACCAGTGAGCAGGCAGACATAATTATTTATACAGTTCTCTGTCTGTTGAAATTGAACGAGACTCAGCCGTCTTTCACGCGAAGAACTGGGGACAAGAAGAAGTGTTTGGGAGAGATATTTGCCTTAGGTATGTGTTGCAATAAAAATGTGAAAAAATATAGGATAGGTACAGGGTGGCGCTGCACCGCGACGACGCGCTTCCCTTTGAGGGGGAGCAGCCCGGATTTCCCGAAAGGGGAAAAAAATAAGAAGACGGAGAAGAAGGAGAAGAAGAAGAAGTAAAAATTGAAGACAAAGTCAAGTCATTTTATTTTGCTAGCCTCTGGGGGCATAGGAAAAAATCAGAAAACTAGAGGGGCAAAGCCTCCTTGGCTCACTTGTGAGATGGGGCAAGGTCATTCAAAAGAGTATGTTTGTAAAGCTCTTATCACTAGCTATCCTGAACTAAGGTGTCTCTTGTGTTCATAGTTCCTAAGAAAACGGCAAATGGCAATATAACAGTTTTCCCAGGACAGCTTCTATGACCTTGACCTTGGGTCAAGGTCATTCAAATGAGATCTGTAAGTGAAGAGCTTATCAGTGACTATCATTATGCCAGGTTTGATAGCTCTAGTTTTTGTACTTTCTGTACAAATGGTGATGTAAAATTTCACAACAGACAGCTGTAATGACCTTGACCTTGAGTCAAGGTCATTCAAATGGGTATGTCTGCACAGGTCTTGTTGCTGTCTATCATTGTGCCTTTGTTTGGTGCCTCTGTTGTTTGTTGTTTCCAAGAAAATGCTAACGTTAAAGTCTCCGCAAAACATCTTGAATGGCCTTGACCTTGACTCAAGGAAATTGAATACAAGTATGCCAGCACAGGATTTGTCAATGTCTATCATCATGGAAAGTTTGATGCCTCTGGTACCCCTACATTATGAGAAAATGGCAATTTTAAATTTCCAATGAGACAGCTTTGATGACCTTGACCTTCAGTCGAGGTCATTCAAAATGGTCTTTCTTGAAAGGTCTTGCTGCTGTTTATCAGCAAGCCAGGTTTGGTGCTTCTGCTGTTTATTGTTTCTGAGAGAATGCCAATGTTAAGGTTTTGGAAGGTTTTCCGCAAAACTGCTTGTATGGCCTTGACCTTGACTCAAAGTCACTGAATACAGGTATGTCAGTAAAGGTGTTGTCAATGTGTATCATCATGCAAAGTTTGATGTCTCTGGCCTTTCTAGACTCTGAGAAAATGCAAATGTAAAATTTCCAAACAGACAGCTTTAGTGACCTTGACCCTGGGTCAAGGTCAACCACTATGGTATGTTTTGAAAGGTCTTATGGCTGTCTATCAGCCAGCGAAGTTTAGTGCCTCTGCTGTTCATTGTTTCTGAGAAAAGGCCAATGTTAAGGTTTCGGAAGGTTTTCCGCAAAACAGCTTGCATGGCCTTGACCTTGACTCAAAGTCACTGAATACAGGTATGTCAGTAAAGGTGTTGTCAATGTCCATCATCATGCAAAATTTGATGTCTCTGGCTTTTCTAGATTATGAGAAAATGCCAATGTAAAATTTCCAAACAGACAGCTTTAGTGACCTTGACCTTGGGTCAAGGTCAATCATTATGGTATGTTTTGAAAGGTCTTATGGCTGTCTATCAGCAGGCCAATTTTGGTGTCTCTACTGTTTGTAGATTCTGAGAAAAGGCCAATTTTAAGGTTTACTGCGGACACAGAGACACACAGACAGACAGACACACAGACAGACAGACAGACAGACAGACACACAGACAGACGACGGAGGGTTATTACATAGACTCACTTTGTTACACAAGTGAGCCAAAAAAAGGGGGGGGGGGAGAAGAAAAATTGGAAAAAGAAGGGAAAAATGAGATATATTGCAATAATAACAAAATTGCCACATGGTTGGACATGTCAAGAAATAATGCTTTAAAATGTTCACCAGGAAAACTTCAACTGGATTATAAAGAATGATGAAAATACCATGAAAGTCCCTGACATCCTGAGTTCTTTCCCTTTGACATGCACTGCAAATGCTTCAGTCTACAATCAAAGACCTTGGAATCAGGGTGGGTGGGTGGGTGGGTGTCTGGGAGTTTAACGTCCTTTTCCACAACATACGGGTGATCCCAAAGACGGGGCAACGATGAAAAAGCCAGCACAATATTTGGCCCCAGCCGGGATTCGAACTCAAGACCCGAGCATTGGCAGTCCAACGCTCTACCATTCGGCCACCCCGGCTCCCCCCTTGGAATCAGAAACCTATCTATACGATCTTTTTTTTTTATACAGTACTGGGACGAAATATCACGTGCTCTCTGCGGGTGTTCAAATAAAAATCGAAACGCACAAAATAATAATATCCGCCCTACACTCACCGACATGGATGGCCAGCTCGGGATCGTCACAATCACCACACACAGTAATATGAGCCCTTCCGTCACCGCCAACATGCACGCTCTTTCCCGTACACCGTCCGTTCTCCAGGTTACCGGAAATGACGTCACAGTAGGTGCCCTGAGGCAGGCCGGTCTGGAGGTTGGCACTGAGCTGTCCGGACTCGAGGTTGATGGCGACGAAGCCCTTGTTCCCGCGAGAGAACGCGATCTGGTAATCAGAGCCAGACCACCAGTTGGCCTCAGGTGCCGTTCCAACCACGTTCCTGTAGTGAGAAACACACTGCCGAGATTACAGGAGGTCACAGTTTCATGTAAATGGGGTGATTTCACATAACAAACACAATTACAACACATTTTTTGTTCGGTGTAGTCACAGGAATCGGTCCAAGGTGTGTGTATCGGGACAAAGAAACTTACGAATTCCAAGATGGCCACCGGCGTACAGGGTATCGCTTGATATTTTCCCATATGGATTTCCGCTTTGTACATTGCTACAGAGGGCCAGAAGTAAAAGCAAAAGGACGATTCCGTGCAATGAACACAATTAAAACACATTTTGTTTTCTTTGCAGCCACACGAAGCCCATGCATAACTAGTTGTGTGTGTGTGTGTGTGTGTGTGTGTGTGTGTGTGTGTGTGTGTGTGTGTGTGTGTGTGTGTGTGTGTGTGTGTGTGTGTGTGTGTGTGATCTATTTTTCTCTGATTTTATTTTTTAATTTTTACTATTAGTTAGACGATTATAGTACTTAGCAACGGCAGGTATGAAAATTGACTGTTAATGTTAACTGCCTCTACCGTTGTAAAATAAAGATTCATTGATTCATTGACGTGGTATTGTATAGATTTTTGTTGAAACTGATTTATGTTCGTCTGGGTCTAGAACTAGAACAAATACTTAAGTTAGAGGTCAGCGTATGTTACACTTACAGAAACAAAATTGTGATTCCATTTTATTATGGATGGTAAGGTTGGAAATAGACCGCTAATGAGGGAAACATCATCAGTATATTGCGCTCAAGAACGTTTGGATGAGATTGAGCTGAGTAGTAATATTAGTATCTGAGCCATAGCTTTTCAAAGTTAGGTACTGCAGAAACGGCCTGCACTGCCGGGGATAGCCAGTTTAGGGAGGAATGCTGCTGCTGCTGCAGGCTGAGTCAGGCACCTAGTGCCGGAAGCATGAGCAGTTGTGAAAGGGTTAAAGGCCGTGATCCGATATTTCGTCGTCATGTAGTTACTTCTACTGGCCCCTTGTGCCAGTACTACTGCTATCTTTTAAGGTTTAATCTGGCTCATTCCAATCTATTCTTTTTTATTTTTATTTTTCAATTTATTTATTTATGTACATGTATTTATTTATTATATATATTTTTTTTTTGGGGGGGGGAGGGGTATCTTGTTCTTGGTTTTTAATTGTCTCTGCCTATCCTTCATCACTTCTACTCAGTTGTGTTGTTTTGTTTGTTTGTTTGCGTGCGTGCGTGCGTGCATGCGTGCGTGCTTGTGTGTGTGTGTGTGTGTGTGTGTGTGTGTGTGTGTGTGTGTGTGTGTGTGTGTGCTCTTTTACTGTTTTAGTTGTTCTTATGTACTGTACATTGAGTGAATGTACTGAGTGTATTTATGTTGGGTTTTTTTTTGGCTTCGGGTTTAGATTGTAAGACGCCTAGAGCCCATTCCCCGGGGATAGGCGCCCTATAAATAGTAGTAGTAGTAGTAGTAGTAGTAATAGTAGTAGTAGTACCATCAGTACTGACCTGAAGGCCACCATGTTGTAGATTTCTCGCCAGCGATGTTCACAGACCCAGCCGCCGCCGCAGGACATGTCACTGTTGACTGGCACGTGGTTGATGTTGTTACCGGAATGGGGAGGACCCTGGTCAGAGCTGGAGAAGCTGAAACTGCTCATCACGCGGGGGAAACCGTACGGATGGGCCAGCATGAAGGTCGTAGCTGCCTGTTAGGAAGACGGTGTAGGAGTGTAATGTTCAACTCTATGGTGAGAATGTGCAGCGAGGGTAGGTGGGTGGGTGTTTGGGGGTTTAACGTCCTTTTCCACCACATAGGGTGATATCAAAAGCCAGTACAAATATTTGGCCCCAGCCGGGATACGAACTCACGACCCGAGCATTAGCAGTCCAACGCTCTACCATTCGCCCACCCCGACTCCCCACAATGTGCAGCGAATATAGTACAGTATAAAACTGATTGTACAACAGTCCCAGGCGATACCACCTCCACCATCACCAAGTTGACACCAACACACCGCCAGCACCAGTCTGCAAGCGTAACAACACAAATAGAGGGGTGGGGGGGGGGGGAATCAAATGTTTATTTGGCGAGTGTGGCGGGATTTTTTTGTGTTGTCCCGAAAAAGCGTGATTTTCGAGATTTTTGAATTTTGTAGGGTAAGGTGCATGCCAGGAGGTTGCAGCAGAAGGCAAACTGCCAGTGAAGCTGGGATTTTTTGCGCACAAGAGAGGCAGAGGTGACGCGAGCGGGTTTGGGTGAAATGACTCTCTGGCCTGAGCAGAAAGGAGACATTCAAAAATTGTTAAACTCCTGTCAGGCCCTTGAATGGTGTGTGCATGGTAACATTTGTTTCTAGATTAAATCATTTTTATTGAATCAAATTAGGGATGACTATGATGCCTGAGGCAAATAGGGAATACACAGGCCTTCTGAAGCCTTTTGCATCTGGGGGGATTGCTCTTTGGGCCCCCGTCTCATTGGGCCCCTATCTCATTGGGCCCCCACATTTTTTGTAGCAAAATAAATAAGAAAACGTGTCATTGGGCCCGCGTCTCTTTGGGCCCGCGTCTCTTTGGGCCCCCGTCTCATTGGGCCCCTCGTCTCACTGGGCCCCCATCTCATTGGGCCCCCATCTCTTTGTATGTGTATACACGTATCTATTGGGATTTATGACAGGGGAGTCGCCCACGGGAGGGACGGGGAGGCCATGGGTTCACCAAGTTTTTTTTCCTCCTCTACCAAGACCAAGAAGAGGTAACAGACACTTTAAACACGACTAAACTTCCTCCAACTCATTCAAGGGGCTGAACTCTGCCTTTTGGAAAAGTTTTTATAAGAAGATTAAAGCTAAATGATTAAGCTAAATTTTGTTAAAAGTTGATTTGTTTAAGTTCATTTTAATGCTTTTTGTGAGAGGGTTTCTTCCTGGCCCTTGACTTATGATAACTACTGTACTGTATAACAGTGCACTTTGAAACAGTGTTTATTGAGGCGCTGAACAGCGGCATAATGTTGTAATGTAATAGTAATGGAAACAACATAATAGGACGGGCTAAATTTTCCACGTTCATGGGCAAGCATCTGTGGTACAAACGCACGTCACTGCCGATCTCCCGCAGAGACGATTTTGCAAGTGTAACTCTGACAATGACGTAAGAAAACGTGCGTCATCGATGCTGACATGTACGGTGTGCCGAACGCGCTTCTCCTCCTCAGTGAGTGCCGTCTGTGCGTATGTGTGTGCGTGCGTGCGTGCGGCTGTGTGTGTGTGAATTGTGTCCAGGCCCGTTTCTTCGAAAATACTCAACCGAATGGCTTCAAATTTGGGGTATCCAAATATATCAAAATGTTACATTAGAGGAACCAAGCGTGTGATGATTGCTTAAGTGATTTGGGAGTTATCGCCCTTTTAAGACAAGTTGGTTGTCTTTCGTGTGCAGGCGTAATATTTATTTAAATCACTCAATTTTTTGGCAGTAGATAGCTTGAATACGGACTCTGAACAGAGTCACTACTAGAAAATGGTCGCTCTTATAGTTTTCATGTAAACCGAACCTGAGTTGACATTGCATGTGAACCCAGTTCAGATGCCTATTTCTCCGAAAATACTGAACCGATCGATTTCAAATTTGGGGTTTCTAAATGAATCAAGATTGTTGAATAGAAGGCCCGATCCAGGTAGGATTGCACACATGATTTGCGAGTTATCGCCCTTTTCAGAAAAAGTGGCTTTCTGGCGTTTAAAGGCGTAATATTTACCTAAACCACTCCATTTTTTGGACATAGATAGCATGAATACGGACTCTTAAATAAGTGAATTTTGGAGGTTGTCGCTTTTATACTTTTGGCGTAAGCCGTACCTGATGAAAGTGCTGGTGAACACACTTTAGATCTCTAAATCGCTCCTACTATACATAGATAATGAGCCTGGGGTGCCATAAAAAAATACAAAAAATTAGAAAAATTCACTGCAGCCATTATCGTCAGTTGACTCGAAAATTTGTACTCACAGCACATTTCCTCTGCAAGCCACACGCCTCACAAATATCGAAGAAGAGACGCACGCGCACTGACGTAAAGTAAGTGCGTCATGTTTGATTGACGTGATGCTGATTTTTCTTGGGGGTGTCTCGCCACTTTCTTTCCGAATTCCTCTGTTTGGAGACGTGGTGTATTTTACTTCTACTATGTCGCCATCTTCGTGCAATCGCAGAGAAGACACGGGATACAACAGAATACAACTCCAATACTTTATGAACAGAATATGCACGGAGAACAAATTCATGAAAGAAGAAGAACCCAGAACGCTGTGCAGGGCTGCTTACGTACTGAACAGGTCAGATCTAGAACATTCCTCAACTTCCTGGAAGGTTCGATATCTTTCCAAGGTGACGTAATCTACTGACGTTACTGCACCAGCATGTTCTGGGATGGTCTAGAAATTATTTTGCATCGAAATGCAGTATCTTTTCGCGATCTCTACAACTTGACATGTGGAAAGCGGGAATTTCAGTGGGTTTCGTTTTTGCCACTGACTCACACTCAGAAGCATAATGTGTGTGTGTGTGTGTGGGGGGGGGGGGGGGGGGGGGGGCGTGCGTGCGCGCGCAAGCGCGCGTCTAAAGCTAAAAATCCATATGTCCGGTTGCGGTGCGGTTGCGTTGCGGTTGCGCTGCGGGAAAAATCGCTCCAACGTAAATCTCTTGACATGAATCCATTCGTACGTTGCGGCAGCGGGACAGATCCGGCGAGTTTGCGGTACCGTTGCGGCAAATAAAAAATCGGACACTGGAGCGATTTTTCCGCATGCCGCATGGCTGACGTGCGGCAAAAAAAGGGGAGCGTGGCACTTGTTTTTAGCGCCAGAATATTTTGTTTGTACTAGATCCAGCGGAATGCTGGGACTTTTGGTGGTAGTTCCAACCAAAATGGCACCGAACAAGACCAACACAGACAAGTTGATAAATCGTTTTGATTTGCTCTTTCTTTTCTTTGCTAACAGCAAGATCAAAAGTACCAGCCTTTCTTCTTTGATCAACCTCGCGAGTTGGGAATGGACAGGTGCGATTTTGCTATGCTGTCTCAAGACAAAAAAGGCGGAAAAGTGCCGTTGTCGTACCGTATATATATGGATTCAAACATTGCGTTTTTCGGATGCGAAAACGCACATGCCGTGCCGCTGCCGGACCGCAACCGCACCGCAACCGGACATATGGATTTTCAGCTTAAGGCGAGAGAGAGAGAGGGTCTCTTCTCCGATACCAGTAAGCAATCGTCTGTCAGTCAGGTCTGCGGGAAGTAACTCTGTCAAAGGGGAACGCACTCTCTGGGGCACAGAGTCTTTCAGTGGAAAGTACCTCTGTGCACGGTGGGGAAATGGCGCTCACTGCGCTACCGTGATGGCCCTAAATTGTCTCGGTTCTCTCAAACACAAGGTCGCGCACTATGTCATCCTTGACTAACCCCAGTCACGTGGCTAATCGGTCGAGGTCGTACCTCATTTATCATTGGCTTGGTGCACGAGTTAATCCTTGACCAGCTTTGAACCCAGAGGGATCCTCAGTGGCGCAAGTGATGGCAGGCTGTCTTCAGAGTGAAAGTAGGCGTGTTTCTGAATCAGAGACATACATAACATGTCTCTGTCTAAATGGACAGATCTATTATTACATTCAGTCCTAGAGCACGGGTGTGTATGCTTTTGTAATCTTCTCTTATTCCACCACAAGGCAGGTACGTGATCGTCTGCACCGTGCAATAATACTTGCCTGTAGAGTGCAACACCTTGGCCTGTCAGAGTGCAACCCCCTTGCCGTTTACTCACATCCTGCTGGATCAGTGTACCACGTAAACAGTGCCATCAAAGCGCAACAGTAATTGTCCGCTGGCAAAGATTTTGCCCAAACGAAAAGTGGTCGGATATTCAAGACTTCGTTTCAAATCGATTCATATGACACACAAGTCTTCGCTCTTCTAAAAAAAAATTCGCCATTTTTGAAAATGGCGCTGGCTGTAAGCAGTCACATTTTCACGCCCCGCCGAAAAGGGACTGCACTCTGGAGTCTAAGGGGAACGACTTTATTACAAGAATTCATTCACCCATGTAGAACCTCGCATACGCCAAAAAGTTTGTGACGTCAACCAGCTAGGCGAGCTCACACGACCTCATGTGTTTGGGTTTTTGCAAGTGCATAGAGGCACGATAAGGGTTTTCAGTACTTTCTTTATGTCAGCATGCTAGATGTCAGAGAGCTTGCGTTCCGGCGTGTGCGCGCGGGCTGCATACATGACACAACGACTACGACTGTGACTACAACAGGTCATTGAATGGAAACAACATATTGGGCTGGTGGCCATCTTGTTTTACCATGCGATGCCCATGGATGGCAACCTGATGACTCCGATCTCACTTTCTGTAACCTGTTTTGCATTAATAATGGATCATGCTCTCAAAATTCATCCTTCTTGAGCTTGCACATTTCATACCTGCCAGGTTCACAAAAGTTTCTTAGCTTGAGAAACGTCTCTACATGGTAACTGAAAAATGGGGGCCCAAAAGAGACCGTGGCCCAATGAGACGGGGGCCCAATGAGACAGGGGCTCAAAGACATCATCCATGCATCTGTATTTTTAAGTTGTTTCTCTATAGAGAAACAACTTTATGAGACGGGGCAGATTTTGCTACGCGCAGCAGCAAGTTCCAGTGATACAAAACAAGACTGTGACGTTTCTCCAAACAATACTTACTTTCACGCACACAGTGACGTAACGAAATCTGCGTCATAGACACCTTACGTGCACACTTTGCTGCTGCGTTCTTTTTGGCGGGAATGACGTGTGTGTGTGTGTGTGTGTGTGTGTGTGTGTGTGTGTGTGTGTGTGTGTGTGTGTGGACGGATGTAATGATGGCTATCTCCTAAACCACCTCGATGGAGGCCTTTTTACTTTGAGATAAAATGGGAATTCGCCTTCTCCAGAGCTACCTTTCACGATTTTTAGCCTGCCGCATTTTCAGAAGAGTTATCGCCAATTTTAAACTAGAGAGGCAGAAGCCTCCATGGCTCCCTTGTGACACAGGTCAAGGTCATTCACAAAAGTATGTTTGTACAGCTCTTATCACTATCCAGTATCATGCTAAGTGATGTGTCTGGCGCTCTGAGTTCCTGGCAATATTACAATTTTCCCCGAAACAGTTTGTACAGCCTTAACCTTTGGTCAAAGTCATTCGAAAGAGATCTCATCAATGTCTATCATCATGCCAAGTTTGATGCCTCTAGCATTTGTAGTTCCTCCGAAAACAGTAATGTTAAAATTCACAACAGACAGCTTTAATGACCTTGACCTTCAGTCAAGGTCATTCAGAAAGGTAGGTCACATTGCTGTCTATCATCACGCCTCATTTGGTGCCTCTACTGTTTGTTGTTTTGGAGAAAATGCCAAGGTTAAAGTTCCCCCCCCCCCAAAAAAAAAAAAAACGCTTGCATGACCTTGACCTTGAATAAAAGTCACTAAACACAGGTATGTCTGTAAAGGTGCTGCCAATGTCAATCATCGCACATAGTTTGATGCTTCTGATTCTTCTAGATACTGATAAAATGCAAATGTAAAATTTCCGAACAGTTTCAATGACCTTGACCTTGAGTCAAGGTCATTTAAGATGTTATGTGTGCATAGGTCTTATCACTGTCTATCAGCATGCCAGGTTTGGCACCTCTGCTGTTCATTGTTTCTGAGAAAATGCCAATGTTAAGGTTTTGCAAAACTATCTTGTGCGGCCTTGACCTTGACAGAAGGTCACTGACTACATGTATATCTGTAAAGTTCTTTTCAATGTCTATCATCATGCAAAGTTTAAAACCTCTGGCATTTGTAGATTACGAGAAAATGCCAATGTAAAATTTTCAATCAGAGAGCTTTAGTGACCTTGACCTTGGGTCAAGGTCATTCAAAATGATATGTTTTGAAAGGCCTTGTGCTAGTCTATCAGCATGCCAGGTTTGGTGCCTCTACTGTTTGTAGATTCTGAGAAAATGACAACGTTAAAGTTTTCTGGACACACACACACACACACGCACACACACACAGACAGACAGACAGACAGACAGACAGACGACGGAGGGTTAATACATAGACTCCCATTGTTACACAAGGGAGCCAAAAATCGGTCATGTTACGAATTTTTTCGAAAAAGTTGTTCAAATTCCTTCATTTTCTAGACTTTGGAAGTTCACCCAATCACACTGCCTTGATTCGTGCTACAGCTCTGTAGCTCTGACTGGTTTTGTGTAAAAAAAATATTTCCGAGGTAGGGGTGGTTTGCACATAAGATCAAATATCTATGAAAAGACTACTGCAAATTACTTATCATCCCGGCGTTTTTGTCTAGTGTGACAACTGCACATATGACAGGAACTACTGCACTATTATATCTTTAGCATTTAGAATAACTGAACTTTTAGATAAACATAACTTTTTCAAGTTTCTGCGAGAAGCACCGGTCAAAAGAGTTCCAAATTTTCGATTTCATAAGTACAATCCAAGGTATTCTAGTCCATGTTTCACCAGCCCTCTAGATCTTCCAGATTTTATGTAAAAATTAGTTCAGCCAGGGAAGTCACAAAAGCAACAGGGAAATCACAAGACATGCACAAGCATCATCTGTCATACCACCAGTGTGAAGCTGACGTCAAACGCTTAGTTCACAAACAAAATAAGCAAGTATCGTCACTGCCTCCGACATTTCACCAGCCCTCTACATCTTCCACATTTCATGTGAAAAATAATTCAATCGGGGAAGCCACAAAGCCAACAGGGAAATCACAAGACATAAACAAGCTTCCTCAGACGATGGCAGTGCTAGAGGCTGACGTGAAAATGTTTAGTTCACGGAATTGACGTCATCTCTCTGTCTGTGTATGACGACCTGCCTGAGGCTGACGTCAAATGTTTAGTTCACGGAACTGACCTCTCTCTCTCTCTCTCTCTCTCTCTCTCTGGGGAGCCAGGGTGGCCGAATGGTAGAGCGTTGGACTTTCAATGCTCGGGTCGAGAGTTCGAATCCCGGCTGGGGCCAAATGTTTGTGCTGGCCTTTCTCTCGTTGCCCCGTCTTAGAAAGCACCCTTACGTGGTGGAAAAGGACGTTAAACTCCTAAACACCCACCCACCCACTCTCTCTCTCTCTCTCTCTCTGTCTCTCTCTCTCTCTCTCCCCCCACCCGGCCCCACCCCCAGTCACGTGACTAATCGGCCGAGGTCGTAGAGGATCTAGTGTCATTGGTAGAACTTGGAGAGGGGAGAACCGGCAACAATAACAACAAAACAGACAAAATAAAATGAAATTTGGAGAAACAACTTTGTAGGACGGGGCCGTTCCTCCTTGTTTGACCTGCAAAGGACGATGCGAACTGTACCTTGTACTGTCGAGGTTGTTTGTGCGTGAGAACCCCTCCAGCTCCGCCGTGGCCACGCTGGTTGTCGTGGTTGTCGATGAAGACGACCACGTCGTTTCCGGCCCACATGCCCCAGGCGGTCCCCCAGTTTGACAGGTACTTCATGGCGTTCTGTTTCCTAAACACCTTGCCCAGCTCCAGCCCGAACTTGAAGTTGGTGACACGGCCCGTCGGCAGGTACTCTTCAGCCTTGATGGCCTCCCCGCCCTGGTCGATCACCTCCTGGTAGATAAATGGCTTCTTTCCGCTGCCGAACGGGTCGGAATTCAGGTTCTGTTAGGAGAGTTGAAAGGACACGAGTTGAAATCTTCAAACTTAGGGAAAGACGCTGGCTTCTCAGCTTACGATGACGAAAGTATGACACCACTAAGACACGTGCAAACGTGTAGCATTCTGTGGGCCGCTGTTGCTAAGATATATGCCAGAACGTACGGCTGCTGATACTTTACTTACACCACGGGGCACTGAGTGATCTGAATACATTCTTGTCATATGGAACCCACTTGGTGTACAAACAGTAAACGTGGTATCGGCAGGGAAACTTCAGCACCGTTGCTTAAACTCATCTAGAACTGGTCTTGACACTTAGAATAAATTCTTGTCAACTTCTTCTTACATGTAGGCGCCCAAAGATGTTTTTCAGGTCCGTAGGCCACATGTGTTTGGCGGCGTCCACCCGGAAGCCAGCCACCCCGAGGCTAATGAGGTGGTTGAGATAGTCGGCAATCTTTCCTCGTACATAGTCGTGACCCAAAGCCAGGTCGGCCAAGTTCACCAGCTTGCAGTTCCGTACCTGTACACAGAGTTACTTGACAATCCTCAAAAGCTTTACATCTTGCGAGGCAAAAAGACGAGAGGGCAATAAAAGCGGAAGGTCAGTGATAATAATCATGTTTCTTTTGTTTATTTTGTTTTGCTTGTTTTTTGTTCAAAGAAAAAGTGAATGCGAAAGACAAAGACTCATTCACAAGTCAGCCCCATCTGTCCGTCTCTGTCTGTGTGTGTCTGTGTCTGTCTGTCTGTCTGTCTCTCGGGGAGCCGGGGTGGTCGAATGGTAGAGCGTTGGACTTCTAGTGCTCGGGTCGTGAGTTCGATCCCGGCTGGGGCCAAATATTTGTGCTGGCTTTTTCATCGTTGCCCCGTCTTTGATATCACCCTATGTGGTGGAAAAGGACGTTAAACTCCCAAACAATGTCTGTCTCTCTCTGCCGCCGGCTGGGGCCAAATATTTGTGCGGACCTTTTTTTCTCGTTGCCCCGTTTTTGATATCACCCTTATGTGGTGGAAAAGGACGTTAAACTCCGAAACACCCACCCACCCTGTCTCTCTCTGTGTATATGACTAGACTAGCAGAGTGACAAAGTAGCTTCTGCTGCTTGCTCCTTTGACACCGACAAGTAAGGGATACACTTTTGTTTCGATGCGTGACTTTTTAATTCATTTATTTCATTTTATCTTATTTTATTTTTTTATATTTGTTTTGGATGTTATTTTATTGTCATATATTATTTTTGTAAAATTTTATGTTTATCTATTTATTTATTTCATTTTCATTTTTATTTTTCATTCATTTATTTAATTAATTTATTATTATTTTGGGGGGTGGGGGGTGGGGGTGGGGAGGGGGTGATGGGGGGGGGGGGGTGTCTTGCACTAACAGCAGTAAGCTTTCCCTCATAGTCCTACCTCCTCCGGGTTTCCATAGTTGTGGATGTTGCCGTCTCCGGTGTGACACGCGGAACCGTCGTTGAAGTCGTTGGGTCCGTACGGGACTCCCGGGTACTGCAGGCTACCCCCGTTCCAGGACGAACCTCCCGTTCCAGTTCCACTCCCTGAAGCCCCCGTCATGTGGTTTATGACGACGTCGGCGTAGATCCTGCAACAAGCAATGGAAGGACAGCAAGAGTTGGACAATAGGCACAGCAACAACAAACAATAACTTTTCAGTGTGGATGGTGGTTCAGTAGGTGTGGTTCCCCCTGTTCTCGCGGGGAGCCGGGATGGCCGAATGGTAGAGCGTTGGACTCTCAATGCTCGGGTCGTGAGTTCGAATCCCGGCTGAGACGAAATATTTGTGCTGGCCTTTATCTCGTTGCCCCCGTTTTTGATATCAGCCTTACGCGGTGGAAAAGGGCGTTAAACTCCCAAACACCCACCCGCCCACCCTCATGTTCTCGCAACTCGTGCGGCGAGTGCAGAGTTCGACCTGGACCTTATGCAGGAGTAGTTCGTACACTACAAACTCTATATAGACTAGAGTTTGTAGCGCACTATTGGGACACTTTCGGGCGGCACAGAAAACGGACAGCGACTTCGGGATTTGTAACGGTTTCAGCCGACGTCACGGTAGGACCTAACAGTGTCACACTTTTCGTTCCTTCCAAATGGGCCACCCAACCGACACACAGTCAAAATCTGCGCCACGCCACAATGCTCCAAACAGCTCTTGTTAATGTTGGAATCTTACTCGGGTTCTGTCCTGAGATACATGAATCGAACGAATAATAATGATAATGAGTATTGCATAGGCGCTTTACCCAATTTCATGAATCGGCTCAAAGCGCCGGGAACTAAACACAACACGCACGCTCACGTGAATCTCACGCATTCTTTCACACACTGGACATATGCATAAACATATTACAATCACGTGGTGCGAAGGGTCAATTCAGCTATTTAAATTTCGGAATATAGAATTGCGTTTTTTTTTTTTTTTTTTTTTTTCAAATTTGGTGGGCTGAACATTTTCAAAGCAGAGGGGGGGGGGGGAGCCGGACAGGAGTAAAACACTGAGCTTCCACCTTTTAAACTGTCCGTTTCCTCTAGCTGTGTGAACTAGGCCTGTTTGTCTTGCCCATCAGTGAAGGATACATCAAATGTCGCCAACCCCGTAAGTCCGTCTGGATTAAACACTGCTCAGGTGGACCGTTCAGTTCAGTCTTGCCTGCATAACACGGGCTGACTTTATACAATCCAGGTAAATCGTTTTCTCTTTGCCACGATCATACCTGACGCCAACCTTGTTGCATCGCGAGATCATGTTCCTGAGAGCGTTCTCATCCCCACTCCTGGTGACCAGCTTGTAGCTGACGGGCTGGTATCTCTCCCACCACGGTCTGAAGGGGTTGTTGATCAAAGCGTTCTCACTCGGCGGCGAGATCTGAATTTGTGCAACAATTTTGGTAGTACATCATTAGTAGTCACAAACCGAGGAACAACAACTTTGATGATGAAGTGAGGGTTAATTCTACAGAATCTTCCACATTTCAATATCGGGGAATAATAATAATAAGTATTGGGGATTAATACTTATAATAATAATGAGTACTGTATGGGCGCTTTACCCAATTTCATGAATCGGCTCAAAGCGCCGCGAACTGAACCCAACACGCACGCTCACGTGAATCACACGCATTCTCTCACACACTGGACATATACACATTACAATCACGTGGTGCCAAGGGTCAGCTCAGCTATTAAAATTTCGGAATGTAGAATTGCATTTATTTTTCAAATTTGGTGGGCTGAACATTTCCAAAGCAGGATTGAAACGGTTGTGGCAACATTTACTGGGCGGGTCTGCTTGGGTATTTGGTACCGCTTTCAGTTTCCCTCAGAGAAAAGAGCTTTGAGGATTGTAAAGTAAAAACGCTGAGGATGGTGCTTGTTTGCCTGGATTTGGTTATGGACTCTGAGGTCTGGCGCTGCACGATCACACAAACAAAAAGCAAAGATCTGTCAGTGACGACTGAATACTGAAAGTGCACATGTCATTTCCCGTTTAGTTGTCTTGTACATTACTGACCTCTGCACTGATTTGCCGGCTTCGTTCGTATACTTATGTCTAGGCAAAGGCATCGTCAACTGTAGTCAGTGGTTCAGTTTTATTCATTCGGGGGTCGGCCCGCTATTGCGCGGGTCCGCTATTGCGCGGGGCCGTTACTGCGCGGGGCCGCTATTGCGCGGGTCCGTTATTGCGCGGGGCCGTTATTGCGCGACTTATCATTTATAAGAAGCGGAATAGTTGCCAAGGCCTACCGTGCACGCCCCCCCCCCCCCCCCCCCCCCCCCCCCGCGCGTTCACGCTGCGATGTCTTACGTGATATTAAAAAACAGCTGGTCTAAATCATAAACAGATTCTTGTACTACTTAAATCAGTTATTATTCCACTTGCCAATGGTTTATTATTGTTTTCACTATCCTGACTGTTGATCTTTTGTCAGTTTATCATTCTGGAGTATTCCTTGTTATTGTTATTGCATATTGCTTTTTGACTGTTTTTATTGTCTGTTAAATTTTCGTTAGCGCTTAGAGCATGTAACCTTACATGAATATGCGCTTTATAAATAAAATTATTATTATTATTATTATTATTTAAAACAAACAGAAATGAAGTATATATCAAAATGCTTATACACGGTGAATGTACGCGTACTATTCTGGATGGCTTGCCGGTATTGGTAAAAATCTGACAAATGAGTGTTTTCATTGTTTTTCTACTTCTGTATAATAAAATACATCATAAACTCTTAATTAAATGACCAAAGTAACATTTATAGATAAATTTGATATTTAGTTTTGTATCACTTCGGTGCTCGTGAGAGTCACAGCACATGATCTGAGATATTTTCCCCGAGCTACCAAAGTATATGACATGAATCATTATAACAGATGAAAATAAGAGCAATATTTTGGCCTTTGAAAATGTCAGGTTTATATCACATGAAAAATCTGCAGGAGTCTGTAAATGTGACATGTCAAACTCAGTGTGTATAGTGCCTAGTCACGAGCCAGAATATAGCATGTCTGAATTTATCAACAAACATTCATCAAGTGAATCACCAAGCCCATTCTGCACAAACATGAGTGAATTTCATTTTATCTGTGACAGAGCATCATGTGAGTCCAAAGAAGATTTTCTGTTTTTAGAGTCTCTCTTAAACAGACAATAAGGTATTTTGAATTGAATTGAATTGAATTAATGCTTATATAGCGCTTAAAAACTTCCACATTAGAAAAGCATGATCACAGGGCTTTCCTGTGTCCCCCCCCCCCCCCACACACACACACCAATAAACCCGTTGATCCAACAACAATACAACACACACACACACACACACACACACACACACACACACACACACACACACACACACACACACACACACACACGTCCCTATAAATATGAGAAATTTACATTTGAAAAAGTGGGTTTCACAAAAAAGTGGGTTCCTTGAAAAATCGTCAGTATTTTCCATATAACTAACTCTAACCCTAACCCTGTTTTGGGTTGCAAATTAGGTAGTTTTAACTAAAGTAGTCAAGGGAAAGAACATTTGAGAGAATTTAACAACAACAACAACAAAAAACAACAACAACAAAAACCGACTTGGAACACGTTTGAATGATTGTCAGCACAGTATTCTGTAAGCTGCGTCTCTTGGTTTGCGTATTTCTGTTACACTGTTTTGAAAGACTGGTTGAATGACAAATAGTCACCGCGCAATAGCGGCCCCGCGCAATAGCGGCCCTGCGCAATAGCGGCCCCGCGCAATAACGGCCCCGCGCAATAGCGGACCCGCGCAATAGCGGACCTGCCCCTTTTATTCAGAGAGAGAGAGAGAGAGAGAGAGAGAATTTTATGATTTAGTTGCGGTAAATTTGCGCATCTCATGTTTCCGTGTCAGCGGACTTCTAAGATCCCGAAAGCTTCCTCAAAGGTTATATTTTCCTAACACACACACACACACACACGCACACACACACACACACACACACACACACACACACACACACACACACACACACACACACACACACACACACACACACACACACACACACACACACGCACGCACGCACACACTGTACCTGTACACCACAGTAGCCATAGGGTCCCAGAAATCTCTCGCACTCCTTGGCAATGTCGTCCCAGCGCCACTCAAACAGATGAGTGATGACTGACCGGCCCGGCGCACAGTTCGGCTCGTGAAACGCCGCCTCCGCTAAAACAACAATTCAACCAACCATAAAAGTATGTGTTCTCACAATTTGCTGTGCCATGGTCTACAGACTGCTTGGACAAGAGTACATGTAGTAATGGGGTGTCGTGCTAGCTTAGTCGTCGCTGTGTCGCGTGTCTGGTATACAAGTCAAACTTTGTACAGTATTTGTTATGTATTACTCAGTCACACTCTCTTTTGTGATTTTAATGCACGCCTCAAATGATCCCTCGGTAAATCAGACAATCAATGGATCAATAAATGATCCATCCATCCACCAACTAGCCACCCAATCAATCAATCAATCAATCAATCAATCAATCAATCAATCAACTAACCACCAACCCAATCAATCAATCAAGCAAGCAAGCAAGTAAGCAATCATCTATACATCAACTAACCACCCACCCACCATTCTCAGCAGGGTGGGTGGGGTGGAGTGGGGGTGGGGGTAGGTGTTTGGGAGTTTCACGTCCTTTTCCACCACGTAAGGGTGATACCAAAGACGAGGCAACGAGAAAAAGGCTAGCACAAATGCACAAATATGTGGCCCTACCCGGGATTCGAACTCACGACCCGAGCATTGAAAGTCCAACGCTCTACCATTCGGCTATACCGGCTCCCCCATTTTCAGCAGATTTCTTTATCCTTTTATAGGAGAAAACGAGGCTATCTGGACATGAGTACAAAAAGGTTTACTGCCTAGACGTTTTGATGTAAAGTACGATTTATACAACTCCCACCCCCTTCCAGCTGGAGATAAGCGAGATTTGGGTGAGTGGGTGGATGGGTGTGTGTTTGGGAGTTGATATCAGTGTCGATGTCGAACCATTACATTTAATTAAAAGTCAAGGTCTATGCCTATTCTGAGCAGCGCACAGACGCAAAGAGGACAGATTAATGACAAGAAAAGAGTCTCAAGAGTACTTTTCCTTCTCCACCCCGGACATACATAGATAATGCACCAGAGAGAGAGAGAGAGAGAGAGAGAGAGAGAGGCGTCTCCAAGAGATACACGTACAAAGATAGGAATGTACTCGTCAGGAAACTAGCTATAAAGACATGAAGGGCAACGGAGTTCTGCAGATCATGTTATGAAGCAACCAACTCAGCTACTGTAAGCGTGCGTTTATTCGTAAGAAGAAGACTCTCACATCTCAACCGGCTTTTGTATAGCCGATGGTTGGGAGGGGGGGGGGGCGGGGGAGTTTAACGTCCTTTTCCACCACATACGGGTGATATCAAAAACGAGGCAAAGATGAAAAAGCCAGCACAAATATTTGGCCCGAGCCGGGGTTCGAACTCAAGACCCGAGCGTTGGAAGTCCAACGCTCTAACATTCGGCCACCCCGGCACCCCCCGATGGTTTGAACTGAATCCACATTTAATTCCTATAGTCTGTACATATAGTTTGATATGGCTGAAACATGGACAGAAAGCAGCAAGTCCATTGACGTCATTAGAGGAGAAAGAGCATTACGTGAATCCCCTTTCATCTTGAAAGGACCCGTTTACCCATAGGATGACGTCATGGACATATTGTGTTTTGCTATTACACGGCAGAGTAAAGGGATGGGGCTTTGCCTTCGGGGCGTGCCGAGTGGAATCGTCAATTTCCAGGGTGACGAACTTTTTTTTTTTTATCACAATACACACGAATAGCTTTTCTTTGACTTGCTCGTGCAGAACGTCTCACGAAGTAATTCAATTCAATTCAATTCAATTCAATTCAATTCAATTCAATTCAATTCAATTCAATTCAATAATTCTTTATTGTCCTCAAGAGAAGGCAATTCGGTTGCGGCGTAAAAAAAAGACAACAATCACATACACAATATAACATGTCCCAAGAGTAAGATATATAATACCACAGCACGCACACGCACTCACACACACACACACACACACACACACACACACACACACACACACACACACACACACACACACACACACACACACACACACACACACACACACATCCTAAAAAACCACGCTCTCATATCGCCACTACCCCTCCACGTGAGGAGAATTAGCAGGAAACAATTTCAGGTTTTTTTTTTATT
Source organism: Batillaria attramentaria (assembly GCA_018292915.2). NCBI lineage: Eukaryota > Metazoa > Mollusca > Gastropoda > Batillariidae > Batillaria > Batillaria attramentaria. The sequence continues at coordinate 1,103,081 of JACVVK020000126.1, read as the reverse complement.
TAAAGAAAAGCCCCGCCGGTGTAATAAACCGGATGTGCTCCCCGGGTCGTTTGACTCCCGGGCACTTCCAGCCTCAAGCTGCATTGATCCGGGGCACTTCAAACCGACAATTACAGCTCAACTATAATAATAATAATAATAATAATAACGGAGTATTGTATAGGCGCTTTACCCAGTTTCTCACTTTAACTGGCTCAAAGCGCCGCGAGCTGAACCCAGCACGCACGCTCACGTGAACCACACGCATTCTCTCACACATTGGACATGAATACATTACAATCACGTTGTCCAAAGGGTCCGCTCAGCAATTTCAGTTTCGGAATTTAGAGCTGATTTTTTTTTTTTAAATTGTGGGCTGAACATTTCCAACTCAACAAAAATGACGCCAACAGAACAGCTTTGTCCAAGAAAAAAAACAAAACAAAAAACAAACAAACAAAAAAACCCCAACAAACTACAGAAAGTCTTTTTTGTTTACAGGTGAACAGGCAGTTACAATTTAAAGAAATGAAGTAAAATTAGGTACAATCTTTCGCGTCATATTTCTAGGTCAATATATGTATGTATGTATGTATGTATGTATGTATGTATGTATGTATGTATGTATGTATGTATGTATGTATGTGTGTATGTTTGTATGTATGTATGTATGTATCATTGTATGTATGTATGTATGTATGTATGTATGTCGGTAGGTAGCTAGGTAGGTAGGTACGTAGATATGTAAGTAGTTAGGCAGGTATGTATGTGTGTGTGTTTAAACTTTTGCAACCTCTCTGATCATCTCAGTAAACGGCAACTGAACTATTGCCTACCTGAGGACAAAGCCAGAAGTAAGACAAGTGCTGGCACCATGGTGGACGGCTCCAGGGAGAATGACTGCCGGCGATTGGCGGCGCTGGTTTTTCTGTATGCGCCACTCCTACTGGCTAAGGTCATGGCCCCAAGGTGCACTATTGGGGAACACACTATACCGAGCACCAACTCTCAACCCACGAGAAAGATAAGGACTTGGAAGCGGCCCTGATACCGGGGCCGTCGGTGGTCTAGTGGTTAAGAGACTTGTCACCAGTGCGAGAGGTCGGGGGTTCGTTCGAGTCCCACTCGGGGCAAAGAATTTTTCCTTCTCGTACGTGGCACGGTTTATTCGGGCCGATCGTCGGGGTGTTCTCTCCGGGTACTCCGGCTTCCTCCTCCCGGGTACTCCGGCTTCCTCCTCCCTCTGCTTTGGAAATGTTCAGCCCACCAAATTTGAAAAAATAAATGCAATTCTAAATTCCGAAATGTAAACAGCACCACGTGATTGTAATGTGTTTATGTCCAGTGTGTGAGAGAATGCGCGTGATTCACGCGAGCGTGCGTGTTGGGTTCAGTTCGCGGCGCTTTGAGCCGATTCACGAAATTGGGTAAAGCGCCTACACAATACTCATTATTATTATTACTATTATTGATACCTTGTTTTGGCAGAAAGAGTGATGCGGCTTAAATTCTCAATACGTATGACAGGCATACAACATCGTGTGTGGAAAACATTTTCATCGAATGTGCTTCACCTGTGCATCAGAGTCAGTCACTTGGGTCACAGTATAGCATCTGAGACCATTGTGGTGATTCTGGCCGAGCATAAATTATATTGTTCTCAAAGCGTACCGCGTACGGAACAGACGACGTTTGAGGACCAGCAAGACGAAGCTGATTGGTAGTTATTTTTAACGACTTTGTCGAGTCCAAGTCTGACCAGGAATGAAGCGTAGGCTCCAAGAAAGTCGTATTTCTCTAACGTTAGAAGCCACAAAGTCACGAAGACGGTCGAAATGGTCAAAGGAAGCATCCTTCTATCTGGCTGTCACAGAAGTGACTGTGTGTGTGTGTGTGTGTGTGTGTGTGTGTGTGTGTGTGTGTGTGTGTGTGTGCCTCGGTGTGTAAGGTGCGCGTGGGTGTGCGTGTGGCTCGTGTGGCATATCCAGTGTGTTATTTTCTTGGCTCCACGTCGGGGTTAGTAAAGTTCATAGATTTCACGTGTGGCCACTGCCTGTTAGTGAGTAGTAGGAGTTAGTGTAGTCGAGGGGGTGAGTAGATTTCTTCAGTGCGGGCTGGGGCTTGGCGGCGGCTGGCGGGTAGGGTCTGTCGAGTATACTTTTCTTTTCTAACCACCTGTATTTCTGGTCCCTATCTTCTCTTTCTCTCTGCTATCTAATATAATAGGGAAGTAGGTTAGGCCTTGTCTTGTAGTGTGCATCGTTGTTGTAATTGTTTCTTGTCTTTATTTCTTTACTAAATTCTTTGTTCCTCTTCAGTATCGCTCTGTTGTTCTTTTATCTGTTTATTGTCGTGTTGTGCTCATCGGGGACTCGCTTGGCCATCGCTCCTCCACGCCAACCTTGTGACGGCGTGTGACACTGGCAAACATCCTTACAGCTTCGAAAGTGGCAGTTTTCCATGTCATCGGCGTCACGAACATAAAGGCTTTAAAGATAGAGCTGTGTTATTGCCGTGTCATTCTTTTTTAAAAATGTTTTTCTCGAAAATTGGAAAGTTAAATGCATCAAGAACGATTTATGCATCGCCAGGTTCGCAAGTGAAAACACCACAAACAAGAGGAGTATATAGTAGGGCAGTGGAGACTCTATACAGAGTCAGCTTCACCGAATAATGCCTGCGTTTGTAGTGTTCCCGATACCCCCTCCCTTAGAACATCGAGACTCAGATATGGTCTGATCTTGCTGGTGTCATTCTTGATTGTCCATACAACTTTCTATTTGGCCTAGACATCGAGGGGACAGTATATGCGGACAGTTACACTATCTCGGTAACCTCCAGACTAAGGTATGGTCTGATCTTGCTGTGTCAGTTTTGATTGTCCATACAACTTTCTATTTGGCCTAGACATCGAGGGGACAGTATATGCGGACAGTTACACTATCTCGGTAACCTCCAGCAGTAGACGACTCCACTCGGCAAGCCCCGAAGCCAAACCCCGCCCCTTCACTCTGCCATGTATTAGCAAAACCCAGTACGCCCATGACGTCATTGTATGGGAATAGGCGTGATTTCAAGGTGAAAGAGATTGACGTAATGGTCTTTTTCCTCAAATGACGTCATTAAACTTAATGATTTCTTGCTATGTTTCAATCATATCAAACTGCACGTGCTTCCCTCGTCGTAGTGTCTGGCACAAAGTTTGCCAGACCATGCCATGTGTTTTGCTCATTATGCCGCGGGACGCGATTGACTGAATTATGGGGGCTCGACCCTTTTGATTGACAAGAGTGGAGTCGTCTGTTCTGTCGTGTAACGGCAAAACAACAACAACAACAACAACAACAACAACAAAAACGGATATAAACCACGAGTTGCACTTGATCATGGACAAGAGGACACCAAATACTCAACCGAATCTTGTCATGTACAGCTGTACTAGGATACTGGGTTCGCTTTGGGCGCCTTATTCTATATAGAGGGTGCTATACTCGATATTCACATTCATGCATCTATGTTCGTAACGCCGACGAGATGGAAAACTGCCGCTTATTATCCTGTTTGCCAGATAGAAGGATGTTTCATTTTGCTATTGCGACCGCTTTCGTGACTTTACGGCTTCTAATATCAGAGAAATACGACTTTCTTTGAGTCCACGGTCCATTCCTGAACAGATTGGGACTAAACAAAGCTTCCAGTTATAGCCACCAAACAAACAAACAAGCAAACAAACAAACTCAAACCAAACCAAACCAAACCAAACCAGACAAACAAACAAACCACCCAACCCAACCCAACCCAACCCAACCCACAACAAAAAACATCCACCTCAGGAACAGACAGCACTCATTCGAACACAATCTTTGTCAATCAGCGCCGCCCCCTCACCCCCCCCCACCCCCTCCACCTCTCCCATCAGAGGCCAGAGGCACTAAAAAAGGGGAAATGTCAGTAACGTGCTCTCTTTACTTATGCATGTACCTACCTGCGGATCCGTCCAGCTCATGGTAAACGTGTGACCCAGTTTGCAGCTGATAAGAATTTTACACAGTCGGGTCACTGGGTTCCCGGCGGCTTTGGACATGACCAATGACTAGCAAGTTTTCTTGAAGTACAAACAAAAATATCAGTGTACCATTTCCGGCACAGTGTAGTTCGAGTGCTATTTCTTAAATGTGTTGTCAAGTTACTGGCAAGTTTTGGGGAGCATAAAACTGTCAACCATCCCCGGCAGATGTGACAGGTGTTTCAAATGGAGTTGTAACAAAGATGTGCGCAGAGATTTCGTTTTGGAAGAGGTAGGAAGAAAGGCAAAAGAACAGGAGATTAAAAAAAAAAACGCACAGGGAGGATTTTTTTTACGTCTGTACTCTTGTCATCTTCCATACAGGATGGCGAATGAACGTTCAGTGGTTATGTCTTCGTGGCGAGCCATTCAACTGTTGACAGTACTTTTAGTCGCTTCTTGTTCCTTCGCTCAGCAAGAGACATCAATCCAACACATCGACTGTTATCCAGAATCCTCCTCTCCCTCGAACCAGGACTGCCAGGGGAGGGGGTGCGTCTTTGACCAAACCCCTGCCCCAGGGGAACCGGCGTGCTATCTGGATCCCAGTAACCAAGGTTACAAGGTGATCCGGAGAGAAGACACCGCGCGAGGTTTTCGTGTGCACCTGGTGGCCAATAAGAATGACGTCCCTTTTCCTAACACGACCGTGAAAGCCGTGATGGAAGTGGAAAACCTGTCTGACAATGTTCTGCGAGTGAAGGTTAGTTGATATCACTACCACCATCACCAAATACAGCAGTAGTAGCAGCAACAGTGGAGCAGCTTACTCATTCGTGACATACTCCAAGAAACGTTTCGCTTTCTTTTTTGGGGGGTCACTTTCTTGCGGACTGTGCCTAAGCCGAAAAATGTCTACTTGAAAATTTCGCGATGCCGCTCATATTCAACCGTGGCGTGGTAATGCCGCAAATGAAAACACTCAAAACTGTTTTGCCTTTTTTGGAAAAGCAGCCACATAACCTTCATTGCCGTACAAAACATGTAATTCTAATCCCTTTAAATTCAGTCGAAAACCGTGAATGTTGTAAAATTGAACTTTTTGCTCGTGTGTCACGTGACTGGGTAAACTAGGGACTGCCATGCCTGTCTTTAGCGTTTTGTGAGTTAGTCTGTAAAAGTAATTGTGACCTTGTGACTATTTTCTTGCGTATAGCGCCAAAACAAATTTTGTCCATTTTTGTCAGTTTATTTTGCCTGAGACTGTAGTAGTAGTAGCTGTCACGTCTCGTTCAGTAGCGATATTCTTGATTCGTTCATAAACCTTGATAATGTCAACTTTCCTTACAATAACGGAGATAATGGTGATAACGATAATGGTGATGATCATGATCATGAGAATAAAAATAAGAATAAGAATTTTGCACGCTAAGCATCACCAAAATTGATCTAGATTTTTTTCATTCAAGTCCTTTGTTTTTTTTTTACCGGGGGGGGGGGGGGGGGGGTTGAGAGTTTAACGTCCTTTTCCACCACGTATAGGTGATCTCAAAGACGGGGCAACGAGAAAAAGGCCAGCACAAATATTTGGCCCCAGCCGGAATTCGAACTCACGGACCGAGCATTAGAAGTCCAACGCTCTACCATTCGACTGTCCCGTCTCCCCTGTTTTTTTTACCGACAGAGTATTCAAAGTGATCATAATTATTAAAACTATTTACATCGTCTCGGTCAGCAACTGGCTTTCAGAAATATTCTCTAAAACTGCTAACTGCGCATGAGAAAGTAGGTGAACCACTTCCTAGTTTGAGAGAAAACGAAATATCTTTTATAAGAGGCAACGGTGGTATTTCACTGTGTCGTTTTAGTCCGAAACCGGACATGTCCCTGTTTGTGAAATGCCGCGTGTCTCACTACCCAGCTACAGTCATGTACAGCAGGTATGTCACAGGAAAAGGACAGAGGATTTAATCACTGGCTGTCTGGATAGCTCGGTCGGTATATAGAACCGTCTTGCTTCCTGCCGAAAGGTACTTATTTCGACACCAAGGCAAACCTTTAAGAAAATAAGAATGTAAATAACAACAACAACAACAACAATAACATCAAAAGTGGGGGGAAAACTGAAAAAGTCAAAAAGTGAAAAACTTTTTTTATTTTTTTTTTTTAAGTGAAAAAGAGAGCTGGCACCAAATGTCGCCATCTTCTCATGGCTGTGTGAACTTCCGACTGTTTGTATGTCGAGGATGCATCAAATACTGCCAATCCGTTTCCAGGAGGTTTGGAAATCGAGAGTCGTTATCCCCCAACACACACACCCTCCCCTTCACCAACACCCCTTGAGACTGAGTTGTAAAAACAACAACAACAACAACAGCAAACAATGAATCAAAATCAACGGTTGACAAAGACCCTTTGCACTATCTCGCCCCATTTTCGAAGAAGTAATTTTCAACGTTCTTCTTGACCCAGAAATCCATTACCTGCTATAATGTCTAGACGGAACATTTTGTCTCGGACGTCTCAGGTATACGTAGTTCAATTGTCTGTACATTACTCATGAATATGATATATCACTGTGGCTGTCCCACATACGAGACTCGCATAATCTCTAACGAGCACCCCTGGGTTTGCCCAAGTCTGCAATAATTCTGTATTTATTTTTTTCCTTAAATACAAGTGTGTGTGTGTGTGTGTGTGTGTGTGTGTGTGTGTGTGTGTGTGTGTGTGTGTTTGGGGGTGGGGATGGGGGTGGGGATGGGGGTGTTGGGGGTGGGGGAAAGGGGCGTGGGGGGGGGGGGGCGTACAAGGGGAGGGGTGGGGGAAGGGGGGGGGAGGGAGAGCGGAGAATTAATTAATTCAGGAATTATAAAGGTTGACGCCTTTCTTTGTCGTTGTTGGTGTCGTTGCAGTTTGACGACGATAACGATAACACTCGATACAAAGTGCCAGTGGAGCTGTCCCTTCCCCAGGGGGCCGCGCCCAGCCACCCGAAATATGACGTCATCATCACGCGAGAGGACATCTTCGCCTTCAAAATAGTCCGCACTGCCACAAACACCACCATGTGAGTTCAGTATTATCAGAAAGAGACGTGTGCGTCTGTGATGTCTTTCTTTTTTCTTTATTTATTTTTTCCTTAAATTCCAATCCATTCTTAGTGTTGAGACAGAGCTTTGCCGTTGTAACTGAATAATGTCGTGACGGGGTTTGAATTACCGCCTGAAGATTTGGTTGTGCTTGCGTGAATCTTTCTGGAAAGAAATAGCGTAGGTACAGAAATCTGTCCTGACAGAAGAGCTTGTTTTTGCATGACTGTGTCCTTTGCGAAGAAACAATAATAAATAAATGAATAAACAAGCAAATCCCCTCCCACCCCCAAAGCAAACAAACAACCAAAAACCACCAAAACAACAACAAGAAATCCCCATAAACCCAAACCAAAAGAAAACAAAATAATGCAAACAATAAAACTCTGATTGGACGCACACGTGACTAGCATGCACGGCATAGGATTTATCTAATAATAATAATAATAATTTTGATGCGCGTAAAGATGCCCAGCGTAATGTTGTTGGTGCCATCGCCTCAATCCTTCTTATGTGCAGATGGGACACTGGTGTTGGAGGCCTGGTGTTGTCAGACCAGTTCCTGCAGCTGGCCACGCGCCTGGCGTCAAAGAACGTGTACGGACTGGGCGAGAACCTGCACGACACGTTCCGACACACGCTCAACACCACGTGGCCTGCATTCGCACGTGACCAGCCTCCGTCTTTCTCTGTGAGTCGGGGATGAGATTAAGCATGGAGCTACAACTAAACCGTTATCTAAGCGACTATCAAGTGTATGATTTAAGCTCTTTTCTAGATGACGCCAGAAATAACATGAAATGTCATTTGGTTTTAGACCAATCATATGAGCATGTAAGATATTTTGCATTATTCAATAGTTATTCATACACTAGTTACAATACTAGGTCTGCTTGTGAATCTAGGTAGAGCGGCGATAGCCGAACGGTAGAGCGTTGGACTTTCAATGCTGGGGTCGTGAGTTCGATTCCCAGCTGGGGCCAAATATATGTGCTGGCCTTTTTCTCACTGTCCCGTCTTTGATATCACCCACACGTGGTGGAAAAGGACGTTAAACTCCCAAACACCCACTCACCGACCCTTGTGAATCTAGTACTGTCACTCAAGGGCTAGTAACTCCTATTACTGCACGTCTCTGACCACAATGTTGGACACACACCTACCCTGCCCCCTTCCCTCCCCCCCCCCCTCCCAGCACACACGCACCACGGACGCACACATTTTTAGTATACTCAAAAGCAATACGTTTGATTCTTACTAATTATACTGTGTGGCCTTTGCGTGTCACAGCCGACGAATATTGCAAAATTAAAACATGAGCTGTGCGACACTTTTGAATTTGGAGCTAGGTACAAAACAAAACAAAACCCCAAATAACTACTCACGGACTAAACTGTTCCTTTACTCTCTTAGCGGGAAGAGAACCTTTACGGCGTGCACCCCTTTTACACGTGTTTGGAGGACTCGAAAGGCAACTCCCACGGTGTGTTACTGCTGAACAGCAACGCTCAAGGTAAAGAAATTGTTCATTCCAAGAAATAATTCCGTCCAAACTTATGAAGTTCACTCTCCTATTGTACTCCTTCTACAGAAAGAACAGTCTCTAATTTTGTCATAGCGAACTGTTGTGTCATTACAGTCTTCATCCGCTTTGCTGAAACTGAAAGGGGAGCCAGGATAGACCAAATGGTAGAGTGTTTTGACTTACAGCGCTCGACTCCAGCTTGAAGCCCAAACTGTATGCAGATTTCTTTTACTTGTCGTCCCGTTTCTGATACCAACCTGGGGGAGCCGGGGTGGTCGAATGGTAGAGCGTTGGACTTCTAATGCTCGGGTCGTGAGTTCGATCCCGGCTGGGGCCAAATATTTGTGCTGGCTTTTTCATCGTTGCCCCGTCTTTTGATATCACCCTATGTGATGAAAAAGGACGTTAAACCCCCAAACCCCCACCCACCCACCCTGATACCGACCTGTGGTTGAACAGGTCGTTAAACTCACAAACAACAATCCTAGCTTCCATAAGCCTTGCTGAAAGAGTCATGTCGTTGTTGACTTTAGCAAATTGTTATTATTGCGTTATAATGTTGGGATTATTTTCGGCGACAACCATTCTTGTTCCATGTCTGTCAGATTTCACCCTCTCCCTATTGCCAATGCTGACCTACAGGACGTCAGGCGGGATTCTCGACTTCTACTTTTTCTTCGGATCATCACCAGAACACGTCATCCAACAATATACAGCGGTATGAGGCTTACATGATCGACCAGCCTGAACTTAGCTAGAAAGAAACTTTTCGTGTGAACGTTTGAGGGCCTCACTGTTTTCTTTTCACTACTTTAAGTGATTAGTGATATGCATGTGCGCATGCTAGTCCTCCTGACGCTGTAGGCTCTTAGGTGGGAATAGTGCATTTGTGCTCTTGGTGTCATACTTACTCCCGAAATAACCCCAACCTGGGCCCTAACCCTAGCCATTCAAGATTAACTGAAATTGCCGGAGAAAGTTTTTTTTTTTTTTTTGTTTTGTTAAAAAATGAACTGCTCTTCTTTCTTAAGGTTATTGGACGCCCGATGATGCCGCCATATTGGGCTCTGGGCTTCCAGCTGAGTCGCTATGGTTACAACCACGTTAGCGAAATGAAGATGGCAGTGGACACGATGAAGAAATACAGAATTCCACAGGTACATGATATCTGTTGTTGTGTATCTTGTTGTTGTATTTGTTGTTTTGTTTTCTTCTGTTGTTTGAAAAAACGCAAAGTGTACCATTGAAACGGCCCGACTGAGGCTGTTCTGCTGACACTTTTCTTTCGTTTAACCCTTCTTTTTGCCCAGTGCCAAACTTTGAGAGGCTGAGACTGTGCTTGTGTCTGAGTTGTACGATGTTAGATACTAACAATAGCAGGAGCAGCAGCAGCAGCAGCAACAACAACAGCAGCATCAACAACAACAAACAAACAAAACAAAGACCTTTGCATTCTTGGGACAAAGCCGAACCAGCAAGTGGCTTTCCACTGTACAGCTCAGCCCGCAGGTTACTCGCGACGGAGGAGGATTTATCGTCTTCGTTCCCATACTGTGTGAACCTAGATATGCCGGATACCCCTGGGAGCCGAGGTGGCCGAATGGTAGAGCGTTGGACTTCTAATGCTCGGGTCATGAGTTCGTATCCCGGCTGGGGCCAAATATTTGTGCTGGCTTTTTCATCGTTGCCCCGCCTTTGATATCACCCGTATGTGGTGGACAAGGACGTTAGACCCCCAAACACCCACCCTCCCACCCATCCGCCAGATACCCCATTCTTTCAAGTAAGGACAGCATAGTGCAGGCGTATCTTGATGACCAGACTCCACACCAAGTGCAACTGTTTCTTTCTGATTTGCAGGACGTGCAATACGCTGACATCGACTACATGTCCGAGAGGCGGGACTTCACTGTGGATCCTGTCAACTTTGCCGACATGGACGACTTCTTCAGACAACTACAGGCGGGCGGCATGAGAACAGTCATCATGCTGGTGAGAATTCTAATTATTCTTACAGATGATTATCGTCATCATCATCATCATCATTTCATGAGATGCTATCCATTTGAATCCAGTTCAAATTTATCACATACGGCTGAGTACGGTTAAGCGGGTTTTACTTCTTAACTAGGACGCATGCTGTGGGTAATATAAAGTATACTCCAACAAATACTATTCACTGCCAAGACGAATTTTGTTTGTTTGTCGTTGTCGTTGTTGATGTTGTTGACAGAGCATGAGCTCTATGACTCTTCTATCACCGACTTATTAAAGGTATAAAGTCCCGCAGTAGGTCTTTCATAGATGAGACCTGTTATGTCCAGCATGACTTATATCTATCTACTTCAGGACCCGTGTCTTATCTCCAACAACACCAACTACGAGCCGTATGAAACGATGAAGCGGATTGGTGGAACTGTGAAGTGGCCAAGTGATATTACACCCCCTGAAGGCAGCGCAGATACGGATGGCTCCATCCTGGGTTATGTTCGTATTTTGTCAAATTATTCATTGATTTATATATCATTATTAGGTATATTTAGAACACGAAGAAGGGCCCACTCATACCATTACTTATCTTGAATGATAAAGACTGACACTTGCTTGGAAGGAATGTGTGCCTGTGTACCTGTGTGCACGTAACTTCGGTTATATTTGTTGAGCTGAATCATGAAGTCGAAGTGTGAACCTACAAAGAATTGCTCAGAATATTAGTTTTATAACTTTCGTGTTTCTTGTGACTGATAGGTTGTTTTTTTCTTCATTCACAGGTGTGGCCGAAAGGCAAGACAGTGTTCCCCGATTTCTTCAAGAACAGGACGAGACAGGCGTGGAAAAGTCTCGTCATTAACTTCAGGAAAACAGTTCACTTTGATGGAATATGGATTGTGAGTCGCCTTTATTGCGTTTGTGGCGGAATTTGTGCCCGAGTTTTGAATCCTTGCTGGGGCCAAATATTTGTTATGGCCTTTTTCTCTCTGCCCCGTCTTTGACATCACCCATACGTGGTGGAGCAGAACGTTAAACTCCCAATGTCCCACCCACCTACGTTATGCCCCGAGTTGGTATCAAAACCGTGTGTGTACTTGCAAAATTGGAGATGCCGCACTCGTGATCTTGTATTTGAAAGTGGTCTCCTTTCCGACAACTACAATCGCCGCATAGTGGATTTCTTAGTCGTTCGTCATCTTTCATATGTTGATTGCTCACTGTTCATAGGACATGAATGAGCCAGCCAGCTTCGGCACGAACGAGGACCGACCCTTCAACTGGCCAGAGGACGTCAAGCCGTACTGGAGCCTCAAGTGTCCCAAAAACAAATGGGACGATCCACCTTACAGAACAAGTGAGAACGTCATAGGAGCTTCTGCTGTTTGGTTTCTAAATGGAAACGCAGTAATTACGCTATCGTGTCTTTACTTTTGCATGTCTTTCTTACCGTTTGTGCCTAACTGTCAAGCATAGGTTTTTGTGTGTGTTTTTTTTTTTTTTTTGGGGGGGTGGGGGGGTGGGTGGGGGCGTCGCATCCCGCACCCACCCCCCACCCCCACAGCACCCCTGTTGATCGCAGTAATTTGTCGGATGTGTTTGCTCTCAGCACAAATTTGTGTGTACCTCGATACCAATCTACGTAAATCACCTATGACGGTCATTCTGAATACTGTTTGGGTTGGGTGGGTGTTTGGGGGTTTAACGTCCTTTTCCACCACATATGGGTGATATCAAAGACGGGGCAACGATGAAAATGCCAGCACAAATATTTGGCCCCAGCCGGGATATGAACTCACGACCCGAGCATTAGAAGTCCAACGCCCTACCATTCGGCCACCCCGGCTCCCCGAATGCTGTTTGGGGAATCATGTTCATTAAAACTTCACAAAAAACGTAAGCCTAAACTGACCGTACTGATCTATTACAACGTACGACTGATCTGTTTTGTCGCTCACAGAGGCGGCCTATCTGCACGACAGCGGGGACCGGAAGGGGCGACTGTCGGACAAGACGATCTGCATGAGTACAGTGCAGGGCGAGAACGGGGAGTTACGTCACTACAACGTCCACAGTCTCTATGGTTACAGCCAGACTGCCATCACGCAGGAGTCAGTCAGTCAGACACACACACACTCGCACACGCACACGCACACGCACACGCACACACACACACACACGCACGCACGCACGCACGCACCTTCCAAATCTGAATTTCTTCGGAGCACTCCGCTAGGCATTCGTGAAGATTACTACTTGAAGGTTACAAGAATCAAATTTATTGTGTGACAAAATTTATTGTACAAAGACTCTCTTCGTTTTTCCATTTTCCATGTTGTAGAGATGCCTAGTGTTGAAGGAATACGACCTTTTTCCGTAATTGAGAAATCAGTCTACTTTCCAGTGTATTCAGACAATGGTTACTGAAATCAAATAAATCTAGTGGTAAGAGTGCTATGCAACTGAATTGTTCTGTATATCTGTTTTGTGTATTTTCAGAGCAGCAAGAGCGGCAACAGGGGAGAGAAGTGTTGTGATCACGAGGTCGACGTTCCCCGGGTCAGGAAAGTACGCTGGTCACTGGCTGGGTGATAACCAGAGTAAATGGTCCGACCTCAGACACTCCATAATCGGTAAGGTGCTGCTCTCGCACTGAAAGATCAAACCACTTGAACAAAAACGCATTTACTGCAGATTGAAAGAAGCAAAATAACGCCCGCTGTGGCCAATACTTATTTCGGCCTCCTTAGAACCAGTAGCGGTAAGAGGTATTTGTTTCATAACTCCCCCTAACAGTTGCAGAGGATGACAATGTCAGGGCTCTGCTTATCAGGAATGCCATGTCAAAATACTTTTTTCTCCTTAACATGCTGATGGAAACATTCAGAAGAATGAGAGGAAGAAAGCAAGAGGACAAAGAAAAGAAGGAAGAAGAATGATTCTGCATCGTATAACTGTATCTTGTGTGTCTTTAGGTATGCTGGAGTTCAACCTTTTCGGTATCCCATACGTGAGTATTCCTAACAGAGGTTTGTAGGCCTATATATGTGAATGTGAAGTTTTCTTTGAAAGCGTGTACACGTTTACGGAAAATTGTGATTGCTAGAATACACAAGAACCATCGCGTTTTGGCTGTTTCCGCTCTGCATCCGGACAATCCAACGCTAAAGCGGAAGTCAGACGAACAGTCCAGGATCTTTTAGACCTTCTTTCTGATTCCTCTCAATATGCATCCATATCTGTTCACGAGGGAAAAAAAAAAAAAGACTGAAAATAAAAGTGTTCCGTCTGTATTTCACACAAAAATGAAGTGAATGCCTTCTGTCGTTATCTGAAGATTGGAGCTGATATCTGCGGTTTCTTTGGAGACTCGACTGCCGAGCTTTGCAAACGGTGGACACAACTCGGGGCCTTCTATCCCTTCTCCAGGAACCACAACACTATTGGGGCAAAGGTGAGTATTAATTTTCTTTATTCCCCTCGTGCATATCATCGACCGCATTTAAGAAAACCACTGAACGAACCCGAAAAAAGATTAAGGTTGTTATTATCCTAAGGACACGAAAGTGACGTGGTACAAATTGTAGCAGTAATCACATATCTCGCTATCGTTGGCGGTGTTTCGGAAGGGAAGACCAAAATACTTACAGAGACAACCTGAAGGGAAGCCAATCTTGCCTCTTTCTACATGATTTCGTTAAAATGAAGACAAGAATAAAAGGATTTAGTGCGATATCCACAAATATGAAATCTCTAGTTTTCAAAATGCCTGCCAGTCTGCTGATCTATACCTTCAGTTTTACCCACAGAGAGATTGAAAGTTCCGAAAGTTACGTCTTATTAACCTATTGTGACCCGAAAGTGTTATCGTGGGAGTTACGAATGATGATGCTAGAGGGTATTCCGTGGCGTTACGTCAGCGTACAATTATACTGCCGCTAAAACGGTATATGTTCTGTTTGACAGAGACAAGACCCAGGCTTCTACGGAGAGGATGTCGCAAGGGCGTCACGTGAGATCTTAGAGATTCGCTATTGGCTGCTTCCGTACCTGTACACGCTGTTCCATGAAGCGCACACACAAGGAAGCACGGTCGTCAGGCCTTTACACCACGAGTACGTGAACGTATATTGTTTCTCATATATAATTTGGTGACGTCAGTTGATAGTTAGTCTGAGTGTGAGTGTGTCTGCCAGTGACAAAGTGCATGTACTAGAAAACTGGTTCCAGCCGGCTGGTTAGTTGACTTTTAGCATCTAGTAACATTCAAATCAGAAACATTTATTTACTTGTTCGTATTATTTTGATGCTAGGTTCCCGGAGGACAGCGCTACGTATGGAATTGATCGGCAGTTTTTGTGGGGCCCGGCTCTTCTCATTTCACCTATTGTTGAAGAGGTATGGACAAGAATGCGTAATGCCCACGCACCCATTACACATAGTATTAGGAAGGATCCCCACAGATACCCGTCCTCCTCTCCACCACACACACACACACGCACACGCACACGCACACACGCACACACACACGCGGAAATTGCAGAAGGATTGCAGAAATTGCAGAAATTGCTCGTCATTGTCTTTGACTAACAGGGTCACTATTAAGTAGTTTCAGTGGAAGTTGTGTGTGGTAAGTTTATAAAATATACGACTTAAGTCACGTGCCATGTTTGCCGAGATTCCCGCGCCACAACGCCAAAACTGTAGAACATTTCAACTTCACAGAGAACAGGGCGCGGAGCGTTCACAAACTACCGCTTTCTGACCGTGTGCGAAAATTTCATCCGATAAGAAACAGGGGAATGGAAACGTACATTTTACCCGACGCGTCCTTTCCATACCCTGTAACAGGGACAGACATCTCTGACTTACCATCTGCCGCCTGGAGTCTGGTACGACCTCCTGACGGGGACCAGCCAGACTGGGTCACGTGACGTCACCATTGCCGTGACGTCAGACAGCAAACCAGCCCTGCACGTGCGAGGCGGCCAGATTTTGCCTCTTCAACAGCCTGCACTCAACACTACGGCTAGGTTAGTTAATTAGTAGATATTTTGTTATCAAGGCGGCTTTCACAGAAACATTGGGGTGCCTTGTTTTTCATAAAGCCCACTTTTCAATGTCTTAATTGCATGTTGTAGATATGTGCGTCATCATGATTTCATTGTTGCTAATGCCTGGGTGGCTGTTGTAGTGTAGGGTGTGGTGGGTGTTCGGGAGTTTAACAACCTTTTCCAGTAGTGTAGGGAAATGGTAGAGGTCTGACACAGGATTTGTATATTCTGATCGTGTTTTGCGTAACATGCGTTTATCATAGCAGACATATTGCACTTGTGTATCGGGCATGGTAACCAGCGTGTGTGTTATTGTTAGCCGCAAGAACAAGTTTGAGCTTCTGGTTGTCATGGACGGCAGAGGTTCCGCTCACGGACGTTTGTTCTGGGACGACGGTGTCTCAGTGGGTGAGTCTCAAAATGAAAAATATTCAGTCGGTGCAAAATCCCGCGCGCGCGTGCGTGTATGTGTGTGTGTGTGTGTGTGTGTGTGTGTGTGTGTGTGTGTGTGTGTGTGTGTGTGTGTGTGTGTGTGTGTGTGTGTGTCCCTACTTCTGTTCGCATTTGGAGCTGTTTAACACAATTCGGTTACGGTTCTGTTCTGTTCTGTCCGGTTCATTTAGCAGAGGTGATCTGTCTTTCAGAAGCCTAATATTGCCTTCAAATCTGTACTAGTATAGTAGTATTAATTGATCGATGTTGAATTTTTTCTTTGTTTGTTCCAGACACCTACGAGACAGGGGATTACTTTTTGGCAGAATATACGGCAAATTTGGTGAGACTAGTATAGCGATTTGTCGTAAATCTTAATTTTGTTTAACTGCACTGAGTGGCAGTAAATGGGAATGCGCAGTAGGCCAATGTCTTTTTGAATTAATGTAGCCACACAATGCTCAGTAATGTCTATTTGTCTCATGTTGTATCGTAAATTGGAGAAATGGTTCTACGTTGACATGACCAGCATCCATTCACTCCCATTATGCACGTGACTGTCTGCAGAACTCTGTGACCGTCAACGTCAGTGATAACAGTGTAGCAGAAACGGCGACCTTGACCTACGGGACCATCAAGATCTGGGGCGTCAAGCAGCACGTGCATGACGTAACTATTACGGATCGTGGCGCCAACGTGGGCTGGCCTTTCGAATGGGATTATGACCCTGAAGCAGAGGTAGGCTGTGCGCAATACATATATCGTTTAATATTTTAATAATCGTTCTGGCCTTTCGTCATTTTGATGGCACCCTTCCACCATGCCTTTCGGCTTCACTCGTCACCTGTCAACTGTCGCAAACCCTCCGGTCGTCGACGGAGAGTCTTCTCAAAATTCCCAAGCGCAACCTGAAATCCTTTGGCGAGCGCTCTTTCAGTTTTGTTGCACCAACCTTTTGGAATTCCCTGCCAGCACATCTGAGAAATGCGCCCACACTGTCTGTTTTTAAGAGCAATCTTAAAACGTTCCTCTTTTGTAAAAGCTTTCCAGTAATTTCCCGTGTCAGCAACTAGTCAGTTTCACCAGTGTATGTCTGTCCACTGTTTGTAAAATGTGCGTGAGTGTCGGTGAGTGATTGGCGCATTGAGTTTGTTCCAAAGAAATGCGCCCTACAAATGCCATTTATTATTATTATTATTATTATTAATATATATACGGCTTTTTTGCCATGATGCACATTGCATACAGTCCAGTGTCCATATACAGTTTTATTATTTGTCGAAGCGGAGGCGTGTAAAGCACAGAAAAGTGTGTTTATGGCGATTTCTTTTCTAGGATAAAATAACGCAATTTGGATCAAGTCACTTCTAAGTCCTCCTTACATTAGGATAATCAGAAAAAAAAGAAATAATAATATAAAAAAATCTAGAGTTATTTGTCAAACGTAATCACAGCATGTCATCATTTTACTTGAAACGTACAATCCTATTTGTGTTGTAGACTCTGAAGATATTCAACATGGATGCACCTTTATCAGACAGCTTCACCGTCAACTGGAGGTAAGCTGCCAAGTACACAATATCTTGAGTGAATCCATTGTCATGTTCCTCGGGCTCTTCAGTTTGGTAGGCCTTTTTCCTGGTATTTTGAGAATATTCAACATGGATGCACCTTTATCAGACAGCTTCACTGTCAACTGGAGGTAAGTTGCCAAATAAACAATATCTTGAGTGAATTCATTTTGATTTCATGTTCCTCTGGCACGTCAGTTTGGTAGGCTTTTTTCCCTGATATTTTAAGGATGTGCACTAACTGTACGACAGTGATACGTTTGCCTCTTTGCGTAGCTACAACTGCTAGTCCTCTTAGAATCTGATAGGACACAGTTGAAAATAATGCAAGAATTAAATTTATGGTGACGAAATATCAAAGTTGAAACGCATGCGGAAGGGTTTTCAGTGGTTTTGGTAACGCTTAGTCCTTTGTGTCAGTGAAAACTGTTTCGAAAGATAAGCACAACGTGATATCATTATCAAAATTATTAAACGAATGCGGTAAAATGGTGATGTTCCAGGCAAGTTATTGTTGGTAATCTGGTCACCATTCAATTATTTACCATCCACTCTTTCACATACAAGTAAGACAAAAATAACGATAAAGATAACTTTATTAATCCCATTTCTGGGAACTTTCTTAAGTCCAGGCTCTCAAAAACATAAGCATAAATAATTTAAGTTAACTAGGCATACATCTTGTCACATCAGGGGGTAATTGCTATACTGATACACAAAACCCAAAAACGCACTAACAAAATCAAATCAGTCGATCATTAGAATGTGCTAATACAACCTAACACACCCAGGTCTGTGGAGCAAAGTCCTCTTTCTCGTGTGGACTGCTGGCCGGAGAGACAGGGCGGATTTGATCTTCCTGACGCCGTGAAGTGCCGCCGACGGAGCTGCGTGTATCAGCCACATTCAGACCCCGCCGTGCCAGACTGCTTCTTTCGGCAGAGCAATTACGGTTACAGGTTAGAGACAGATCAGATTCCTCAAACTAGCTTTACTTGTCTTGTAAGAGCCTAAACTCGACCACCCCCGTGCCCGCTATACGATATGACTTGTTAAGAGAACAAGCCACTGCACACCAGTAGGAGCCACTTCAAGCCACTATTACACAAGGCGTGGGCCTTCCCGCTAGGCCCGAGACCGCTGCAGATTGCGTAATAATGGCTTGAAGTGGCTTCTAGTGATCTGAAGAGTTCAAGAGAAAAATCGGAGTTTTGCATTGGCTTTTAAAGAGATAATATACATGTGCTGGGCCCGTATGTAATAGTCGAGGTTAGGGCTTTTAGCCCTGAGTTAGAGTCTACCCTCGAACTAAACTAGCTCTAGGCTTAAATTTTCTGTTTTTTGTTTTTGTTTTTTTCTTTGTTTTGTTTTGTTTTAAGCGGGTCCATTCCAGCAATGTGCCTAAGCTGTTATAGAAGGATTTTGTCTTCCTTTCTTCGCTTCCTTTTTATTTAATTTTGCCTTTGGGTCTCTTTTGTCCTAGTCTGGGTTAGGCCGGTAGCCGTGGGTTAAATTAACCTCGACTTTTACATACGGGCCCTGAGCACTAGTTAAGTAGCTCCGGTTGAAAGTCAGAAGAAGGTTGTGTGTTGTAGTTTTTAGTATGTATTCAATGGCTTTCTATTGCAAAATGAAGTCGAAGACAAACGTTTCAGTATGTATTCAACGCCTTACATTAGTTTCAATGACGGCATAAAGGCGAGCTCGTATGTTTCATTCGTTTTGAATAGTTTTCCATTCAATCAATTAGAGGGTGACAAGGAAGTCGACGACGTCGTCATGTTTTCACTGGCTTTCAGTGACGATATGCCAACGACCACGAATGTTTCAACACATATATGGCGGCTTTTCATTCAACGGTGACTAGTATGTTACGATACCGTATTGTTCTCAGTGTGGACGGTCAGTGGCAGCAGACGAACAACGGGATGCAAGTGACCTTGAGGCGCGTGGGTAACGGCCCTTTTGGCTTTGAGTTGCCGACCCTTGTCTTCACAATGGAGGAGTATGGTGATGATATCATTCGCTTCAAGGTACGCCAAACTGTAGTTGAGACTGATAATGCAAATGATAAAAAAAAAATGTTCAAAGTTATATTTGATATGACGTTTCAGAATATGAGGTTACTTTAAAACAGTCGTTTAGTCCTTCAAATGATGAGATCACAAGAAACATGCTCACTATATATGAGGTTACTTTAAAATAGTCGTTTAGTCCTTCAAATGATGAGATCACAAAAAAACTACTCACTATGCTGAGAATTATCATTGTTAACAGCCTATCAGGCAAATTCGTATCTTGAGAACCGCAAATCTTTGCTGCCCGGTCTGTAACCGAGTCATTGGCTTCCTTTTATCAACGGTTTCCAATTGGCTTCAGTTTGACTCGCCAGCCGGGAACCGGTACCAGGTGCCGATGAAGCTGAACTTACCGCTAGGTGGCGCCAGGAGTCCCCAGTACCGGTTTGAGGTCACCAGTAACTATACGTTCGCTTTCCGCATTGTCAGGGTGTCTACTGGAGCTGTACTGTAAGTTATACTTAGGCCCATGACACACGGGGATGATTTTAGTCCGAACAAACAGCGAACATGGTGGCTACATGCGGCTACAGCATGCCGTTGCCCTGAATTTTCTCGAGTGTGTTATCAGCTGTTCTCCATGTTTGTTCGAACAAAATCGTTTTCCGTGTGTCATGAGCCTTACGCGGTCGTAATGAACAATGTTCGCTTAAAAAAATAAAATAAAATTTCATTTCATCATGACAATTATGCCAGTGAGTAATGCCTACATGTTTCCTGCACTTTATTTTTTACTCACGTGAATAACAGAGTGAGTGTGTGCTATAGCCATACCTGTTTGTGACAAAACTAAAACATCGGAGTTTTCTCAGGAGCTATAGATACACAGTAGAAAAACCCAACTTGTCATTGCACTGGAAGGTTTGACACGGGTGTGGGAGGCCTTGTGTTCCACGACCAGTTCCTGCAGATCTCCACCCGACTACCGACTCGCCACGTGTACGGAATGGGGGAGAACGTGCACAAAACCTTCCGGAGGAACCTCTGGTACCACACATACCCTCTGTTTGGCCGTGACCAGCCCACCAAGACGGACGATACGCTCACTGTGAGTAGGTCAATCCGCCGTTACTGTGCTGGTGAGCAGGATGACACAGTCGTGTAGTGTGTTTCTATTTATTTCTGTGTTCCCCAGGGGAGCCGGGGTGGCCGAATGGTAGAGCGTTGGACTTCTAATGCTCGGGTCGTCAGTTCGTATCCCGGCCGGAGCCAAATATTTGTGCTGGCTTTTTCATCGTTTCCCCGTCTTTGATATCGTCCGTATGTGGTGGAAAAGGACGTTAAACCCCCAAACCCCCACCCCACCCTGTGTTCCCCAGCCACTGTTGCGGTGGGCTTAGAGTTTTTTTCCTATTCTTTTTTTTTAGTACAAGACTGCAGTTATCACGCCGTTGTTTCATTTTCTGGCGATGCCTCCCTTTGACAGAACCCACCTGTCCCTGTCTGAACTGCAGTTTACTGATTGTGTGTTACACCTGTCTGGCAGCATTTTTACAACCATTACGGGACCCATCCCTTCTATCAGTGTGTTGAGGACGACGGAAAGGCTCATGGCGTCCTATTCTTCAACAGCGATCCACAGGGTAAACCTCATTTGTACGTTTTATATAATGTATATACATGAATCCACTAATACTACTACTTATATAGCGCTGTATGAATCCACTAATACTACTACTTATATAGCGCTGTATGAATCCACTAATACTCGTACTACTACTTATGTAGCGCTGTAACTAATTAAGAAATCATATATCTAAGCGCTTAAAGATAAAGGAAAATAACAAATGAAAAGGAGGGAATATATACAAAAATATACAGAGCCGTCAGGTATTAGGCGCAACGACACGCGCGCACATACCGAGAACATGATGCAAACAGTAAAATGTTGGAATAAAAACACATGGGTGTTAAGATTTTTCTTGAAGGTTTCAAGGAAGGGTGACCGGCGGCTTATGCGACAGACTTATCAATGGACTGTGTGTGTCTGGTGCCTGTGTAGGTGTTAGCGTGTCATGAATACTGTTCCTAATAGCACAACCTGTCCTTCCAGACTACACGTTCAGCCCGCTGCCCATGCTGACGTACCGGACGATCGGCGGTGTTCTCGATTTCTACGTCTTCCTCGGACCCAGCCCGGAGGGAGTTGTCCAGCAGTATACTGGGGTGAGCGAAACTGTGACTGTTCTTATAGTTCAGTACGGAAGGTTAGTTAGTTAGTTAGGGCTTAACGCCGCGCAAGCAACAAGGGCTAATTCGCGGCTAACGGGAGTCCCTTTTCCGCCAGGTCCCTTAAAACATGAAAATTTCCACGTTAAAACATGATGTAAATATATATTAAAAATCAGTGAAGCTTAAATGAGATCCCATACAAGACTGATTTCTTCAATATTAAAAACAATATCAAAGGTTGAGTTACATACAAAGACTAAATTTTGTAAAAGAGATTGGACTCTTTCAGGAAGCTGGAGATGCTGTCAGGGGGGACTGCCCTGAACAGCACCCTCAGCGAGTCCACAGAATAATGTTTGGCACGGATCTCAGCGAGGTCCGTGCACGAAATCAGAAAATGTTCAACTGTAAAAGGCTTGTGGCATGGGACACACCAAGGGGGATCCTCCCCCCTCAGTACGGAAGGAAAAGCAGAGATGTCTACCAACAGCAAAAGAGTGTGACTGTGAAGCTAAAGAATAGACCGCACGGAAACAAGGCTTAAAATCTCAATACGTATGGCAGGTATACAACATTGTGTGGAAAACTTTTCATCGAATGTGCTTAGTCTGTGCATCAGAATCAGTCACTTGGGTCACAGTACAGCATCTGACACCTCTGTGGTGACTCTCTGGCCGGCGTATAAGTTGTTCTAGAAGTGTACCGCGTACTGAGCAAACGACAATATTTGGTTGCGGACTGAGGACCAGCTAGATGGCCCCTGACTGGTGGCTATTTTTAGAAGAATTGTCGAGTCCCAGCTTGTTTTCAGGAATGGACCGTGGGCTCAAAGAAATTCGTATTCCTCTAATAGTAGAAACACCAAATTCACGAAAATATAGTGGCGATGGCCAAATGAAACATCCTTATATCTGGCAAACAGCTTCATAGCTTTCCATCTCAGCGGCGTTACGAACATAAAGGCTTTAAACGACAAGTCACGAGGACGCGTAATGGAGAAATTATGTAAGAACATTCTGACAGCGATATAGCCAACTAACGAAGTAGCCCGCTTTTTTCAAGATTTCTTTACATGTACCTTCTCCAGAAAAGTGACAGAGCACCATGTACCGGTACTGGCGTGCCCATTGTGTCGCCAGAATACAACAAAACCGTGATGTGCTTATGTTATAACGGTTTTCAGGTTATTGGTCGTCCTGTCATGCCGCCTTACTGGGCGTTGGGTTTCCAGCTGTGTAAGTACGGCTACAACTCCCTGGACAACCTCAAGACGGCCGTGGATCGAACAAGGGACGCTGGTATTCCGCACGTGAGTATTATGACCACATAAAACTACAATGCAGCCTAACCGTTGAAACAAAGCTACTCAAAGCTGCGTATTACTAACCCAACGCTACACAACTCAGCTCAACTGAACTCAACTCCATAATGATTTCTTAAAACTACAAAACAACTCACCTCCATAACGATTTATGAAAACTGCAACGCAGCGAAACGCACCGTGTACACAAAGCTACTCAAAATCTTCGGTACTTACGCAACGCAACACAACGCGACTTAACTCCAGTGACGTTCAGCTCCGCTTCATACAATACAGCACAACGCATCCCCACGCAATTCAGTTCACCTCTAGTCAACTGAAAACAAAAGCAACGCCACCCAAAGCAGCACAACGCAACGCAACACGTTACAACGCTGCACAGCTCACCTCAACTCTACGCAACACCGCACAACGCAATTCAGTTCAGCAGAAAACAGGAGTATGCTGTTTTGGAACGTCGTCTTGATTAAAACATGATCGTCGCTCTCCTGTTTTAGGACGTGCAATACGCCGACATAGATCACATGTCTGAAAGAAGAGACTTCACGCTGGACAATGTCAGTTTCGCCGGTCTACCAGACTACTTCCGCCAGCTGCGTGAAGGGGGCATGCGCACTATCATCATCCTTGTGAGTTGTCCTGTCTTCCATTGCGTTCTTGTTTTTGCCTGCCTATACCCCCCCTCCCCCCCTCCCCACACACACTCCTTCTTTACTCCACGACACCCCTTCCTGTTTCCATATGAACCCGCGTAATGGTTAATGAGGCGGAAGCGTATAACGGTGAATGAGATAAGAACGTTTCACAATGAATGGGACAAGAACGTGAGTACGCAACAGCGAATGAGACAAGAACGTGTTTACAGGTCATGGGACAGGGGTCTGTAACAGCTAATGAGACGAGAATGTGAGTACGTAACAGTGAATGAGACAAGAACTTGTTAACAGTGAATGAGACAAGAACTTGTTAACAGTGAATGAGACAAGAACTTGTTAACAGTGAATGAGACAAGAACTTGTTAACAGTGAATGAGACAAGAACTTGTTAACAGTAAATGAGACAAGAACTTGTTAACAGTGAAGGAGACAAGAACTTGTTAACAGTGAATGAGAAAGGGGTCTGTTAATGAGACAAGAGTGTGTAACAGGACCCGGCCTTGGTGAGCAACTACAGCGACTACGAGCCGTACCAGCGACTGAAGGCGGTGGGCGGGTTCATCAAGTGGCCACGTGACGTTTACCACCCTGCTGACATGGCCGACGATGATGGCTCCATCTTTGGCTACGTGAGTTAACTCCCTTTTGACTCTGTTACACGAGCATAAAATTAATACTCTTGAATACTCTGGCTTCCGTGCAACTCATTGATGTTCCTAGGCATTATTACACTGGCCGGGAATCATGGCTTACAACACAAAGCTTACAGCCTCAATACGTATGACAGGGTCAAAGAAAAGTCGTATTTCTCTAGCGTTAGAAGCCACGTAGTCACGAAAACGGCCATAGTGGCCAAATGAAACATCCTTCTATCTGAGACCTGTTGCCGAAGGCGAGAACTAGCGAGATCTTGCTAGTTTCAAGATGGCCAAACGTCAATTCGTGATTCTCGGATTCTCTCTTTCCCGTGGACATTTTTTTAACGCAAGGGTTTTGCGAACGACCTGGCACGAAATGCAGACAGGTATTGTGCTGATATGTTTTTGCTTCTATTTCGCCTTTTTTGGCCTGAATTAAGTGTATAGTTAAGAGAATCCGATGTGTGATGGTCGGGATCATGGACTGATGGAGATGTAGCCTCCCATGTGGTGCCCCCCCCCCCCTCCGCCCAAGACAAAAAAGCCTGTTTCGTTATCATGTGGAGCTGCAATAATTT
Source organism: Batillaria attramentaria (assembly GCA_018292915.2). Taxonomy (NCBI): domain Eukaryota; kingdom Metazoa; phylum Mollusca; class Gastropoda; family Batillariidae; genus Batillaria; species Batillaria attramentaria. Next base: position 1,077,993 of record JACVVK020000126.1, on the reverse strand, counting down.
AACGATTGAACTCCATAACTTTTCAGAGTCGTTTATGGCCGTTCCTCTTTTGGTGTTTTTCTTTCTTTCTTTTTTTTTCAGCCGGCAATTACGGAGCGCCGGTAATCCTCTTCGCTGAGCTCTAATAGTAATATTTTCTTCAGCAGCTCTCGTCTCTCGCACGTGGAAGCCATTTTGAATTTCTCGCTTGCCAATTGGCCGTTGCATAGTCGCTCTCGCCAGTCTCGCCTCACTCGCGAATCAGACTCGCCGAGCGAGAATGTTAGGCAACACGTCCCTGGTAAATAGCCTTACAGCTTCGGGGGTGAGCGGTGGTCTAATAGGTAGCGCGTCGGATTTAGCCGCGGCGCTACTGAACGGTCGTCACCAATGTCATGGCGATGAAGCGTGGGTTCGATCCCAGGCTGAGCTTGTGATATTTGATACCGGTTTTTTCCTGGCTACCGGGCTGCTCATCGGGAGTTTTTGTCCGGGTTATCCGGCTATCCTCCCCCAGAAAAATTGTAAAAAAATTATAGGACAGGTATTGGGTGTCGCTGCACCGCGGCGACGCGCTTCCCCCGGGAGGAAGCAGCCCGAATTTCCGGAAAGGGATAATGAAGTAGTTAAAAAAACAAACAAACAAAAAAAACCCGGCAGTTTTTCATCTCAGCGGCGTTATGAACACGAAGGCGACAATAGCAGTCCTGCTCCTGCGTAATGTATTCGTAACCTAGAATATCGGACTCACAGACTGCGATGACTTTTTTGAGGGTATCTTTTGGTTGGGTAGTTTCAGCAGCCAGTTGGAGGCAACACGTCGTTGTGGTGTTGTATGTATGTGCTTATCTGTCTGTCCGTCTGTCGATGCATGCATGACGCTGGAGTTATGTTAAAAATCTGATTTGTTCAGCGTTGTTCTCTGGCTCTTCCTGTGGTATCCTTGTCTCAGTTCCCTATTGATTTGTTCAGCGTTGTTCTCTGGCTCTTCCTGTGGTATCCTTGTCTCAGTTCCCTATTGAGTCAATGAAGAACCAGTTGTAGCTCTCAGTTCAACCTCGGTCTACAGGTGTGGCCTCAAGGGAAGACAGTGTTTCCAGACTTCTTCAAGTCGGAAACCCGCCGGGTGTGGAAAGAGCTGATAGTGGAACACAGGTCCCGCATCGACTTTGACGGGCTGTGGATCGTAAGGACACTCACTCACTCACACACTCAACACACTCAACACACTCACTCACTCGCTCGCTCGCTCGCTCGCTCGCTCGCTCACTCACTCACTCACTCACTCACTCACTCACTCACTCACTCACTCACTCACTCACTCACTCACTCACTCACTCGCTCGCTCGCTCGCTCGCTCGCTCACTCACTCACTCACTCACTCACTCACTCACTCACTCTTCTTCTTGCTCTGTGGCACACCACGAGACTTTGTAGTTTTTGGTTATCCCGAGAAAGATAGTCACACTCCAGTGTTTTTGTTATTAATACTTCAGTAAACACAGGGACACATTTCTCTTGATAACTTCGGAAGCGTCCAGCGTTCAATCTGTATATCATGACACCTGTTTGTCATGTTTAAGCCAAACTTAAATTGATAGGAGCTACTCTGAGTAGCCCATTTATAATAGTGTATGGGTGATTGCCGTATGTAAGGATATGAACGAGCCGGCCGTGTTCGGTACAAATGATGATCGACCCTTCAACTGGCCTGAGGACGTCAAGCCGTACTGGAGTCTCGAGTGTCCACCCAGCCGTTTTGACGACCCAATCTACAGGACAGGTGTGTGTGTGTGTGTGTGTGTGTGTGTGTGTGTGTGTGTGTGTGTGCGCGTGCGCGTGCGTGAGTGAGTGAGTGCGTGCGTGCGTGCTCCTGCGTGTGCGCGCGCGCGCGCGCGTGTGTGTGTGTGTGTGTGTGTGTGTGTGTGTGTGTGTGTGTGTGTGACCCTTCGAATTTTTACCTGGCAGAGAAAAGTCATTTCAAGCGCTCTGCTGCTGCAACAACAACAACAACAACAACAACAACAACAACAACAACAACAACATCACACATTACTTTAGGATCTGTGTTTAATATGTATGGATTTATATGTCTAGATAAATTAATGTGTGTGTGTGTGTGTGTGTGTGTGTGTGTGTGTGTGTGTGTGTGTGTGTGTGTGTGTGTGTGAGCCAGAAGAAAATTTTCTGCCATCGACAGACAATAAAGTTATATTGAATTGAATTGAATTGAAAAAGAAAGCACGTGTCCTCAATATCACCACCTTTTCTCCACAATCCCAAATTAGAAATGCCCACGCATCTCCTTTTGAGAGATTCAAGAGAGAGATTCAACACACACACACACACACACACACACACACACACACACACACACACACACACACACACACACACACACTGCAAACTCAAGACCCCTTCCCCCGCGGGGCGCAAAAATACTAAAACCATTCTCTCTCATGTTCAAATCTTTCACGTCTGTTTTCCCACCACCGCCACCATCTACGTGGTTTTTTTTTTCTTTTTTTTTCAGGGGCTTCCTTCAACTACGACACAGCAGAGCGGAACGGAAGACTGTCGGACAAGACGCTGTGCTTGGTGACAAAACAGGGCGAGCGAGACGAGTACCGACATTTCGATGTACACAACATGTACGGTTGGTCACAGACTGCACCCACACTCGAGTGAGTACTTACTAGCGGTGGAGTAGAATCTGATTTAGTGGCCGTAATCTTCCAGTGTCTGCTGGTTTTGTGAATGTGTGTGTGTGTGTGTGTGGGGGGGGGGGGGTCTTCTTTATATTTCTTCGTATTGCGAGCAGGGGTGCTAAAGGTTGTCTTTCTCAAACGCAGAAAACGTTTCCTTTGTTATCTAAAGTACTTTCTAGCGGTGGAGTAGAATCTGATTTAGTGGCCGTAATCTTCCTGTGTCTGTCTGCTGGTTTTGCTGAAGGACGACTCCACTTCTGTCAATCAAAAGGGTCGAGCCCCCAGAATTCAGCCAATCGCGTCCCGCGGCATGATGAGCACATTACATGGCATGGTCTGGCAATCTAGACAGATGTACCGTGTTTAGATAACAAAGGATACGTTTTCTGTGTTTGAGGAAGACAACCTTTACCACCCCTGCTCGCAATACGAGGAAATATAAAGAAGACCCCCCCCCCCTCACACACACACACACACACGCACACACACACGCACGCACGCACGCACGCACGCACGCACGCACGCACGCACGCACGCACAACAGAAAAGAAACCAAACTTGAAGGAACAAAAACAATAAAACAATAACCACAACACGACACCGCACAAATAAACAAGCAGACAAACTGTGGCAGCAAGAACAGTAAACGCTGCTATTTTGACAGATCCAGATTTTTTCTCTAGTTTCTAAAGCTTTTTACTGAAGGGTGTTGATAGATATTTTGCGTTGTTGACTTCCCCAGGGCGTTACGCAGAGCGACAGGAGAAAGAGGAATAGTGATCAGCCGGTCAACATTCGTGGGCAGCGGTCATAAAGCCGGACACTGGTTGGGGGACAACCTCAGCTCCTGGGCGGACCTCAGGGCCAGCATTCCAGGTGAGATATAATAGACGACTCCACTCCTACTAATCAAAAGGGGCCAGCCCCCAGAATTCAGCCAATCGCGTGCCGTGGCATAATGAGCACAACAAACTTCATTGCCAGACACTACAAAGAGGGAAGCACGTGTAGTCTGAGATGACTGAAATGTGGGAAGAAAGCAGTAAGTCCATTGACGTCACTTGAGGAAAAAGACCATTACGTCAGCTTCTTTCATCTTGAAATCACCCCTTTTTTCATAAAATGACGTCATGGACGTACTGTGATTTATCAATACACGGCAGAGTAAAGGGGCGGGGCTCTGGCCTCGGGGCTTGCCGAGTGGAGTCGTCGATTATGTGCATGTACTGGCAGGTGTGTTAAAGATACTTTTTGAACGATGAACGATCTCGTGGAAACCGTAGTAATCAAGACAGAGTGACTCTTCACATATGTAGTGTGATATTCAGATGATGTGCATAGTTCTAGGCCCGCATGTAAAAGTCGGGGTTAGGGAGTTTAGCCCCAGGTTAGAGTGTAACCTGGAACGAAACTAGCTTTGGGTTATTTTTTTTTAAATCAGGAAGCGGGTCCATTCCACCGTAGTTCCTATGCCGTTATAGAAGGATTTTTGTGTTTCTTTCTTTTCTTCCTTTTTTTAAAATCTAATTTTGTTTTGGGGTTTCCTTTGTCCTAGTCTGGGTTAGGCCCGTATTCGTGGGTTAATTTACAGACCTGTTTACCCTTACGATTTTGGCGTAAAATGTACGATATTCGGGTCGATTTTACGCTTGTACGCCAGGCCTGCGAAAACTACGCTTTTCCGGGAGCAAGATTTACGATTTCTTATTTTTCGGTATTTTGCGGTCTGAAGACATTTCCGCTGAGCCATTGTGCTTAACAGGCAGAATCTGATTGGCCTAAGCTCTCTCTTTGTCCAATCAGAATGCTCGTTTCGGTCAGCGCGCGGGCTCTTTGCTTTTCCGATTCGCAATGGCCGACACGCTTCTCGTACATTTTCCTGTGATTAATTCGCATCGGAACAGCCCGGTCTATGGTTAATGTTGCAATGGCGTGGAACAAAACATGCACAAATTCTTACACGGAAGAAATGACGAGGATGTGTGCCGGCAACAGTAAGCCAGCGGCGAAGAAACTATCGGCAAGTCCGACGTACCGTGAAATCTTCCTCTTCACTTTCGGTTCAGCATCTGGCAACACTTTAGGTGTCCAGTATGATATTACACACTTACCCAGTCAGTCAACAAAACTCAGATTTCTCGGCATTCATGAATATTTTTATGAACAACATGGACCAAATGATTTTGAAAGCACATAAATTGAAAGTCAGCACGCGCATACAGCATTAATTCCTGGCATTTTGGTCCGTGGTCTAGATTGTACTACTTTTTGCCAAATTGTACTACTTTTTGCTTCTGATCTTACTACTTCTCAATGCTGAGGGTAAACAGGTCTGGTTAAATTAACCTCGAGTTCTACATGCGGGCCCTGCTTTGTTATACTTCCCGAATGAACTTGAATGAACTACTGGTTTGTCCACCTGAAAAGTTGAAGAGCTTCGACTGCAACACGATTAGTTCAAGACAAGAGAGTATTCATTAGTATTGTGGATTGATTGTATTCTTGTATCCTGTTTCTTTTTTTCTCTCCATTACTTGGGCGCGTAATTTGGCCGTGTGTTCCCTTTTCTCATACAGGGATACTGGAATTTAATCTCTATGGGTTCCCATACGTGAGTATCACGCACGCTGTTTCTAGTACTAGATGTTACGACTGAGAGTATACAGGTATATCTAAGGTGGTATTAACCGTAATAATAATAATAATAATCTCATTAATATAGGCGCTTTATCCCAAATATTTGGCTCAAAGCGCCGCGAACTAAACCCAACAAGCACGCTCACGTGAATCACACGCATTTTCTTACACACTGGACTCACAATTGAACAATCACGTGTTGCGAAGGGCCAGCTCAGCAATTTCATTTTCGACAACACAAAGCCTTGTAGAAAGAAAAATCGTAAAATGTTCAATGAGAAGATTTTTTTTCTCAGTGGAATGCAATAAAAAGAGAATAGACATTGGATAGGCACACGTTTTTGATGCCTAACCCCTCGTTATCGGGATTTCTTCTTTTTCTTCTTATTATCAGACTGGTGCTGACATCTGCGGCCATTTCGGGACAGCAAGCGCCGAGCTGTGTAAACGCTGGATGCAGCTTGGTGCATTCTACACCTTCTCCAGAAACCATAACGCCGTTGGAAACAGGGTCGGTAGTTTGTACATGTATTACTGCATGGGGGCGGGGGTAAGGGTGTGTGTGTGTGTGTGTGTGTGTGTGTGTGTGTGTGTGTGTGTGTGTGTGTGTGTGTGTGTGTGTGTGTGTGTATTTTGGGGAGGGGGGGGGGCGTTAGGAGACCTGAAGTGTGCAGTAAGAGAACGTCACATGACGTTCTTTGAAGCTGACAGTACGTAACGTTTACCTGCTCTCCAGTTAATGCCAATCGCAAAGGCTGGATGCAAAAACTAAATGTATACGCCCAAAGGTTCGATACTAACTGATAAGAAATTCAATCAATAAAACCAGAGAAACGACTTTTTTTTTTTAAAGGATCAGGATCCTGGCAATTTTGACGACGAAGTGAGCCGTGTGTCACGTGAAGCGATGGAAACACGCTATTGGCTGCTTCCTTATGTCTACACGCTGTTCCATCGAGTGAGCACGGAGGGTGGAACGGTCATCAGGCCAATGCATCATGAGTAAGGCAACTTAAACAATCTCATTTTACATGTGCTTTTGCTTTTAACTCACTAGTAAAATTTTCCTGACGTGTCGTGCGTCTTGCAAATGGGCAACAAGATAAACGAACCTTGACACATGCAAATTTGATCATATTTGTGATTGCTTTTCTCAGATTCCCTACGGACCCAAAGGCACTGGGAAACAGCCGTCAGTTCATGTGGGGATCATCTCTCCTTATCTCACCTGTGCTTGAGCCGGTCAGTCGGGGTGTTCGTCGAAATGAATCTTATCCTTAAATGTCATATTAAAAACGGTGATAAGATAAGATAAGAGAAGATAGGGGAAGATAAGATAAGATATTTTATTATATCCCGTAAAAGGGAAATTACAATGCCTGCTCCTCCTTTGATTAAAAATAAACAATCATACAAAGAAACAATCCAAGGCGGAGACAGACAGCGTCGCCGCTAGCGCAGCGCCACACTGTTTACGATAATGCCCCCAAACGTTCATCGAGCAGTTGTCATGTGCCACTGAGTTTGATTTTCCAGGAACGTTTCTTTTGACTTTCGAGCCCGTCACTGACACTGACAATGGTTTTACACGACACTTTCCTTTCAGAACGTGACATCTCTGAAGTACTACATTCCGCCGGGTGCTTGGTTTGACGCCTACACGGTAAGTCATTCCATCTCTGCTTTTCACAAGGAGACATTTCTCGCCGATGAGATCCAGTATCTTGCGAATTCATGCACAATGACTGTGCAGCCTGAAAAGATCCCTTGTTTTGAGTTCACTAAACTAAAGACGCTGAAGTCGATGGTATGCGAACGACTTTTGTGGGAACGCAGCTGATTAAAAGACGTTTTCCGGAGAGGGTGGGTGGAGGTAGGTTTGGGAGTTTAACGTCGTTTTCCCACCACGTAAGGGTGATATCCCAGACGGGGCAACGAGAAAAAGGCCAGCACAAATATTTCGCCCCACGCCGGAATTCGAACTCACGACCCGAGCAGTTTTCCAGAGAGAGAAATATGTCTGACAACGCCCCCCGCCACCCCACCCACCCCCCAAAACAACAACAACAAACAAACAAAAAACAAACAAACAAACAAACGAAAAACACTGAAACAAAAACAACAACAACAACAACAAGCAAACCAAAAAACAAAACCAAAAAACAAAAACAAAAACAAAACAAAAACTGTATCACTGGCTGGAAAACTGTTGAAACCAGTTTCACGTAAAATGGCGCGTAACATTCTGAAGACGACTTCACTTTTGACTTCTGGTTGGTTAACTCTTTTCACTCTCTTACACACACTTACTGCATAACCGCCTCTAGTCCACTACTTTTATCCGCAATTTTACTTTGGGACGGGGCTTCAGCATCTTTTTCTATCTCATGCAGGGTGCGTTAATCACGACAGAGGGTGGCTACGAAAGGACAGTGCCGGTCAAATCCGACTCCAGAACGGAACTTCTTGTACGAGGCGGATCCATTCTGCCGTTACAAGAACCCGCCAGAAACACTACGTACAGGTGCGGTTCCTGCATTCACTTATTTATTATTTTTTCCATTGCTTCTTGGGTTTTCCCACCCTGTAAAATGATATCAAATAGCTGACGAGGTTACAGTGAGAAGTCAAGCGAAGTCATTTTATTTTCCCATCGTCTGGGGGCATAACAAGGAGGAACGGCCCCGTCCTACAAAGTTGTTTCTCCAAATTTCATTTTATTTTGTCTGTTTTGTTGTTATTGTTGCCGGTTCTCCCCTCTCCAAGTTCTACCAATGACACTAGATCCTCTACGACCTCGACCGATTAGTCACGTGACTGGGGGTGGGGCCGGGTGGGGGGAGAGAGAGAGAGAGACAGACAGAGAGAGAGAGAGTGGGTGGGTGTTTAGGAGTTTAACGTCCTTTTCCACCACGTAAGGGTGCTTTCTAAGACGGGGCAACGAGAGAAAGGCCAGCACAAACATTTGGCCCCAGCCGGGATTCGAACTCTCGACCCGAGCATTGAAAGTCCAACGCTCTACCATTCGGCCACCCTGGCTCCCCAGAGAGAGAGAGAGAGAGAGAGAGAGAGAGAGAGAGGTCAGTTCCGTGAACTAAACATTTGACGTCAGCCTCAGGCAGGTCGTCATACACAGACAGAGAGATGACGTCAATTCCGCGAACTAAACATTTTTACGTCAGCCTCTAGCACTGCCATCGTCTGAGGAAGCTTGTTTATGTCTTGTGATTTCCCTGTTGGCTTTGTGGCTTCCCCGATTGAATTATTTTTCACATGAAATGTGGAAGATGTAGAGGGCTGGTGAAATGTCGGAGGCAGTGACGATACTTGCTTATTTTGTCTGTGAACTAAGCGTTTGACGTCAGCTTCACACTGGTGGTATGACAGATGATGCTTGTGCATGTCTTGTGATTTCCCTGTTGCTTTTGTGACTTCCCTGGCTGAACTAATTTTTACATAAAATCTGGAAGATCTAGAGGGCTGGTGAAACATGGACTAGAATACCTTGGATTGTACTTATGAAATCGAAAATTTGGAACTCTTTTGACCGGTGCTTCTCGCAGAAACTTGAAAAAGTTATGTTTATCTAAAAGTTCAGTTATTCTAAATGCTAAAGCTATAATAGTGCAGTAGTTCCCGTCATATGTGCAGTTGTCACACTAGACAAAAACGCCGGGATGATAAGTAATTTGCAGTAGTCTTTTCATAGATATTTGATCTTATGTGCAAACCACCCCTACCTCGGAAATATTTTTTTTACACAAAACCAGTCAGAGCTACAGAGCTGTAGCACGAATCAAGGCAGTGTGATTGGGTGAACTTCCAAAGTCTAGAAAATGAAGGAATTTGAACAACTTTTTCGAAAAAAAATCGTAACATGACCGATTTTTTAAAATTGGCGATAACTCTTCTGAAAATGTGGCAGGCTAAAAATCGTGAAAGGTAGCTCTGGAGAAGGTGATTTCCCATTTTATCTCAAAGTAAAAAGGCCTCCATCGAGGTGGTTTAGGAGATAGCCATCATTACATCCGTCCACACACACACACACACACACACACACACACACACACACACACACACACACACACACACACACACACACACACACACGTCATTCCCGCCAAAAAGAACGCAGCAGCAAAGTGTGCACGTAAGGTGTCTATGACGCAGATTTCGTTACGTCACTGTGTGCGTGAAAGTAAGTATTGTTTGGAGAAACGTCACAGTCTTGTTTTGTATCACTGAAACTTGCTGCTGCGCGTAGCAAAATCTGCCCCGTCTCATAAAGTTGTTTCTCTATAGAGAAACAACTTAAAAAAGAAAGGAATAAAAATTTACGGAAAAAAAAGAAAAAAAAGGGTGGGGGGGGGGGGAACGAAAAAAAGAAAAGAAGGTAGTAACATGAGAAAAAAAAAAAGAATTACATTGCAACAATAACAAAATTGCCACATGGCTGCCTTGGCTGGACGAGTCAAGAAATAATAGTGCGCCTAAAACAGTAAGTGTTAGGGACCAACAGAAAACCACAGCTGAATTTCGCTTATTCGCGTTTTTCTTCCGATGTGTTCAAGCCGCAAGAATCCTTTGAAAATTCTCGTTGCCCTTGACAACGCCGGGAGTGCATGGGGAGAACTCTTCTGGGACGATGGTGTTTCCATAGGTATGTCACGGCCTGACTTTAGTACTGTGAGCTTTTAAACTAGGCCAATTTTATCTTGGTTAAGCCAGTTTATATGTCTTGGAACAGTTTCGCTCGTGAGTGAGCCTGTATGGTCGAAATACTCTAGTTTGATGATTAGTACAGCTCTTAATGCGATACAATGTTGTTTACACTTTGTAAACGCTGCGACTGTTGTTACTCTACTGGAGCGCTCAGTGTGGTTGTTGGCTCAGTGCCAGCATTACAGACGGTGTCACTGTGCAGGTTTCTAAGTGGTTTGGTGATTATACTACGAAAACAGCTGACAACAATCTGTGAGCATAAAAATGATAGCATTAGCCCATGCAAGTGAAACTAACTATTGTGTAGTACTATAGAGACCTCATAATGTATTTGATTGCTTCTGTGTGCTTTAGTGTATTTGTTTGACTGGTAGTTTCTTTCTTGTTGTTGTGTGCTTTTATCTGTGGATGAGAAGAGGGAGAGATGTATGTCCTTTCCCGGCGCCCGCAGATAATCTCCCTTTTATTCTTTGTTTCAGATACGTACGAGGCGGGCCGGTATTACAAAGCAAAGTACACAGCTGCCCAGGCAGGAACTTTCACTTTACAGCTTAAACCTTTATCAAGGCTTATGTGTATTTTCCACGCGTCACGGATCAGTTGGTCTCATAGATTTGATCACCTGTATGTTGTTTGGTTGAGTGGGGTTGGGGGAGAGGGAGAGAGAGAGAGAGAGAGAGAGAGAGAGAGAGAGAGAGAAGAATAAAAGAAAAGAAGGCTGCGCCGGTTTAAATTTTTAAAGGCCAAATAAATGTTTCATGCTTGGGAAAGAAAAAATCCCACATGTTCATGGATGATACACAAGAAGTTATAGACGGGTGCTGGAATCGGTTTCAAGAAAAAGCTTTCAAAAATAATTAACTGTGTCGTGCAGGGTTCGCTCCATGTACGAATAGAACAGAACAACTCCCCGCGGATCGAGAACCTAGTCTACAATTACATCATGATACTCGGCGTTCAGTCCCGACCAGTTAGTGTTGACATAACCGACGACAGTAACGCATCAAGCAACACTTTCACAGCAGACTGGAGATACGATAAAGAGAAGCAGGTACGTGTATTCGTATGTGACAACGGCGGAGAGATTTCTCAATGATGGGGTGGAGCATTTACGGAATTTTCCCGGCGCAAAATCAATTCTATTCAGTTCAAAATACTTTATTGTCTATTTAAGAGAGAATTTAAAACAGAAAATTGTCTTTGGCCTCACACAATGCTCTGTCACATATAAAAAAGATAACAATAATATACAGCCATTAAAGATCTTCATACTAAATATAAAAGTAAAAAAGGAATCAAACAAACTTCACAATCAATTAAAAACCAATAATCATACATACCGTCAAACGCTGGATTTGTTGTTGTCAAGAAAAATATGTCATCTTGAAGTGAACCGAATGAAACTGGGGTTTTCTTTGTACTGGTGTGTAAGGTTTTTTTGTTTGTTTTTTCTCTTCTTCTTTTTTTAATGGAACAAACGTAAAATGTTTCCCCGCCAGAATATCATCTAACAGTTTAGACTGGAACTTTTCAGGAAAGAAAATTCGAGCATTATAGGATCGCTATTGCAAAAGAAGAAGTGCCGTAACCTGTAATTACTTTTTGATTTTTCCTCCTTATTTTTTTTTTCAGAAAATCACGATTGACAACATCCGAATTCCTTTACCGACGGAATTCACTGTCACTTGGAAGTAAGACTTGCATTTTCTGTAGTACAATGATTATAGTTTTGGGGACAATTTTTTTGGGGGGTGGGGGGGGGTGGGTGGGTGTCTATTTTTGTTTTCATCTTTTGAACCGATGAACAGGCCCCATCGATATGATCAAGTTGACGTGTTGAGGAAGGTGAGAGTGTTATCGAAGCTAAACCAGACGTGCGATTAAAATTGCAAAAAAAAAAAAAAAAACTTATTCAAAACGTTTGTTCGAGGTGTTTAAAAAGCCACTATTCAACTTCCAGGACCATCTCTGATGATGAGTTTTCCCGCGTGGATTGCTGGCCGGAGAGACAGGGCGGGGTGGATGTACCAACCGCTGACTCCTGCCGAGGGAGGAACTGTGCCTGGCAACCACACTGGCACGAGAAGATTCCAGACTGTTTCTTCCCTAAAGACAACTTTGGCTACAAGTACTAGTGCTGTTTTTTGTTTTTTTTTCTATGCTTGTGTTGTGTGTTTTGCGTGTGTGTGTGTCTTTTTGTCAGTCTGTTCACGCGTCTGTGTCAGCTTGTTCGTTTTTGTACAAAAATTCTGTCTGTCTCTCTGTCTTTCTGGGATCTTTTCTGGCCGAAATTAGAATATCAAGTTCCAAAACACGGAGAGCAAATTTTCGGCTGAGGGTCCTTCGCCAGAGGACGAATAAGACGCGTGCCACAACATTGTGGGTCGAAATAAGATTAACTCAATCCCTACCATGTAAGTTTGGGGGATGGGCACTAGTGGCTTGACCAAAAAAAAAATAAAATAAAAAAATTCATGTCTGCATGGATTTATATTTAGCTGAGTGGGAGTGTTGCACTTTGATCATACTCGTGTTTGCTGCAATATGAGCCATCAAAGAACCCTAAATCTTGACTGTTTTACGCATACAGGGGCCAAAACCGAAAAACAGCCAAAAAACGTGGGATACTCATGCGCGGTACGAAATGTGTTAAAGGTTACAAACAGCAGGATGAAACGTAATAAACGTTATGAACAAAGTCCAGGCTAATACAACATTTCTGTCCGTCTGCTGTGACATACGTGGTGGAAAAGGACGTTTAACTCCCAAGCACCCGCCCGCCCACCCACTCCGTCTGCTGTGACCAAAAGATAACATGTATCTCAACTGTTGTAGAGTGGACGGGCAGTTTTTCCAGAGTCCGCTGGGACAGAGCGCACGTTTGGCCAGACTCGCCCCGGGGCCGTTTGGTGATGACCTTGACAACGTCCTCTTTACTGTGGAGGAACGTGGCGACGACGTGCTGCGATTCACCGTATGTAACAAACAAAATCTCAGAGTGGTTTTCTTTTCCTTTGCAGGGACGCACGATACAAACTGGTCAAAGAACACAAATGCACGAGGCCTCGGAATGCCTGTGTATTCCCTATTAGCCTCAGGCATCATACATAGTCACCCCCTAAAAAATGCTTCAGGCTAGAAAACAAAAATTACCATGTGCAGACCATTCAGGGGCACGCACCTGACAGAGTCACCTCTGCCTGCCTTGCGCGCAAAAAGTCTAAGCTTCACTGGCAGCTAGTCTTATGTTGCAACCCCTGGCATGCACCCTGCCCTACAAAATACAAAAATCAGGAACATCACGCCTTTTCGTGACAAGAAAAATCACTACAAACCTTATAGCACACCCGCCAAACAGAGTCCTTCAGATAAACTTTGCACTTGACCGCACGCTGTATTTGTACTAAGTACTACGCCCATTGCCATGGTAATGGTGAGTGTCAGTTTTGGCGTCAGGGTACCTTCACATACCATACTCAGTGCCACGATATCATTGAAGACGTGAAATTTGTACAGGGCTTTGGTTTCCCTTGTTGTTCATTGCGTAATCGTTTAACCGTTAATCAACCCCAACATGCATTTATGCTTATTTATTTATTTTGTGTTCAGGATTACACAAGTTAAAGGCATATGATGCGATCTTCGCCAGTCTTAAAAAGACGTTGTTGTTGTTTAAAATCCTTCTGTCCGAACTTCCAGCAGGAAACGAAACAACACATTGTATGTCATATGAATTTAAACACAAGTGCGACAAGAATTTTGCATTGACAATAAGTGAAGGATTGTTTTTGTTTGAAACAATTTTATTTGTACGGTATACACTGACGTTTTCTCCATCGTTTCATCGCAGTTTACGACAGAGGACGGGTCGAGGTATCAGGTTCCTAAGCAAATGAACTTGCCAAAAGCACGTGCTACTGATCCCAAGTACAAATTTGAGGTCACCAGCCTTGACCCCTTCACCTTCCGAGTCATTCGGAAAAGCACTGAAGCAGTTTTGTGAGTGTAGTGCGTTCTACATTTCATTTCCAGTTACTAGAACAATTGAGTTTTATCTGCACGGTACCAAATACGAGGAAGAAAAGCCCAGATGCTGATTGCAACGTGGTAATATTTAAGAAACTGAAACACTTTTTCACATTAATACAGTGTTCGATGTTTACTAGGTAATAGTGTTTTCATGCGTTTTGTGTGTGTGTGTGTGTGAAGGTTTGACACGAGTGTGGGAGGCTTGGTACTGGAAGACCAGTTCCTACAGCTGTCCACGCGCCTGCCCACGGAGTATGTGTACGGGATGGGAGAAAACGTCCACCGCACTTTCAAACGTAGTCTGTGGTACGACACGTACCCTCTGTTTGGCCGCGACCAGCCAACCGTAGCTTCTGACGCATTCAAGGTAAGTGGTACGAGCATTTTTGATACGTCCGACAGGCATACAACAGCGTGTGTTAAACTTTTCATCAAATACGCTGAATCTGTGCGTCAGAATCAGTCACTTGGGTCACAGTATAGCATCTGAATCCATTGTGGTGACTGGCCAGCATGTAAGTTCTTCTAGAAATATACCGCGTACGGAGCAGACGACATTATTTGGTTGCGGTTCCAGGTATCTGCCGTTATTTTGTTTACCGTTTTAAGGAAGGACAAACGGTAATAGGTAAACGAACCTTTTTCCCTTTTCCTATTTTCAATGTTGAATTTTTAGCAGCTTTAGCGAGGCGCAGTTTGTTCAAACATGGACTGTAGGCTCAAAGATAGTCGTATTTCTCTAAAAGTAGAAGCCATAAAGTCACGAAAACGGTCACTATAGGCAAATGAAACATCCTTCTATGTGGCAAACAACCTTAGAGCTTAGAAATCGGCAGTTTTAAGTCAGCGGCGTGGCGAACATAGAGGCTTTAATGCCTGTGCTATTCTCTGTTTCTCTTTTCTTTCTTTTTTATCTTCTCTAATCAATGTTCGAGGAAGTTTGTGGGAAATGGGGCTTTACTATGTGCACAGGCAAGTTCAGTCAGTTGCGTGCCCTGAGTAATCTAATTGTGTGATCAAATGTACAATCGTTGTTTGCAGAACCACTTCAACCATTACGGGACCCATCCATTCTATGAGTGTGTTGAGGATGATGGGAACGCTCACGGAGTTCTCCTGTTGAACAGCCACCCACAAGGTAATGAAAACAGACATCCTTTGAAATGCTTTAAAACTGAAAGGCATTCATCTTTATGTAAGAGTTGCTTTTGGCGACTAATCCAATTTTAGTGTTCACTGGAGAGGTACATGGCGAGAATGATTTCTTCAGTCCTACTAAAATAGTGTCTGTTTCGTATGATTTGACATTTGTTGTGTCCTAGACTACACGTTCAGCCCGCTGCCCATGCTGACGTACAGGACGATCGGCGGTGTTCTCGATTTCTACGTCTTCCTCGGACCCAGCCCGGAGGGAGTTGTCCAGCAGTATACTGGGGTGAGCGAGTAACAATGCAAGGTCATTCTCGACCATGATTAATTGGTAAGAGTCCTGACTTGTTTTCTTGGCCACAAGTTCGATCACCTTCGGCTTAAAATTTGTATGAAGTCTTTTCAGTGCGATTTCTTTTAGTATGCGTACAGACTTTACTTCTAAGCTTCCTCTGGTAACTAGTCCGAAAAGACGCTAGTGTGGCCTAGCTAGGTGAAGACGGCTTTCGTTCTCGGGTCTCTCATTTCACTTAATTGTTCTTCAGGCAATTGGTCGTCCTGTCATGCCGCCTTACTGGGCGTTGGGTTTCCAGCTGTGTAAGTACGGCTACAACTCCCTGGACAACCTCAAGACGGCCGTGGATAGAACAAGGGACGCTGGTATTCCGCACGTGAGTAAAAAGAACTTTGCTGCTGTAGTCTATATCTTCCTTCCATGTTAGGTGCTGCTACAGTTCTTTTTCTCCATAAAGAACCTCTCCCGGCTGGGGCCAAATATTTGTGCTGGCTTTTTCATCGTTGCCCCGTCTTTGATATCACCCGTATGTGGTGGAAAAGGACGTTAAACCCTCAGACACCCACCCACCCATCATAAAGAACCCGAAACATTATAAATCATAGACAAGTTTATTGCGTGAAATAAACCACTGCGCATAGCAGAAGCTAAGCTTATGTGAATTGTGTTCATAGCTGGTGTTGATTTTACCATGATAAGCGATTCGCCTTGACAAAGACTAGGGTGAAATCAGCGATAATGCACGCACCGAAGCAAGCTGTCAAAAGATGTAAATAAGATTAAGGCCAAAGCGCCCATCAATAGTCTTATCGAAGGTTTCGTTTTTCATATTCTCATATTATTTATTTACCAGTGCTACTACGTATTTTCGATTGTCGTACGTGTTTAGAATATCGAGAGCAGATACACATCTATCAGAAGCAGAGAGAGCATAAAGAAAACACTAGTGCGCTGAAATTTTTTTTTTCTGCTATCAGGACGTTCAGTACGCCGACATAGATCACATGTCGGAGCGGCGAGACTTCACCATTGACAACGTGAGCTTTGCGGGGCTACCCGAGTACTTCCGGCAGCTTCGTGACGGGGGCATGCGCACTATTATCATTCTGGTAGGTTGCGCGATGTGGCCCGCTTATCTCACTTCGTAATCCTGACACGTCTGCGTTTTTCTGCGAGATGTCACGTTCACTGCAACAAAAATATTCAGTTGATAAAATCTGTTTAAAAATATATTTGTGGACGAAGCAGAATTATTTTACTGATCAATACGATTGATGGGTGTTTGTTTAATTTTCAAAGAGAATCAGCCCAGGCATTTAGTGCATTCGGTCTTTGCGTTCTTGGTTAGAAATAGTCTTTGTTGCTTGCGCGGCGTGAGGCCTCAAATAACTAACTTTCTTTGCTTTCCTGGAAACGTATATTCCTTGATTTTTGGTTTTTAAACAACCACCGCCCTTACCACCAACCAACAAACTAACCAAGAGCAAACAAAAACAAGAACAACAACAACAACAACAAGAACAACAGCGACAACAACAATATAATTTAAGTGTTTCTCATATTAGAAACGAACTTAAATTCATTTACTGAGAATGGCCTCGTTTTGTTTACTATAATTGAAAGATTTATGTGAGTCCGTACTCTTGTCATTATGTGTTTTATTTTTCCTGTGAATACAGGACCCAGCGCTAGTGAGTAACTACAGCGACTATGAACCGTACCAACGCATGAAGGCCATAGGGGGCTTCATCAAATGGCCAAACGACACGGGCTACACCTACCCTGCTGACTCCGCTGATGACGATGGGTCGATATTTGGATATGTGAGTCTAGTAGTGACAATGCTGACAGTGTCATCCCTGACATTGCCTTTACTTATATTGTATTGAGAAAGAAATACAGAGACAGAGGGCTGTATCACCCTTGTAACCATTTTATGTGACAGAAAACAAAACTACCGATCAAGCCCATTAGCGGCGTGGCAATCACATTATGATCATAATAATAATAATGACGACTTAAAATGCGCCTATACATGAAATAAAACAGACTCCAAGCGCCGTACATCATAAGTACATACACCACTTTCATACACACACTCACAGGGAACATTCCAAGTTAAACAATGTCTCACAACAATTAGGCTGACACGGTGTGGAAGGGCAGAGTAAATCAGTTTTAAATAGGTGGTGCATCATCGTAAGTTTTGTTAGTCGGTTTACAGTCAAAGATTCAGAGACGGGTGGGTGGGAGGGTGTTTGGGGTTTAACGTCCTTTTCCACCAAATCAAAGATTCAGAGACAGAATTTGTTTTGTTTTACTGTTTAGTAAAGACAATCTGTCGGGTTTGCTGAAAATGATTTGAATGATTTTTTTTTCCTGATTTTAACGTTGTTTGTTTTCAAAGGTTTGGCCTCAGGGGAAGACCGTGTTTCCCGATTTCTTCAAGGCGGCAGTGAAAAGTGAATGGCAAAAACTCATTGTGGAGCACCGTGCCCGCATCGACTTCGATGGACTTTGGATTGTAAGCCGCTCTGTGCAAATACGGTTTCTTGGAGTAATACGTGTATTGTCGGACAGAACTAGTTACAAACTGTGCCCTTTGAACTTAGTGGGTGCCTCATGCTGTTACAAAATAAGATACAACAAAAGAAGCCCTAAAATCAAACTTGTTCCCATATGATTTATGGCTAAGTCATGCGCTTGATGTTGACCAGGATATGAACGAGCCGGCCGTGTTCGGTACAAATGATGATCGACCCTTCAACTGGCCTGAGGACGTCAAGCCGTACTGGAGTCTCAAGTGTCCAGACAGCAAGTGGGACGACCCACCCTACAGGACAGGTCAGTAGAGGAAAGCTTCCGCAGCAGCGGATGCAGTCTAGAAAGGCCTAGAAACCTATACTATGCAACATTATCAGAAGTGATTTTGACCGAATACCGTAATTTACCCCAAACTGTATTTTTCGTCAAATGCACAGAACTTGTTTATCGCATTTCAAACCCCAATAGTAAATATGTCTAAATACCTCAAAGGGTCCAAATACTGCAGTCTATTCCAAATATGGTATTTTTGTCAATTTACTGCAGTTTACCCGAATGAATACTTTTAGAGTAATTTTTTTTTTAAATCCATTGCCAAGACTACACATTATAAACTGAAGAGCTCGTTCATGTTCCCCAAAGGTGCTGCTTACGACTATGACTCTCCAACACGCCGTGCCCGTCTGTCGGACAAGACGCTGTGTTTGAGCACCGTGCAGGGTGAGCGGGATGAGTATCGACATTATGACCTACACAACATGTACGGCTGGTCACAGACACAACCCACGCTACAGTGAGTATGCTTGACGAAAACACTCGCAAAGCCAACCACAAATCCAAGCTAAACCAAAAGAAAAGACGACAAACAAACAAACAAGCCTTGACGGCAGAAAAATGTAACTTCCTCGTTCTCACAGTTAACAGGGTTGGGAGGGGGGAGGTGTTTGGGAGTTTAACGTCCTTTTCCACCACGTACGGGTGATATCAAAGACGGGGCAACGAGAAAAAAATGCCAGCACAAATATTTGGCCCCAGCCGGGATTCGAACTCATGACGGAGCCGAGCATTGAGAGTCCAACGCTCTACCATTCGGCTATCCCGGCTCCCCGTATGCTTGACGAAAACATCCCAAAGCCAAACCAACAGAAAAGAAAAGGAAGCAAAACAAGAAAAATGTTTGATGAGAAAAGTATAGAGGCTTTAATTGTCTGTCTTGACAGTTCAGGAAGAATTGTCATGGACTTTCAACATAGGTCCTCAAAACAAAAATCGTAGAAACTAGGTATTTTGTCCTGCGAGTACGTCTGTATTTATATTCTTAACCAAATATCTTTTAAGCGTATTAAAAGGAAATATGCATTGTAAACTGTGCTCTGTGTTCGCCAGAGGCTTGAGAAGCGCTGTAAAGAACCGTGGCATCGTGGTGACAAGGTCAACGTTTGTCGGTAGCGGAGCGTACGCTGGCCACTGGCTGGGTGACAATAACAGCGGATGGGATGATCTTCGGGCGTCTATCGTAGGTCGGTGCACGTGGTTCAATGTAGTTGTCTTGTTCTAGCAAACTATACGTCATTCGAACGCCTTGGTAGATGGATGTCATTACACAAAGCGCGTATGCTCTTGTATTGTCCGTGTATATTACGCACGCACGCACGCACGCACGCACGCACGCACGCACGCACGCACGCACGCACGCACGCACGCACGCACGCACGCACGCACACACACACACACACACACACACACACACACACACACACACACAAACGAAGAAAAACAATAAGAAAAAAGAACCTGTTCGTTTCAAACGAATGCTTGACGGAAAGGTTGATAAACTGCAACTTCACAATTCACGAATTCGAAATATAATACGGGTAGCAACATTATGTACTTGGAAAGTCTGCTTAAACATATTCCTGCGAAACCGTCTGTGCCTTCAGGTATTCAGGAGTTCAACCTGTTTGGATTTACTTACACTGGTGCTGACATCTGCGGCCATTTTGGGACGGCAAGCGCCGAGCTGTGTAAACGCTGGATGCAGCTTGGTGCATTCTACACCTTCTCCAGAAACCATAACGCCATTGGAAACAGGGTGGGTAATGTGATGTGAAGATGGTGTGTGTGTGTGTGTGTGTGTGTGTGTGTGTGTGTGTGTGTGTGTGTGTGTGTGTGTGTGTGTGTGGATGGGGGAGGGGTGTGGGAAGACGAGGGGGCGTTAGGGTGGGTGTGTGTGTGTGTGGGAGGGGGTGGGGGGCACGCAAGCCAGAGTTGAAATCGCAGTATTTATCTTGATTTATCTGGACATCTGACGAAGAGACTGGTTGAACTGGTAATTATGTGCAGACTACCGACCATTCCAGACTTTGATTTTCTTTAAAATGTTTCTTTCGGGCTTTATTTTCTTTGAAATGTGTCAGACTGTGATTTTCTTTAAAATGTGTCAGACTGTGATTTTCTTTAAAATGTGTCAGACTGTGATTTTCTTTAAAATGTGTCAGACTGTGATTTTCTTTAAAATGTGTCAGACTGTGATTTTCTCTAAAATGTGTCAGGACCAAGATCCCGGAAACTTCAATGAGGAAATAAGCCGACTGTCACGTGAGGCGATGGAGACACGCTATTGGCTGTTGCCGTACGTTTACACGTTGCTCCATCAGGCACACGTACATGGCGGCACGGTCATCAGACCAGTTCACCATGAGTAGGTTCCCGTCAATTTCTTTTCAGTTTTTGCGCTGCATTTTGTTTATTATTATTATTATTATTATTATTATTTCTATTCATTGGGGGTGGGGGTGGGGGTTGCTGTTGTTGTCTTTCTTTGGGGAGTCGAGCTTTCAACAAACACTTACGAATTTTTGCTATTGTTTTGATATTTCAGATTTAGCACAGACCAAAAGGCGCTTGATCTGAATTCCCAGTTTATGTGGGGAGCTGCGCTACTCATCTCACCCATCATATATCCGGTAAGTACAGTGTTGTGTTTCCTTTAACCAAGCTGTTTATTTCAGTCACTGATTCCGCTGACTGTCAGCGTAAACTGTTTGATGTCTCCTCCATTTCCTGATGTGACTAATTTTCGTAACTCTGTGTATCCTTTTTTCCGTCTCTCATCGTAAGACGGATCTAGAAATAGCTTTATGAATCTTTTTCTGGATCATATTCCAAACAGCGTTTCTGAAAAAGAGGTTCTCCTTACGCTTGGTTGGGTCTCCGTTTGTTTCTGTTTGTATTCTTTGAGTAGTGGTTATTGCTTTGTTTCAGAATGCAGCTGAACTTACTTATTACATCCCCAAAGGCCGGTGGTATGACTTTTACACGGTGAGTAATACAAACATACCTATATGTATGTCGGTGGCGCGAGTTGGAGTCCTGGTGGAGGGGGGAGATGTAGAGGGTTTAACGTTCTGGAAGGGGGTGAGGTGGGGCTTTGTCCTCTCTCTGGTGAGAAACGATTGGGTGAATTCTGATTTCTGTTGCATGATTTTGGGTGGGACTGACTGAGGGCATGCAATCCAGTTGTAATTGCTATAAACATTTTCTTCAGCTTCAAACGAATTGAACCTGCTGTCTTAAGACGTCTGTCTTTCCGGTTCATTTTTGCAGGGGTCTGTCCTGACAGAGACTGGGCAAGTCGAGAAAACGATCCCGGTCCAATCCGACTCCCCGATCCAGCTTAGTGTCCTCGGCGGCCACATCCTACCAATGCAGGAGCCCGCCAGAAATACTACATTCAGGTTAGTCATGGTACCCCTCTCCTGTAATATCGAGGCAGGATGTGACTTCCCTGATCACTCATGGGTTACCCGAACTGCATTCAGATCTGCTTCTCGTGTGACTTGCACACAGGAACAACATTACCGCAAACACGAGGCAGCATGAACTTACGTAATGAGCTAACTTACAAACGCAGTCAAAAGCATGCATTATGCATTACGGGATATTGATTTTTTTTTCCCGGCAACGACGTTCGTACAGAACAGACCCGAGAATAGGGGTACACCAGTACTACGGCAGTAGTAAATCTACTAGTAGCCATGTTTATTAGGACTTCGTACTAGTTAAGAGGACTTCGCTGAGCAGCGTAACCCATTTACATGTAAATTAGTCTCACACGGCAGAGGCCGCGAAAGGCTAACGTGCTGCGATTAGCTGATGGTACTCCGAACGTCCCTAATTTACATGTAAATTGATTACGCTGCTCAGCGTCTTAATAAACATGCCTAATTGTTGGCATACTTTGTTGGCAGTTCGTGGTCTTCATTCAGTTGACATGAATCAGAACTGCTCCAGCATCAAACCGTGATCCTGGCATTAATTCAGTTACATGTACTACAGCTCTGTAAAGATTGCTCAGTACCTATGTTTGAAACGTGTTCAGTGAATGCAGGGTGGATGGGTGGGTGTTTGGGAGTTTAACGTTCTTTTCCACCGCGTAAGGCTGATATCAAAGACGTGGCAACGAGAAAAAGGCCAGCAGAAATATCTGGCTCTAGCCGAGACTCGAACTCACATCCCGAGCATTGAGAGTCCAACGCTCTACCCGGCTCCCCTTTTAAGGAACACAGAACAAAACAGAACAACACCAATAGCAACAACACAAAACAAATAACAAAAATAAAATCGTAATTTGAAATTCACGTTCCATTTTCAGTCGGCAAAACCCCATGAAGCTGCTAGTGGCACTGAGTACTGATGACAATAATGGTGGAACTGCCGATGGAAGTCTTTTCTGGGATGACGGGATTTCAATTGGTAATATCAAGACTAGCTTTTACTTTGTGTGTGTGTGTGTGTGTGTGTGTGTGTGTGTGTGTGTGTGTGTGTGTGTGTGTGTGTGTGTGTGTGTGTGTGTGTGTGCGCGTGCGTGCGTGCGTGCGTGACAGTGTCTTGTTCACATCAAGCGGTGTCAAGCTTAAATTGTACTGTATACAGCCAGTATGATAATTTATTCATATTATATACCTGTCATTTGTCCATGTATATACATGCCATTTGTCCTTATATATACCTGAGATAAGATAACTTTATTCATCCCTCGTGAGGAAATTCCATATCTGCTCAAACGTACAGTGACAGTTCAATAAAATACATTAAAATTCTGCACACACACACACACACACACACACACACACACACACACACACACACACACACACACACACACACACACACACACACACACTCACTCACTCACTCACTCACTCTTCTTGCCCGAAGTGTACCTGTCATTTGTCCATACATACCTGTCATTTGTCGTGTATCTTGTCGTTTGTCACGAGTTTTGTTTGTTTAAAGAAAAGCGCCGGACGCTTCACATTTATACCTTCGTTCCCTAGAGCTCTTTATCATGCCTTGAAGTGCCATGGATTATGATCAAGCGATTAAATATGTAACCGCCCCTGTACTAACCTAGATTCACTGATCCTGTTCCGCGGTCTGTTTAACACGAACAAAACCCCAGCACGTTTCGTCACCCCCCACCCCCCCCCCCCCCCCCCCTGTGGCTTTACTCGCGCCTTTAATGTCAATTAGCCAACTTCTAACAGCAGCAATCAGCCTTTGTGCTTAACGCGTCGGTCATGTTTGCTTACCTTTCATGCGGGTCCAGGTATAGCTTTTGGCGTACGGCTGTTCAGAAAACGTTCTGGGTGAATGGGTATGGCCTAGTTTTTTGTTTTGTTTTGTCATAACGCCGGCCACAGGCCTTGTCCGCTTTGTAATCGGTATGTGACTCTATGACGCACGTGCCTGGGACACCGGCACAGATCTGGGAGCAAAGGCTTAAAGATCTACTGAATTAATAAAGTGCCCGTTTTGAGTTGCGGGGGTTGAGTACGGTGTGTATAGTTTATGTTTGTTTGTTTGTTTGTTTATTTGTTTGTTTTGTTTGATTCTTTTCTTTTAATGTTTGTGACTGTCCACAGTGGCGGGGGCTGAGTGGGGTGTGTATGGTTTGTTGTTGTTTGTTTTGTTTGTTTTTTTGTTTGTTGTTGTTTTGTTTGTTTCTTTTCTTTTAATGTTTGTGGCTGTCCACAGTTCTAACACATACAGTTACATGGTTTTCTGCTTCTCTGCAACCGAACTGAAACACGGACTTGGCCTTTGGTGAACTTTGGTGTGGCCCTGGAGACTGGCCGCTGTTCCAGATTATCTCTTGCAGCACACAACATCTGTTAAATGTCGTAGCAACATTTCTCGTTTGGTGGTCAAAAGACCACTGAAGTTAACTTCAAATCAAACATGGGTGCAAGTCGTGGTGAGAGTAGTAGACCTGGAAAGGAATACGTTGTGGCGTTCTGATCTCCTATGCTCTTTTGCTCTTGGTCAAAGACTACAAAATGCACGAGACCTGAAAATGCCTATATATTCCCTATTAGCCTTAGGCACTATAGTCACCCCTAAAAAGCTTTCAATCTAGAAACAAAAATTACCATGCACAGACCATTCAAGGGCACGTACCTGACGAGTTTTTAAAAAAAATTAAATGTCGCCTTTCCGCTCAGGCTTCACTGGAGTAATGCTAGTCTACTTTCTGTTTAGGCCAGAAAGCCAGTTCACCAAGTCCACTCTTGTCACCTTTGCCTCTCCGCCCCACGCTCAATTTGTGTCCTTACGCCTTTTTCCTGTTTGCAGATACGTTTGAAAACGGGAACTACTTTGAAGCGAACCTCAGGGCTGAGAATGTAAGGACACTGTTCTAATCTGTCTCCATTGTAGCGCCTTTCAGGCGGGGATTACTTATTATTATCCTTTTTTCTGCAATTGAATTAATTTAGAATTAGTGGCACAATATTCACTTTTACGTTCTGTGTGGATTGTAGACACAGCCCTGAAATAGAGACTGAGAGAATTATTTCATGATTTTGCACTTTTGACACTAACAGGTGTTTCATGGATCAAGCGTTCCCATGCAGAATTGTATTACAAAACAACAATTTTACTCTTTCGTTTCTAAAGCGACACACACGTAACAACACACCTGAATGCGACCGTATGACCCTTTTTTTAATATTATAACTCCTTCTCATGTTTGTAGCGACGGCTTTCTATGACGATCATTCACTATAACAACATACCAGAGGTTGACAGTCTGGCCTTCAACACGGTGGAAGTCTGGGGAGTCGCTGCAGTGCAGCGTGTGGCGGTCAACGGCGCTCCCACCACTGCCTTTACATACAATGCTACGACTAAGGTAAAATCATTTGCTTTCGGCTCATATCGGCTCGGCGTTTACATATATCTCTCTTAAACACCCATCCAGTAATCGCAGTTTGTTTGTGTCCTGAGGAAGGCTACAGCCGAAACGTTGACCCGTGCCGTCCTTTGCGAAAGTTAAGTGGTTTCTGTCCCTTTGCTTAACTTGTAACCACTTCGCAGTCATTACCGTTTCCTTTTTCTTTTCGTTACATTATTTTATTTTTATTTTTTTACTCTAAAAAGCCCATGCAAAAATGGTGCTTTTACTTGAAACCTTCGTATCACTAGGAACCTCTTCCAGCCACTGTTATGCAATCTGCAGGGGTCTCAGGCCAAGCGGGAAGGCCCATACCTTGTGTTATAGTGGCTTACAGTGGCTTCTACTGGTGTGCAGTGGCTGTTCCTTTTTAACCAGTCCTATCATACAGTGGACAGGAAGTGGTCGAGCTCGGGCTTTTAGGAGTTAACGTATTTTATTCAGTTAATTCCTGTAGTTCTGTTTAAATAGTGTTTCTCCTTTCCTGCAGGTTCTTCAACTGACGCAGTCCGTGCCATTAAACAGCAACTTTGTCATATCTTGGCAGTAACCCCACGACAACGGTGCGTGGAGTAGGCCTACATTGCACGATTCATGACAACGGTGCGTGGAGTAGGCCTACATTGCACGATTCATGACAACGGTGCGTGGAGTAGGCCTACATTGCACGATTCATGACTGTATACATTCGTCTTTTAATGATGTATAAAATGACAACGTTTACTTTACGCAAGAAACTATGCCTCGTTAGAATTATGATCTGTGCCTCATATTTTGTTGTTGTTCGTTACAATGTATATCCATGGTGTACAATCCTCTGCTATTTTATTGATAAAGTAAAGGTTTACAACATGTACCATGGTGAGCATCACGTGTTAGAATGTATGACAGTACGAGCATGTCTGTTTCAAAGCTATACTTTCTATCCTTCCGTACTAGGAAACCCTTACAGTGCTGGTGTAAAGACCCATATTGTGTGTAACAATGTATTGTCACCTTATAAATGTGTGAAATAAAAGCTTCAAGTGTCAAGTTTGTATTCATAGTATGTATTCAACAGTATGTATGTAAATCAGTCTACAGAGACATTATAGGGTAAGCGGTGGTCCAATAGGTAGCGCGTCGGATTTAGCCGCTGCGCAACTGAACGGCCGTCACCAATGTCATGGCGATGAAGCGTGGGTTCGAGCCCAGGTCAGTCGAGCTTGTGATATGATACCGGTTTTTCCTGGCTACCGGGCTGCTCATCGGGGGTTTCTCTCCCGGTCATCCGGCTTTCCTCCCCCAGCAAAATTGTAAAAAAAATATAGGATAGATATTGGGTGGCGCTGCACCGCGGCGACGCGCTTCCACCGGGGGAAGCAGCCTGAATTTCCCGAAAGGGATAATAAAGTAGTAAAAAAAAAAAAATTATAAGACGTGATTTTTTTTTCAGCTGACCTACGTTTTGTGTGACTCTCTAAATCGTCTTCATGCAGTGAGGTTTCACTGAGGCAGAGGTCTGGCTGTGTGAGCATATAGTTTGAAATGTCCCACATTCTCACGGCGCATTTATCGTGTGTGATCGCGACAAAAGTCAAACAGAAACTCAACACCGCTTGACAGGTTTATTCATAAAAAGATTAGTGACAAAGCCGTGGGGATAAACGTTGTTACCTCTCTCTGAAACCGAAACTGCGAGCATTCTCGTAAGCGTCAAAATTCGGTATCTTCGCGTGGACATTACACCAGGTGCCATGACTTTATTGATTTCACTGGCGGTAAAAGTCAATACAGATTTGTTTTCGGGACGCACATTAGCAGTTGACTAAACGTCAGTCTTATAGTTATCAAGCGTGGATCGAAGTCGTGCCTGCGAGCACGAGATCGTACCGAAAAAGTCATCAGTCTTCATGTCAAGAGCTGCTTTATATCCGACTCGTAATCGATAATCGCGTGTCTCCAAGACAGGGTCGCGTACACGTTGTGTCAATTAACACCGCTTGGAGACTTCCTGATATTATTATTGTTATTTCGACAATTGCACACGAGCCTTGACACGAGATCGGTGACTCTGTAAAACACGAGCTTCACCGCCCCCCTCCCCCTAAAAAACAACAATAACACCATCACCAACAACAACAACAAAACAAACTTTAAAAAACCCGACAAAACAACACCAACAAAGAAAAACAAAACAAAGAAACCTTCCCCTCTCCCTCAATAACACCTCCCCCCCCTCCCCAAACAACAACAACAAAATCCGAAACAAAAACAAACAAACGGACAAACGAATAACCCAACAGCAACAAACCGAAAACAAAACAAACGAAAACTAATCGTGTGTGTGTGTGTGTGTGTGTGTGTGTGTGTGTGTGTGTGTGTGTGTGTGTGTGTGTGTGTGTGTGTGTGTGTGTGGTGGGGGGGGGGGGGGGGCTTTTGTTCATTCTTTCTCTCCTTCACTCTTTTTGTTTTGTGTTTTTGTGTTAGTTAAATTTTAAAAAAAATTGTTTATTGTCGGAGGTGAAAATCTAGAAGTCTCACTTTTTTTTGCGGGAACCTTTGTTTTCACTTCACGCAGCTCGTATGGTTCTTTATTGGATTAGATTGGATTGGATTGGAATTCCTCTTCGTCCCTCTACCGTAGTAGGGGAAATGCGGGCTGCTTCCCCCGGGGGAAGCGCGTCGCCATGAACCGGCGCCACCCATTTTTTTTTTCTTGCATGCGATTGTTTGTGTTTCCAACCCACCGGCCATTTCGGCCTACTCCGTTTCGAATGATGGGATTGGGATCTCTATCATGCACGCTTGATGGTGCGTGCATGCGTGTGCACACGGGCCGAAACAGGCACCGAAAGCGAGTCTGCACGTGATTTTGACTCGATTTAGTGAGGAGAAATCTCACACCAAATTCCTGCACGGACCGGGGCCAGCAGCACCCGGCCTATACCCAGACAGTCACCCATCCAAGTACTAACCTGGCCCAGCGTTGCTTAACTTCGGTGTTCAAATGAGAACCGGTGTGTCCAACGTGGTAATTGTTTTCCTGTAACAAACCCCTTCTACTTCCATTTCAGACACCAGAAAGCGATATCAAAGTGACTATGGGGTCAGAAAACAGCCACCACAAACCGGTTACAAAAAGATTCCGTTCTTGAACATTACAACACTGCATTCTTAACCTCCGCTTCGATTACCCGGTGTCTCATTAGTCCATGCCAGTCGACCGGACAACCCACACACAATGTGTTTGCCCTCAGACCGCGGTGGTAGGACTGGCATTTCGGGTCTCGGCGAATCGGAGAAGAAACTCACTGTGCGCAATAGTCGTGGTTTTGAAATGCCACCAGGATTCCATTTGTGCTTTCCGTCGCTGGACAATCAATGAATAGGTCGAGATCGGCCGCCGAGTTCTTGTGGAGGTAAGTCATGAACATGTTTTGATAAATAAAAAGACGTTCAATTTTCTTCATCATTTTTTAAAATTAAATATTGTAAGTGTTGATACTCGCTATAACTGAGGTATTGTGAAGGGATTGAAACAATACCATCGCTGTGGCAGCTTTTAGTATTGAGTGACCGTACCTTCTGCCGCCCGCGTGATATCTTCTCAAATGTTGAATTTTCGCTGACGGTTGTGTGTGTGTGTGTGTGTGTGTGTGTGTGTGTGTGTGTGTGTGTGTGTGTGTGTGTGTGTGTGTGTGTGTGTGTGTGTGTGTGTTGGATTGTCTGAGTGGCTTGCGCAATGGGGAGATTCCTTATTCTCTAAAACGTCACATGTGCGCCAACTGTGTTGTCCACAGAAAAAAATGCCATACTTTCAACCGTCCCATTCGTGAGTTTGAAGAAAGCGGTCAGCGGTCTTCTTTTCATTTTTTTTTATTTGTCTGTTTTGTTTTGTTTTGATCCTAGAGACGTGGTATGTTTTAGAACACCCTGTTTGAGTCTTCATACCTACCTTCATTTTCAAAAGAGGCAAATGCGATCTTCTTTAAAACTGGCCTTTTAATTCACTCCTCCCAATTAAGGTTCGTTTTCCTACCCCGCCTTTCGGACTGTTTCGTGGTGAATGTTTGAAGAGCCCGTCGTCTTACCGAGGAATACGATGACACACAGGCGAACACTCCTCACGCAGCGAGTTCTTATACTGACTGTGGCAAAAGTCTCTTTCACTCACAGAAAGACTCGTGAGCGCGTAAAAAAAGTTATAACCGTGTGGAGTTTATTACAGCACTTCTCTGGTGTTAAACTGCACTCTCAAGCTTCGCACATACTAATAAGCTTCTCTCGTGCACACGGACAATGGTGCACGTACAACTTGAAAACGTACACACCATACATCACACGTATCCTGCTGCTTGTATACCTTCCGGTCTTAATAATAATAATAATAATAATTGTGTATTGTGTGACACTTTATCGACCCAATTTCTTGAATTGGCCCAAAGCGTTGCGAACTGAACCCAACACGCACGCTCACGTGAATCACACGTATTCTCTCACACACTGGACTGAACACATTGCATTCACGTGTTGCGAATGGTCAGCTTAGCAATTTAAGTTTCGGAGTTGCATTTATTTTCAAATTTTGTGGACTGAACATTTCCAAAGGAGAGGAAGGGGAGGAAGCCGGAGTACCCGAAGAGAACCCCCGACGATCGGCTCGAATGAACGGTGCCACACACGAGACAGAAAAAAATGCTTTGCCCCGAGCGGGACTCGAACCTCACCGGCCTCTCGCATTGGTGGCGAAGTCTTGACCACTAGACCACAGACCGCCCCGTCTTTCTAGCCTTAATTCGTTTCCTTAATTTTCCTCTCCGCTGCCTACGTTCCCCGTGTATCACTTTACTCCCAGACAAAAACTACACAACGGGTCCACTACACCGTGACAGAGCAAAAGAAGGTTTTCCGTTTGGTAGGACACAGTTTGCTGAAGCCGCTTTCGCCTGGGGGTAATTACACTGACAGCCTGACCCCACGGTATTGATAACTGCAAGGCTAATCCTCTACAATGTATATAGAGGCGTGTTCCCTTTTGAAACGTTGGTCTGGAATAAGCTGGGCTGTCTTTGTTTGAAGCTGTAATCACCTGTATGTCTTTATTTTTAACAGCGGTGTCGGGTGTTGGTCGCGTTTTAGTTGTGTGTGATCCTACGTCTGTCCTGCTGGGGCGACCAGTGGAGTCAAGTCAAGTCAAATTTAATAATTGCGGACCCTCAAAGGGAATTGGAAAAAAGGAAACGCACACACGCGCACACACACGCACACACACACACACACACACACACACACACACACACACACACACACACACACACACACACACACACACACACATACATATCTAGGAAATTACTGGATAAGGCTTTGCGATATAGGCACGTATATCATCTCTGAAAGGCGTGCTGATATACAAGGGCGTTCTCTGACATCGTAGACGGACACTGAGGCCAGTGAGCGTTCCTCTCGGAGTCTACAGGTAGAGTACCAGACGAACATTGAGAGGGCTTTCCTCTCATCGATGTCAGCGGATATATGCATGGCTAAAGATCTCCTCAGGCAAAGTCCTTGAGGTCAGTGGTCTCCATAAGCCTGTTGGCGAGCAGGTGGCATTGTAGAACTACAAGACCGACAGTCAGGATTCCTACGGCGTCAGATTTCTGAAAGGCCAATTTTGTACCCGTTTTTTTGTTTGTTTGTTTTTTTAAACAGATGCCAACGACCCACGGTTCTGTTGCTGGCCGTCGACTGTATTGTGTAGGCATCAACCTTGAACTGAACACTACACCTACACCTACTAATACACTACACACAAAGCACCAATTGTCAGTAAACTCAATTTGCCCTTAACGCATGTCGAGCCGGTGCAAACAAACTGTTTAGTTTCAGAAGTCAATACAGTTGGGAAGACCATTAGCGCCTCGCGTGTTAATATTTGTTAGTGTTGTTACATGTGTTGTTGTGTTCCTCCCACTTAACAAGTCCCGCTACTTGATAAATAATAATGATACTAATCGCTTTAATATAGGCGCTTAATCCCAAATATTTGGATCAAAACGCCGCGAGCTAACCTCAACACGCACGGCACGCTCATGTGAATCACACGCATTTTCTCACACACTGGACATGAACACTTAACAATCACTTGCTGCGAAAGGCCAGCTCAGCAATTTAAGTTTCGGGATTTTAGATTTGCGTTTATTTTCGAATTTTGTGGGCTGAACATTTCCAAACCAGAGGGGGAGGAAGCCGAAGTACCCGGAGAGAACCCCCGACGGTCGGCCCGAATGAACGGTGTCACATACGAGAAAAATTCCTCGCCCCGAACCTGGGACTCGAACCTGACCTCTCGCATTGGTGGCAAAGTCTTAGCCACTAGACCACCGACCGCCCAGTGTCTTGTTTCGTTCACGTAAACAGTGCGTTCTATGTGATCAGTGTGTTTTGTGTTTTCTTCCCTTGACAAGTCTGTTCTGTAAAACACAGAACACATTTACTGAGTGGGAAAAGATATTTGGGCGGGAGACACATAGGGCACACGTACATGTATTAAGTGGGGGGAAACACCAGACACACTTAGTAAGCTGACCAAACACTCGAGACACGCTTACTTAAGTAGGGAAAACACTAAAACTGACTTATCAAAGTGGGCGAAAACTGACGCTGAAACGCACGTTTAAAGCAATTTTTATTTTTAAAGTTGGGAAATTAGTGATGTAACCGAAAAGAGATTTATTAAGTGAAGGAAACACTGAAAACATACTTAATAAGTATGACAAGGAGCACACTCATTAAGTGGAGGAGAAACGCAAGGAAATATTAACACGCGTGGCACTAAAGGGCTTCCGACACAGTAGCGGGAGACCATTAATTAACCTGCTATACGGGTGTTTACCCGCCAAACTCTGCTTTGTATTGAGGGATATTAACGTTGATTTGCGGTGAAAGAATGCAGCAGTTGCTTGAATACAGGTACCAGTAATATCGCGTGGGTGAGAAAAGATCGCCTAATGGGTGTTTGATTAACAATTTCCGTTCACTTAGTCAGTTGCGAGATCCGAATGGCGAGCTCATAAATAGCGATTACGGTAGATCTGCCTTCGTTTACGAGAGAGGGAGGGAGAAGCACGTGCAGGTGGTCGGGGCGGGGTGAGGGGGGGGGGGGGATGACGAGACAATGAAACTTTTTTTCAAGGGTGTGGGTGGGGGGGGGGGGGGGTGGGGGGGGAGGTTGTATGAAGGGCTGGAAAACCGCTACGCTACCCGTGACTGACCACAATTTGAAATTGTACCACCTACACATGGCGATTATTACGTAAGAAGAAAAATGCAAAATACGATTAATACCTCCATGATACTTTTTAAAAAAAAAGCATATTCAGTGACGGAATCCACCCCCTCCCCATCTGCGATTACTTTTCAATGAGTCCTCCTCCCCACATCACTTAAAAGTCTGCAGCTACACAATTTTGACTAATGTGATTAACATCATACTTCCGTCCGAGTTTATTGACGAAAATACATCCCCTCTCCTTCTCACATTCCTCCTCAGTCTAGTAATCCCCCCCCCCCACACCCCCCCCCGCCTCTCTCTCTCTCTCTCACACACACCCACACACACACACACACACACACACACACACACACACTTTCCGACAGAGCGATTTCTCGCGTAATCGTGCAGTCATCAGGAAACCGGACTCTCCAGTGGACCGAGTGGTATTAGCCCGTATTCATATTTCATCGACCTGTGTTCTGGCGAGGAGAAATCCAGTCAGCCTGCGTGGGCTATCAGCACACTGTAGTATTTGTAGCTCGTCTGCTGCTGGCTTCGCTTATCCCACAACCCTGGTGGTGTATTGTCGTCAGTCTCACGGGCGGACGCCGGCCGGAGCGCATGCCGCATTCAGTCGGTCAGGTATGTACGGGCCAAGGAAGATTTGTGTAAGACATAGTCCCGTTCTTTGATGGCTGAACGTTTTAGCCTGTCGTCGTGGACACGATACAGCGTAACACTGCTTTATCTTCCTTCTCTGCCTGTCGTCCTCGGAAGCTTCTGTCATTTATTTTGCAGTAAATGACGAGCCGTTTCTACAGCAAGTGTGTAAGCAGTAGAATTGTCCTGCTTTACAGAGACACGTGTCAATCTGTCCGGTGAGATGATACAGCGGAGCGCATGGTCACAGTCAGCGTTCCACCTGAACTATCGAAGGGCGAAAATGCACTCGGCAAGAGGTGGGGCATTACTGGGTTACGCTGAATTACATTAATCAGACGTGTGAGACCCGATTCAAGTGATGGTGTTGTGCTACTGATGGTTATTAAAGCCTTTTTGTTCGTAACGCTGATGAGGTGGAAAACTGCCGCTTTCGAAGCTCTGAGGCTGTTTACCAGATAGACTAGGATGTTTTGGCTATTGCGACCGTTTCCGCGATTTTGTAGCTCCAAATATGAGAGAAAAACGACTTTCTTTGAGCCTATGGTTCATTTTTTAAACGAATGGGACTCGAAAAAGCTGCTAAAAACTTGATAGCAACCGATCAGCACCGTGTAGCTGGTCCTCAGCCCACAACCAAAAGTCGTCTGCTCAGTACGCGGTACACTTCTACAACAACCTATACGCTGGCCAGAATCACCACAACGGTCTCAGTTTTCCACTGTTGTATACCTGTCGTACGTATTGAGACTTAAAGCAATTAGGATGTCTCCGAGTTCTGATGTAGGCTACTGACAGGGTCAGTGTTTGGAATCGTTTGTCTCGCTGGGTTTTTATTTGATTTGAGATCACAACCATTTGACGAAAACGACTGTCGTGAACAGTGGTAGTTGGATATTATGATTTCACATTCACATAAAAACATGCCGTACGTTTGCGATGACCACTACTCTGAAAAGACGAGAACTTGTTTCGAGTGGCTAGGATTTGTTTTGAGGTGTATGTACTGTGTCCGCTGTACTGCATGTAACGGACTTACTCAGTTACATTACAACCGTTGCGACCTCCCTGTCCGGCCCACGTGTTGAACAAACAAACAAACAAACAAACAAACAAACAAACAACAACAACAACAAAGAAACATTTTATTTTTGTAATATGGCTGAAGGGTTGGACAGACCGTTAGATGCAGAAACAACACTTCGGAAAAATTCGGCCGACTTTTACTTTTACGGCAATATCAGCTGACGCAATTCGTATATTTGATCTTTTTGAGACAACGTCACATAACAATGTGACGTCAAAAGATGAAACAAAGTGTTCTTTCTCTATGCTCCAGGTTGGCATGAGGCTGTGGCTTGCTCAAGGTAGCTGGTTCGTCAGAGTGTTCACTCCAAGAAAGAGGTGGAACTAGATTCCAGCCAGTTGGAAGTTTCAGCCCCGGGTCTTCCAGCAGTTGCAGCAGTTGGCAGACTC
Organism: Batillaria attramentaria; assembly: GCA_018292915.2. Taxonomy (NCBI): domain Eukaryota; kingdom Metazoa; phylum Mollusca; class Gastropoda; family Batillariidae; genus Batillaria; species Batillaria attramentaria. The sequence goes on along the minus strand of JACVVK020000126.1, from coordinate 1,043,299 downwards.
CTTTCACATCGTTTTGTTCGTTCCGGGATGTGAAACAAGGGCCCACAACGGTACTCATTCTAGCTCTGTGCTGCGTTTGATACCATTCTTGAGATGCGTTTTGGAAGTCTGCACACAGAACACATGGCATGCCAGCAGTGCATCTTTTCAACTCTGTGACATCGTATAAGCTTCTTTGTGATTTCGTCAGTTACGGAGGGCGTTTTCTTTTACGTACAGTGCCGTATAGATCACGAAACTCCGTGACTATAAGTTTCAGAGGATCTCTTCTTCTTCTTCTTCGTCTTCATACACTACTATTTACGCGGCATCAGTATAGGGCGTATCGTCTCTGGAATCTCAGCCGGGATCACCATTACAAAGACATGTAGCTGTGCAATGCGAGTACGGCAAGCGAACACGTCTGCCACAACTGGGCGTCTTTAGTCTAGCAGTACTTGCGGGCCAACATGAACGTGACCAAAACCTCATCCATCGGCGCCAACCAGAATATGCAAAAGAAGGGATCGGAACAGTTTCCCAGCGGTACCCGCAGCTCTATCCAGTCGCCACAGGAGTCATCCTGCGTGCTCCCGGAGGATGAAGGGAGTCCGGGACAGAGCAGAAGCAACGGGACACTGACCACCATCCAGCTCCCACCCAGAAGCCAGGAGTCCCTGCTCAGGGAGTTTATCGGGATGGGACCCATTGGGGCCCCGGAGAAGGAGCGTCACATGACGTCCAAGGTCATGCTACAGCAACTGTACACCATGCTTCCCGACCAACTGTGCTCTTCCTACCGCAGCACCGCCGTTATCTCCCCTGGTGTCACAGCCGAGCAAAACCTGCGCTTGATGAAGGAACTGTATCCCTCTCAGCAGCAGTTACATAGAGTGCGGGCAGCCGGGATAGTTGTTGAAACGGTTCATCATCTCAAGAAAATGAATTGCAATATTTTAGATAGGGGTGGGCCAGGGGAGGGAATATCTGCTAAAATAGGACAGCACTTAAAGAACATGAGTGCTAATTTTGTCAAGTAGATACAGGCACCAACATTACACCACCATTACAAGAATAACAAACACACTAGTTTTAGTTGCGTGAGGTACGACTTACCAAACCGGTAGATACAGGCAGCGACGATAATTTAGTTGAAGAAAATTAATCGTAAAATTTAGAAAGATTTCTGCCAGGCGTTTAGAACTACTTTAACCCTTGAAAGTTCAGCATTTGCTTTGAAATTTCATCTGATATCGTTTACCTGCAGTAGGAAGTTGATCAAATTAAGAGTGCACCTCTTTTAGTCGTGAGAGAATGTGTTGTGTGGCCAAAAACGAGTACACAGCTTGTGTATCACCATACTCCCGACTAATCTGCATCGTTGAATTTATACCTGAAGTTACGCGTTTAATTTTACTGTGACGAGCACTTCTCTTATAGATGTTTTGAAAATTGTTTGTTATTGATCGAGCATGCGCAGACGAGCATGTGCATCGAGCATGTCTACAGACATTGTGCATGGAAAAGCTGCATTTTGCCAGCAGTGTCGGTGAGCACGTGCTGGTTATTGTTGTTGTTTTTTGCGCGTGGTGGTCATGACTGTTATTTGTTGTGTTGACTGATTCGGACGCGGTTGATTTCAGTGTTTGAAGTTTGATCATCCCGATTGGTTGGTTGCTTGTTTGCGGGTTTAACACATTTCGTACCGCCGCACGAGTACAGTGATCCCACAGTTTTTGACTCTTTTTCGGTTCTGGCCCTTTATGCGAAAATCAGGCAAGATGCACGGTTCCTTAACAGCTCTTACTAGTACTGCAGCAAACACGATTATAATCAAAGTGCAAAATTCCTACCGATCCAATGACCCGATCATTGGAAATCAACGATGTACCGGCTCGGCTGTCCACAAGCAAAGCCGAGTTGTCTTTTCTTTGCTGGCTGTATAATACAGAACTTTACACTATTGGGGGTAAGGAAGGGGAGCCGGAATCACAGGCAAAGCCGAGTTGTCTTTTCTTTACTGGCCATACAGGCAAAGCCGAAATGTCGTTTCTTTGCTGGCTGTATAGTACAGAACTTTACACTCTAGGGAGTAAAGAAGGGGAGCCAGAATCACAGGCAAACCGAGTTGTCTTTTCTTTACCGGCTATATCACAGGCTAGACTCCAGAGTGCAGTCCCTTTTCGGCGGGTCGTGAAAATGTGACTGCTTACAGCCAGCGCCATTTTCAAAAATGGTGAATTGTTTTTAGAAAAACGAAGACTTGTGTGTCATATGAATCGATTTGAAACGAAGTCTTGAATATCCGACCACTTTTGGTTTGGGCAAAATCTTTGCCAGCGGACAATTATTGTTGCGCTTTGATTGCACTGTTTACGTGGTACACTGATCCAACAGGATGTGAGTAAACGGCAAGGGGATTGCACTCTGACAGGCCAAGGTGTTGCACTCTACAGGCAAGTATTATTGCACGGTGCAGACGATCACGTACCTGCCTTGTGGTGGAATAAGAGACGATTACAAAAGCATACACACCCGTGCTCTAGGACTGAATGTAATAATAGATCTGTCCATTCAGACAGAGACATGTTATGTATGTCTCTGATTCAGAAACACGCCTACTTTCACTCTGAAGACAGCCTGCCATCACTTGCGCCATTGAGGATCCCTCTGGGTTCAAAGCTGGTCAAGAATGACATAGTGCGCGACCTTGTGTTTGAGAGCACCGAGACAATTTAGGCGCGTCACGGTAGCGCAGTGAGCGCCATTTCCCCACCGTGCACAGAGGTACTTTCCACTGAAAGACTCTGTGCCCCAGAGAGTGATCACAGGCAAAGCCGAGTTGTCTTTTCTTTACACGCTAACAATTTTCGGTTATAACTTTTCATGGAGCCACTTTCATGTAACTATCAAAGTTGATCCTGGCCTGGTGAACTAATCTGACTTCATCAGTGACGGCCGTGGTTCTAAGTTTTTGTTTTGTTTTGTTTTGTTTTCGGCATAAGTGAAAGTTTTAGTGAAACCACGAGCTGTAAAAATAGAAACTGAATATCGAAAAATATACCTCCGGAAAGCCTCAAGTGACAGTGACGTCAAACATTATCACGCTCAGTAAACACTATCACGTGCGCTTTTAGAACCTCCGTGAGACAACGAGAAACAGTGACGTCAGTGAATGACGTCGAAGTATTATTTTGGGATTACTTCATTCTTTGAATGGGACTTGTAAGGTTTACAAAACGGCAGCGAAAAAGAAAGTCCATTTGGCTTGCTCCACTCTAGTTCGGGTAACCCATGAGTGATCGTGGAAGTCACATCCTGGGTTAGGGATCCAAGCGTGCAAACGTTTTGGTGGCTAGATCTTTTGCGTGGTGGCTAAGCACAGGAAAACATCAGGGTAATGTGAGAAAAATGGCAGCGTACCTAACCTGTACGATGATGTTTACTAGCTGAGCTTGATTGAAGTTAGAATGGGATCCCGTATGGCGCACGGCGAACCTCACCTTGTTAGCGTGGGACGTTTTCCACTGAGACACGCACGCACTGTAGCTTGTTGGCGTGAAGTGTATATTTTCATGGAGCGTTATTCAGCGTCAGTTGTGTTCTAGCATTAAATACATATTGGTCCAACCACCACAGAGATATTAATGTGTTGGATTTTTTTTTTCGTATGGATGGATCCTCGATTACAGGAGAGGGACATCATGACTAGCTTCACTCACGCCGAGAAGAAAAAGAGAGAAACTGACAGCCCCAACTGTCGTGAAACGAATTAGGTCAATAGGCCAGGATCAACTTTTTCTCGTTGATAGGTATTGATACGAAAGTGGCTTCATAAAATGTTATCAACCAAAAAAAGTTGGCGACTGAATTACCACATGCACCAGTAAGATTATAGCTATATATATAGCCAGCAAATAGTATAAGGAGAGGAGCGAATGCATGTGTCTGAAGACAATTTTCTGTTTTAAAATGTATTTTTCAGAACAAACAATAAAGTATTTTTGAATTTGAATTTGAAAGAAAAGACAACTCAGCTCTGCCTGTGATCCTTATCTCCCGTGTCTGTATACAACGTCGGTTTTTTTCTGATGACGGTGATGAGAGGAATGATGCTGAGAGTGGCGGCGCAGTGTCCAAGGGAAATGTGAGAAGTACGCAATACTGACAACATATGATAAGACTGGATATGAGGGTGGAAGGGCTTGGAGGAGGAGGGGGGTGGGGGGTTGGTTTGAGCACAGAGCAAGAAACTTATGATGTGTGTGGCATCGCATTTGTTTGATTTTATATATGTCATTGGCTAATTTGCATACCTTTTTTGCATGATAATTGCTGGCATGTATATGCTGCTTGGGAGTGAATTGTTTCTGCATGCTCTGTTGTTGAGAGTTGAAATGCCTGTCTTTTGTACAAGTACATGGCTGAATAAAATCTCTCTCGTTCTGTTAATTCTAGTTCACTGATCAGGTTGCCCTTTTTTTCTCAAGGGTGGGTCGATGGGTGTTTGGGAGTTTAACGTCCTTTTCCACCCCTCGTAAGGGTGATATCAAAGACGGGGCAACGAGAAAAGGCCAGCACAAATATTTGGCCCCGGCCGGGATTCGAACTCACGACCCGAGCATTGAGAATCCAACGCTCTACCATTTTTTCAAGTTTGTCTGTTACGTTGTGCTGGTCTATGAAAATGAGGCAAGAGTATTGCGTGAATCATAATAACCGAAAACCCTGTCGATGAAGAGAATACACACAACAATAATTAATGATTTAGTGAGAGAGAGAGAGAGAGAGAGAGAGAGAGAGAGAGAGAGAAATTCATACCCGCTAGTAATCCTACCTTCAAAGAAACCCACACCACAAATCACAGATAAAAGAATATTGAAGTTGTCCCGGCCGAACACTGAGAGGAGCTATTTTTTGCTCACTATTGATAAACGCAGCCCTTGCACCTCAATATCCTGAAAGGAACTGGAATTACAATTACAGAATGAAATTCGCAGGGCTAGGCCGAATGCAGGAGCACAAAGCACACGGAAACCAAATCGATGAAATCTAGCTGAAGTCAGTTCTGTTCTGAATTCAGTCCCGGCTCACTAGTTTCCACTGAAATCAAGTTTCGTAACCGCTAGCTCACGACCTGTTTTCATACCAAAAAGTTAGAGCTAAAAGAAGTGATACTGATAGGCTATAAAAGCGACTGATCGGAATTGTGTGCCGCGGTGTGTGTGTGTGTGTGTGTGTGTGTGTGGCAACTCGAAAAATGCATGCTTGCTGCGGCAAGGGAGACAACTCATGCAGGTAATGAAACAGTCTGAGAATGTACTGTGCCGACAGAATTCACCGCTTCTATGCACACTGTGATACAGAGTTGACACATTGAAACAGAGTTGTTCAGAACTGTCCACTTTCCTTATCACCGAGCGTGTTTTTTGTTTCAGTTGTTTGTTGGTTTGTTGGTTTTTTTTTTTAATTGTTGTTCACAGTGTTGTTGGTTTTTTTTTTTTGTCCTTCTTAGTTATTAGTTGTCTCGGCTCAGGTCTCCGTTAGCCTGTTTCACGTCAGTGCAGGGGCTAACGTCAGCGAAGCCGATGGTACAGAGTCACTTCCCACACAGGCACTGACAGTTCTCTCCCTTGCAACGTCCACTTACTTATACTGACCATGGAGGTAAAACAGCGACAGAAAATCCAAGCAGAACCTTGTTTTCTTTAGCTCGGTTAAAGGCGCGCCGCCGAGGCCGGGGCTGCGCAGTCGGTGAAGGGCGCCAAAAGCCGCCAAAGTTGCGGCAAAACCGCCGGGCAAAGTTTCAGAAAGTGAAGAGTACACTGAGTATGGAAGTCTGCAAATAACAGCTGCTGCCATCCAGACCGTGACGGCCATAGCCTGGAAACTGTGAGCAGGAGCTGGGGAGGACGGACAGGGTGGTACGAACAGACGCTACTTTGTTTTATCAGCAGGAGACCGTGTGTATTGTCGACCGAAACTTTTTGAAGTGGTAAGGATGTGGAAGGGGACAACAGGGCCGGGTCCGGAGAGGGGCTCCTGGAGTCCCCCCCCCTCTCTCTCTCTCTCTCGCTCTAACTTTGTTGTGACTCTCATCATAATTATGTAAAGCATAGTAGAATCAGAGACATACATAATGCTGTTTACCGTGACGTCTTTGGTAAACTTCACAGGGACCAGCTGATCCATTCATTAGTTTTGGTAAACTGAAAAAGGACATGGAGAAAACATGAGTTTGAGATGCAAGAACAGGCCACAAAAATCCCTTTCATATGCTCAATATCCGGTCCTCCAGCAAGTTTTTTTCCCCCTGCAAGCCACCAAAGGCCTGGTAGATCCCTCACTGATTACGCCCCTGCCTCACTTGTGCCCCCCCCCCCCTCCCCTTCCCCTCCTCTCCTCTCCTGCTTAATTTAGTACCAGACCTTGAAAAACGAAGACAGGTATAACACACGGGACATAACCACGTGCCATGGAGGACTACGAGGAGGCCGTGATTTCCGATGCGAAAGCATTGAAACACCGTCCATTGAGAGCGAGGGTGACCGTCTGCGCGTTTCACCCATTTGCCGGCATCAGATGGCCTTGAACTGAACAAGCGCGCCTGTCTCGCACTGATCTGGGCCGCGTTTCTTAAGGCGAGCGTTTCGAAACGTTCCGGGGCGCTTTCCTATGAAACCGTTTGCATGCACCTTGCCCGCGGCGTGCGAAAAAAACACTCGCGTGCGCAGTCTGAAGCAAGTTCGCCGCGAACAAAAGGTCACGTGGTCAGTTTCTATGTAAACAAAGATGGCGGCGCCCACCGAAGGCCTCGTTGAAGTGGAACTAAGAAATGGCTTAAAATGAATTTGCGGGTGGATGGAGACCTTCTGTCCCAACTTGTAATTGTGCAGAATAGTATACGAAAATAATTTGAGCTAATTGCACCGGGCCGTGGTCGCCAGTCATTCAGGGATATGTTGTGCGTGTTTGTGGGGAAGGAGTGGTCAAAGTGAGTACGTAAGGGTGTCTTGCGTCTCCGTTTTGCATCGAGCAGAACATGCATATTAGCGGTATATCATGCTCCAAGCCAGTAATTATTGCTCCTCCTCAAAGACGTCGTCTTCTGCGCTCAAAAGATGACTGATAGCTGCGAGCACTAGAGTTTTCTTCTTCCTTTTCAGCCTTGCCAACAACCGTGTTCGTGATTCCGCCGCCATTTTGAAAGCGCCTTGGTTCTAATTGGCCGTTTCCCAACGAGGCAAAGCGACCTCCGCAAGCGCCCGCGAGCGCATTTGCGTAAGAAACGCGGCCCTGGACGGGCCATCCTCGTATATGAACGTGCTCCTCGTGAACGTGGCGAGATGAACCCTCGTGCAACAGCTCTTGCTTCATGGGAGAGATATGTGTTTGCTGAAGGCCGGCTCGTCATCTTTTCCACTTTGTTTCCCCCGCCTCTGGGCGTGTGTGTGTGTGTGTGTGTGTGTGTGTGTGTGAGACGGTGTGTGTGTGTGTGTGTGTGTGTGTGTGTGACGGTGTGTGTGTGTGACGGTGTGTGTGTGTGTGTGTGTGTGTGAATCCCATTGAAGCCAACCGAAAATGAAACTTGGTAGTAATCACAAGTGATTTACGCACGATCTCGTTCATTTCTGTGTTTCACAGAGCTACCTGAACTGACGTTTGTCTGTAGAAGAGCCGAAGTATCAGCTCCACCCAACTGAACCTCGTGAACCTCAGCCTCTGCTGCAGCATCAATTGTCATAATTACAATATGTGTCTTATATATATCAGTTACACATTTTATATCTGACTCTCGCTTATAACTACAGTATTATACATTTCTCTTGTCTTCTGTTCTATATACAAAAGTATAGTTTGGCTCTTAAACACTGCGTCTGTCTTGATATGAATTTGCATTTTGTGGCCTTATTTCTGAGCACACTTAGTAGACATTGATTCATTAGAAGAAAAGTAAGTTTTAGGTACATTATGTACTGTGTGTATTTTTCTTATCTCGTTGTACACATATTTTGAGATACTGGTATGTTTTCACATGAAATAAATATACGATATACGATAAATATATGGTCACTTTTTTATAATTGTAGCAAAGAAAATTGAATTTGCAAGATACAGTATTAAAACCGTGTCACACGTGCCAGTCGATAACAGTCTTTCTTTCTTTTTTTTTCAGTGGGTAGTCATAGTTTCTTTCGCGTCTTTTCATGTATGTGTCTTTAGGGTACCATGTATGTCGGATTTATTTTTTGCTGTCTTGTTCCGCCTGCTCTTTTTACGTTCCGTCCGGCTGACTCGTGTACATCGTTTTGTACAGCTCTCTCTCTCTCTCTCTCTCTCTCTGCACGGTAAAGGGCAAGGGAGACAACTCATGCAGGCAATAATCTCTGAAACAGGCTGAGAATGTGCGAAAGAATTCACCGCTTCTGTGCACACTGTGAAATGGTACGTTGACCACAAAGTTGTTCGCAACTGTCCACTTTCCTTGTCACCGAGTATTTTTTGTTTTTTTCCTTCTTAGGTATCACTTGTCTCGGCGCAGGTATCGGTTAGCCGATTTCGGGTCAGTGCAGAGGCTAGTTCGGGCAACCCATGAGTGATCGGGGACGCCACACCCTCGATTAGAGGGGAAGCCATGCCTATGCAGAGGCTAACTAGTCGGTGGTAGAGAGTTCACAGTGACGTGTTTGTGTTTGTTCCATTCTTCACAGCACCAGCAAAGTTTCCACGGACAGACCAATGACCGGTGACGTCAAATATGACGACATTTGCCTGCCATTCTATATCTCGCCGTATTACCAGTTCAGTGCTGGCTTTTTTTGTACAGTCTTCGCTTGCTTTGGTGCTGTTTTAGGTGATTTTCATTGTTTTAGGCTTTTCCACTTCTTCTTCTGACATCCAGGGTCATCTTTTTGCTGTGTTAGCTTTTACGTGGATTATCAGTTTTGGAAGTATAAGCCGCTTATTGTGATCCCTTTGGCTGCAGTGAATACAAGATTTTCGTACTGCGGTAACGCTCCTACTGACTGCTTCACTGACAAATATCTCTTTTAGTTTTAAGGGCTGCTGTCTCCACAAGTCGTCTCTTCTTTCGACAGCCGCAACGTCCTCTACACTGATTCGACCATAATTATTGTTTTGGCTTTTACTGCGCATTATTTCGGAAGTCTTTATTGTGACCCCTTGGTGACGCCGTCACCACAAGATTTTCTTACCGCAAGACGTTCCGATCGCAGTTCACTGACAAATTTTTTTACAAGTTTCGAGCACCGTCCGACATGTCTGAGGAAGGTGGTTTCGCCATAGACGAGGCCCTACTGGACCACGGGAGAGGCCTCTCAACAAGACCCAGTCTAACATCCAACCTATCGGACGACGCGGACTATATTTGTCTGCCCAGCGTTACTGTACCAACCGGCAGCACTTTTGAGCCTCCCCCTCCAAAGAGCAGTGAATCCATCTTGCGCGCGATGTTGCTGAGGGATCAGGCAGAAGCGGGACGCCAAGTAACGTGCTGGGCGATGCTGCCTCTCCTTTTCGAGCAACTGGCGCCGCAGCTGGCTGCCTCGTACCGCCCGGGCGTTGAGGTGCCACGCCATGCCACTGCTGAGCACAACTTACGAACACTTCATGAGTATCCTTTAATGGAAAAAAAGCCGACAAGAAGAAGAAACAAACAATCAAAACAAAACCGAGACAATAACTGAGACAAGGGTGGGTGGGTGGATGGGTGTTTGGGAGTTTAACGTCCTTTTCCACCACGTAAGGCTGATATCAAAGACGGGGCAACGAGAAAAAGGCCAGCACAAATATTTGGCCCCAGCTGGGATTCGAACTCACGACCCTAGCATTGAGAGTCCAACGCTCTACCATTCGGCTATCCCGACTTCCCGAGACAAAAACAAACAAAACAAACAATCATAACAAAAATGAGACAAAAACAAACAGAACAAACAAACAAACAAACATAACAAAAACGAGACAAAAACAAACAGAACAAACAAACAAACATAACAAAAACGAGACAAAAACAAACAATCATAACAAAAACGAGACAAAAACAAACAAAACAAACAACCTAACAAAAACGAGACAAAAACAAACATAACAAAAACGACACAAAAACAAACAATCATAACGAAAACGACACAAAAACAAACAAAACCAAATAATCATCCCCCCCCCCCAAAAAAAAAAAAACACAAAAAAACAACAAAACAAACCACACCAAAACACACACACACACACACAACGAGAAACACACAAAACAATCACAACAAAAACGACAAACACACAAAACAAATAAACAACACTTGTGCTCCCCGCCCCCTCACCCCCCCCCCCCCTTCCCCGCCAAACGACGTGTTTCACTGAAAATGAGTGTGCGTGTGTGTGAGAGAGAGAGAGAGGGGGGGGAGGGGGGGGGCAGGCGAATTTGAAAGTGACGTAATAAAGAATATGACGAAAACGCTGAACACTTATCCGTCAGCGTATGATGAGGAAATGTGCAGAGCCAAGGTTAATACAACTGGGGAAAAATGTTTCATAGTCGATCGATTCCAATTTGAAAGTGCACAACACTGAGTTTAGGTTCATAATTCTTCTCGTCCTCCGCATTTTTATCAACTGAATTGCGGAATTGTCAGTACTGACCACGTACCACAAGCATGGCTTCGTCAAAATCGAAAAACCAACCGAAGTCCACACCAACCAGCAGTGAAGCCATTGCCAAGATCAAAACGAGATCGTTGGGCAGTATAAACAGTATCTTCAGCGCCGACAGCACATTTGACTACCGCGGCGAAGCCGAACTAGAAACCACAGGGTCCGACGCCCTGGTAGGCACTACGTATACTCAGAACCAGTCGGAGCTCAGCTGGCGAAGTAACGAGTCTGTGTTGAGGTCCTTCTTAGGGTTGGATAAGCCAGAGGAGGAGGGCGACGTGCCCCCTATGACGTCGGTGGCGATGTTGATTCGACTGTACGCCTTGTGGCCGCCACAACTGACCGCCTCCTACCGCCCGTCCGTCGAGATTCCTCCAGAATGTACTGCCGAGAACAATCTGCGCGCAATAAAATTAGTGAAAGGGTTGTATCCTTTGAAAAGTAGGTGGGCTGGTGGCCGGAGAGAAGAGAGCGGGCGATGGGGGTGGGGTAGGGCTGTGGGGTAGGGGTGGGAGTTTCCTTATAGTTTGGATTCAGGGGAACAAGAAACTCGGAATCTGAGGTTGTAAACCTCTTGCGCATTGCGTATCACGTGGTGCACATTATTTTTTTGGCTCTGCTGACCAACAATAGCGATGCCGGCCTGGCTGCAGCTGGCGTCGGACGGGCAAACCAAGGCCCATAGGAAAAACACGGGGCTGCCCGCCACGCACGATTTGTGCAACGGCTCTATACTGACACAGGGCATTTCGATCAAAGTCTCAAGGTCTTTGTTGCCGGTCGGTCTGTGGTCTAGTGGTTAAGACTTTGTCACCAATGCGAGAGGTCCGGTTAGAGTCCAACTCGGGTCAAAGAATGTTTCCTTCTTGTACGTGACACCGTTTCATTCGGGCCGATCGTCAGGGGTTCTATGTACTCCGGCTTCCTCCCTCTCTGCTCGACTCTGGAAATGTTCAGCCCACAAAATTCAAAAATATATGCAATCCTAAAGAGAGAGAGAGAGAGAGAGAGAGAGAGAGAGAGAGAGAGTTATCAGTAATCATTTTCCCTAACTCAAAGCAACAGACGCTTCGCGGAACCCGAGCACGGGCATAAAGTGTCTCCAAAGAAAGGGAAGAAATGAGAAAACGTTTTGTTTGGGACTATTCACTGCTGCTGCACCACAACAGCAACTGCATGTTCGAGCAGGGTGTTCTGTTGAGTCTTTATTTGAAGTTCACTGTTGTTCTTGTTGAAGTTGGCTGCTCAGTGGTCCGATCTGGGTATAAAGAAAAACAATCTTGAACCACCAAACTAACTACAGCACTGCACCCCATTCTATCGGAGAAGTCACCGGAATTTCTGCAGTTCACTGGCTGAATGTACGTACTGGTCTTTGGACCGATCAATAGGAATAGACGACTTCTGCTTCTGGCGAGAAAGTTTGCCAGGTTAAACCACGTGTTGAGCTCATTATGCCATGGCACACGTTTGGCTGTGTGCTCGCCCCCTTTGATTCACAGGAGTGGAGTCGTCTGTCAGGATAACTGCAGAATAAAATCGGGTGTAGTGTTAGTCTGAAGTGGCGACGTTTTTCTACCAGATTACGTGCGTGGTATAGACAGCGACGGTGCCCACAAGAATCGAGCTAGAGAGAGATACCAAACACCATGATTCCCTCTCCCTGCTGACACCCATCAGTTATTTCTACTTTGTAATGATGAAATTGTATAAGTATTTTCTGACGGATACAATTGTATGCTTGTTAACATATATACACAACTTACACCAATCTTTGTGTTGTTTTACTTTTGCCCTGTAAACGTGTGTGCAGTGAAATTGTGTGCGAGACACAGAGCGTCACGACCATGATGACTCCAGAGGACAGCAGGAGAGCCAAAACATGCCTGATGCTTCCCATTCTTTTTTACAAACTGCTCCTTGAATTTTGTGCCACCAAAAAAACAACAAAAAACAACCACCATCCCCCCCCAAAAAAAACCAAAAAAAAAACCCCCAAAAAACAAAACAAAACACAACAACAAAAAAACAAAACACCAGAAAAAACAAAAAGAAAAAGAAGAAGAAAAAAAAAAAGGTGGCATCCTTTCTCTTACAGTTAAGTTCCACAAAGGGAAATATAATTATGAAATGCAGTGGCACTCTTTTTTTTTGTGGCAGCTATCCTGTGATGGAGGTGAACAACATTCACAGTGATGAAATATTCATGAGACAGCCATGCAGTTCATACGCACAACTGAGTTCAAGTTATCATTTATTCAGTCACTGAAAACTTGTCTTTCCAGCAGCACTCTCACTTAGTTTCTGTCTCTCTCTTACATGTACACGGAACACTCAGTGTTAACTATTACAGCATATCAACAGTGTCCTTGTCAAAAATTGCAATGATAATCAAAGACATTGATTTTATAATCATAATATGAATGATGTTTAAAACCACACACACACAAACACACACGCAAAAACAAACACCACTTCCTAGCCAACAATCTAATAATATGTGGAACACAATCCTCATTCATCAGAAGTTTCAAGCTCTAAACTTTGGAACTACAGTGAAAGTTGACTAGCTATGCGCCTGCATAAGTTTTACACATGCACACAGTCATAGCCAAAAAACAAAACTGTAAGAACGTCCAATATTTCTCCAGCTGGGTCACGACTTCTCTTCAGCCTCCTGAGCCATGTGTTGCAGTTTAGCCTGCAGTCTTTCTAGACGCTTCTCCTTCTTCCTCTTCTTGGCCAGCTCTTTCTCTTTCCTCTCCTTCTCCTCCATCATTTCCTACACAAACACACAAATTCATTAAAGTTACAAGACAGCAAGTAGATCCCCCTCACCACGACTTGCCCACCCCTCTCTTCTCCCTACCTCTCTCGAAAAAAAAAAAAAAAAAGTAAAAAAAAAGAAGAAAAAAAAAAAAGAAAGAGACGAAAGATAAAAAAGAAAGAAAAAAAAAAGAAAGAAAATCAACCAAAACATGACAAAAACAAACACAAACAACCTAAAATTAAACCCATCCCCAAAACAACCACTACCACCACAAAAAAGCCGAAAAACAACTGCAAGAAAACGAAGGAAAAGATGAAAAATGAAAAAATGAAAATAAATTATTCAATTTATTGTGTAATTCTATCTTCATCCTCCTAGTATGGAAAAATAAATTACCCACACTCACATTCCAACGTCCATTCCTAATTAAATATCCCTAGACCAAGTCTGATAATACAAATGTAGCTGAGTGGTTTGGACCCTCTCGCCCACTACCCATGTTCTCTGGCCAGCTCTGTGCCGCAGGCTTTGTTCGCCTGTACACTAGCCGCATGCGGGCAGCGTTGCGGATCCATGATGGCTCATGTGCCAATTAGTTGTGTATGTTTGTGTCGATTTAGTGCTAAATATCTCTGCAGCCACTAAAGTTATCATGTAAACTAAAGCAGTTTCAGAGCAGTTTGTACTTTCTAATCATGTTTTCGTTTTTAGTGCTGTTTTATAGTTTAATGGGTGTATTGTGCCATTTTCACCCCTTTTAAAATAAGTGGCCCTGTCTTTATGCTCCTTAATGGGCAATAGAAAATTGCCTGTGTTTTGATGAGATCTTAAACTATTATAGTCTTAAAGTACTTTTCACGCTCTTTTAGATGCACTTTGTTTGAAGTTCCTAGCTGGTATTTTACGCCCGCTGTGATTAGTTTTTTATGTGTTAAGAAACACAAATTTCACTGTGGCTGGTCCACGTGGTTTGCTTTCTGCTGCACACGGGGTAGTGCTTTCTTTGTGGCCCGTTCTGAGCTCTGAAGTAGCCGTGAGCTACGCTTCACTGGACAGTCGCCAGCCAGCCCTGCCACGGGTCACTGCACATGTACAATTGCTGCTCTCCACTTTACCATTTGTACTGTTCCTGTAATAAAACTCATGTCATAGCGACCGCTGTGTTTTGTCTCCCTGTCTGCAAGTACCGGACCCTCCCTGTTTACCTGGTTACACAAACATACAGACCTATGAAACCAGAAACATACCTGGAATTTAGCATCACGTAGATCCACATAATAGCCGAAGAATTCTCTAGCCTCTTCTAAAAGTTTGCGCTTTTTCTCTTCCTTTGCTTTGGCCTCATCACCCTTCTTAGCAAGTTTCTGTCGGTATTCGGCTATCCACTGATCCATTTTGGCCATGTTGCGCACAACTTGCTCCTCCCTGCAGCAAAAAGAAGTACATCATTGAATCAATGCATGGAGTAGTTATTCATTTAGTGACACATTCTGTTGACAAAAAGAAAATTACATGTTGTATTTTGGCAATGCTGTAATCCTTACTAATTAAAAACCAGTCTGGAAGAGTTTGAAAAATCAATGTCTTACAAATGATTTTAATTGGTCGGAAGCATATAATTATCTGTAACTGCTAAGTATCTTCCAAATTAAAAGAAAAATGAAGAAATCATTGCATTTTAATGCAATGAAGTGATTTTGGCACACCACAAGTTGAGAAAAGCTCAGGATGATACACTTCCTATAGTTCTCATGCACTCTGATTAAATCTGATTTTGAATTCCACGATGAAGTTGTCAATTATTCAAAATGCACTGGAAAGGGGGGAGAGGGGGGGAGGGGGGAAAGAAATAATTACCTCTCCTGCAATTTTCTGGCCTCATCCTCTTTCTGCATTTGAAGTGTTGCCATCCTCTCCTCCAATGTGGGCTCCCACTCACGTCGCAGCTCAGTTAGCTCGACAGCTTTCTGTTTGGTTGGCCACATCAATCGTGGGTCAACACCAGATTCTGTGCCAAATTTACCATAGAGTTTGCTCTGGTATCTGCAAAGCACCATGGCAACATCATATAAACTTGAGCCTCACATCAGTTTCATTCAAAACCTAAAAATGCCTGTCAGTCAGATCACACCTAGAGGCAGTACTGAATTCCACTGCCACACAGCTTTGGTGCATGGTTTATCGTGGGGTGAAGCCTCAATTTTCTGAATTTTTTATGCATTTTCCAGAAAGAAATGATTTCCAAGTGCTAAACTTTAATTTTGTTATAGCATAAAGTGTTATTCTTTCTGTAATCTGCTGAAATGCTGTCTTGGGCTGTGTCATGCCAAGTTTGGTCATATCTGTCAATACTATTGAAATATAGATTTGGTAGCATATAGCCACGCATACTGCATAACAGTGGACACTGCACAAACTGGATCCATATAATCCTAACACTGGTAGTGAAAACATTTGTTACGCAACCTGACTTTTGGATGAATGAGAGGCCGGATCAACAGCAGATCAAAGCCAAGGGAAAGTAGTCAGTTCAGACTTTATAATTTCTGGAACGGTGTTATTTTCCTTACACCGAACGGGTAGAACACGATCGATTAGCAACAGAGACAGTGTACAGACAACAACTATGGTTTATAACCAGGTTAAGGGTTAATACAGCACCTTACAGTCTGTTGGTATTCATTTCTGATTTCTGGAACCTGTCCGTGTAACCGTCGTTTCTGTGCCGCAGTCAAACCTGAAATGTCACGAAGTGCTTCTTCTTGCATGCTCTCCTCCTCAGCCTCGTCGAATGCACCAAAACTTGCCTCATCTTCCTTGTTCTCTGCTTCAGCTGTTGAAGACGACCTGTACCTTAGTTGTCTTGCTGTTACGCGCAGACGGAGGTCACCTAAAACATGACCTCGGCATAAATATCCTACCAAAGTCAGCCCACGGTTGATGGACGCCGCCATATTTGCTTGGAAAGGGGCGAAGGTGTTCAAGAGTGACCTCCCTTATTAAGGGAGCTTTTGCATTTTAAAGGATTTCGTGACAAGACAATGAATCTGCAGCATGACATAGTTATATATATATATTTTTTTACTACATTTCTTCTTGATCGAGTTACCCAACTGAGTTTCTCTGCCGGTTTTAGTACTTTTCCGACAGGGTATTGTCCCTTGGTTAGCAACGAGCATTGTGGGATAGGTTTACGAATGGCGGCCGTTTACAACAAGCATTGACACGAAGATGTGAAAGGAAAACATCTTGGATGTGAAACAAGCCGCTTAGAGCTGGCCTTCAAAGATCATGGAATTGTTCAAATGCAGAAGTGACGTCTGATGCCTCCACTATCAGCTTCAGATCATGGAAATGCCGTAAACGTGGAATAATTATGTTCAAAAATCGAAAAGCAGGTGCCTGTGCTTTTGCAGATCAAACAGTAGATTCTTGTCTTGAACTTCAGAGCTTTTAGCTTTATTGGCAGTCATATGCTTTGCAGGTTTTCATGCTCAGTACGCCCCGTCCCTCATATAGAGAGATACTGACAATGGAAAAGGAAGTAAATGGTAACTAGTACTTAAAATAGTTTAGAAAGTGTTTATATTTTTATATTTTGAATTTTTCTTTCTATCAGGTTGATACACTGATTCAAAAATGAAGGTGGACCTTGAGGTAATTGCATCTACCAGCATCAAACGTCACAAACCATGCTCGCGGGTTGTTTGGGTTGGAAAGGTAAGTCAAATAAGATTGTGACAGGTGCTTTGCATGATTTACATGAATGAATCATTCCACAACAGCGGCATAGTTGTCATCACTTACTTAGAGTATAGCTGTTTGTATCATACTGCACTACTGTGGCAACTGTGCCATCTAGTTTTGGTTGGGGTCCATTTTCTGGAGGCCAGTTTAGTTGTCACTGAGTTTTACTGTGGTGGGTTGCATCCGACACATGAATTCCAAATCTAGAGCATTAAAATTAAAAAACAAAACCCAAACAAACACTTTAATTCTTTGTCAGTTTTGAAACTGGCTTCCACTTTTTCTTTGACACACACTTTTCACAATGTAGATATGATAAACTTACTTTTTTTTCCAGGTGTGATGCATGTTGCCTATTTGTAGTTTATACTTACTGAAAGTGAAACTGTCTAAACGTGATCTCTGATGAACTTCAATTGTGTGTGTACATGTGTGTTTAAAGAATGAGTGCCAAATGTAACATTTCAGTGCATCTGGCGCAGTGCACATGCATGCTAATTTTGATCAGAATATTTTTCAGGATTGTGCACTTTTTTAAAATGTACCTGTAAAATGTTTTAGGTTTTAGTTATATGTTACTTCCTTGACAGAGCCTAGCGCAGCCCAGCGGTGAATTTTTTTTTTTTTTTTTTTGTGAGTACACTTAGACCCCCCCCCCTCTCTCTCTCTCTTAGTCTTTGCTCTAATTTATTATAATTACCGCCATTGCAATACCGTGAACATGCTCTTGTTTGACCCCTGAGCATTATTATAAGCCCTGCTTGTTCATGCTCAGAAACTGTTTATTTACTTTGAACAAACCATATTGCAATAAACTTGTTTAAACCAAAATGTACCTCACACTGTGTGTACTGTTGTATTTCAGGAGCAGCAGAGTCTTTTGCTGTTGGACAAAGGGCGAGTGAATGTGCTGTACATCCCGTCTGGCAAAACCAAACGGAAGATCCCACAGCTTTCGGGCATCGTGCCTGACACTGTGTGCATGACAACAACTACTGATGGTAGGTTAATTTTTTTTTTTTTTTAAATCTTGTTCTGTTTCTGCATAGGTTATACTAACAACATCAACAGGGCCATTGTTCAAAGTGATTTCAGAGTGACCATAACTGCGGCAAGACACCCACATCTCCTGAGAGCCAGCTTGGTATCTGTAGTCTGCACAAATATTTTGAGTGCCAAGCGCAGAATTGCTGTGTATTTGGCACCATTCACTTGCTTATGTATTTAGAGCCCTGCACTCTGTGTGTGTGTTTGTGTGTGTGTGCCCACGCATATGTCTTTATATAAAATAAAATCACCAATTCATATGGCCTAGGTTGTACCAACCATTTTCCTCCCGGTGGGAGGGGTATGGGGGCCATATATGAATGGTGAGATACCCTTAGATCTGTTAGACGTTTCAGCGGTAGGATGGTAGATCCCCCCCCCCCCCCCCTCCACTGTGGCTTGTGGCCAATATGGGGCAAGGCAGACTTGTCCAGTGGCATACAAAGCACACATCTCCTAGATCTAGGAAACGCTCTCAGCTTTACTTACTTCCCCTACTTTCAAATTGACCTGATTGAGCGCATGTTTTTGGCTTTAGCGACGCCTTTGTTCCTAATCTATACATAATTGTGTTATTTAACGTGCAGACAAAAGTCCTGCTAATGGACATTATGAATTGGAGACAGATGTGATGCCTCAGTTTCATTGAAGTGTCACTGTTTTGCCAAATTTGAATGCATAAATTTTAATCATGATCCGCACGGTCTCATTCCAGGTGGTCATTTAGTTGGAGTGCAAAAACGTGGGGAACTTTTTGTTTGGAACAAGGACAAGGATACACTCAAGACAGTGTGTGGGCTGTCGTCATGTCTTGATACAGCATCACTGTCAGATGGTAAGACATTTTCTAGTGCATACTGTCAGGATTGCCCACGTGCCTTAGCATCAGACTGTTGATAAGATAATAATAATGATAAGCATTTTATAGGCGCTTTACCCAATTTTAAGAATTGGCTGAAAGCGCCGCGAACTGAACCCAACACAAACGCTCACGTGCATCACACGCATTCTCTCACACTGGACATAAACACATTACAATCACCTGGTGCGAAGGGTCAGCTCAGCTATTTAAATTTTGGAATTTAGAATTGCATTTGTTTTTCAAACTAGTTTGGGGGCTGAACATTTCCAAAGCAGAGGGGGAGGAAGCTGGAGTACCTGGAGAGAACCCCCGATGATCGGCCTGAATGAATGGTGCCACATACAAGACGGAAAAATTCTTTGCCCCGAGTGGGACTCGAATCCCTGACCTGTCGCATTGGTGACAAGTCTCTTAACCACTAGACCACTGACCGCCCCCGGTTTGCACCGGAAGACATGGCACTGGGGGTCAATTACCAACAGTCAAATTGTGCATAGACCCATTTAAAGATTTTGGATCCATGCCTTTTTCTTTGAAATCTCCGTCGTGCTGGACAATAGTAATGTCAATAGAGATTAAACCTCAAAACAATCACCTGCCCTCATCATCAGCTGTTGATTTGTAATTTGTTGTTGTTGTTAGGTCTGTGTCAAGTGTATGCCAGCAATGACTGCAGCAAGGTTCTAGTGGTTGTGGAGTACAGTCAGTTGTTCCTATGGCAACATGACACCTCACACACCTACCTGGAGGGGAAAAACCACACACTTGTTGGACGATGGACCAGCATTGTGGCGCCAGAAGGCATGGCACTGCCAGGTGTCAATTGTCAGGAGGCCAGCCTGCATGCTGCTTTTGCCAGCAACTCGGTAAGAGGTTAACAGGCAGTTATAGCTTTTATACTAAAAATAAAATAATACAGCTTCTTACATGTTTCTCTCTCTCTCTCTCTTGTGTGTGTGTGTGTGTGTGTGTGTGTGTGTGTGTGTGTGTGTGTGTGTGTGCATGTGTGTGTGTGTGTGTGTGTTCTATTCTGTTACGTCCATCATCACTTGACTCAGTACTTTACTGGTACTGGGCCTGGAACCAGTCACATTTAATTATTATTAATAATAATAATGAGTATTGAATAGGCACTTTACCCAGTTTCATGAATCGGCTCAAAGCGCCGCGAACTGAACCCAACACGCATGCAAGAATGCGTGTATCACACGCATTCTCTCACACACTGGACATAACCATATTACAATCACGTGGTGCGAAAGGTCAGCTCAGCTATTTAAATTTCGGAATTTAGAATTGCATTTATTTTTCAAATTTGGTGGGCTGAACATTTCCAAACCAGAGCAGAGGGGGAAGAAGCTGGAGTACCCGGAGAGAACCCCCGACGATCGGCCCGAATGAACGGTGCCACATAGGAAAAATTCTTGCGCCGGGTGGTACTCGAACCCCTGACCTCTGGCATTGGTGACAAGTCTCTTAACCACTAGACCACCGACCGTCGACATTTGGATGTGAAAAACATTTCTGCCTTATTAAAACCTGTTTTCCCCATTCTGTCTCATTATGCAGTGTAAGTGTAGCTTGTACAGAGGATACACTGCTCTTTAGTTTAACATTAATGTAGCATGTCAACATCCTGTGGATCAGAATGATTGTACCTGCAAAGCCAGTAACAGTATGAGGTTGTTTTCTGTAAGTTACTGTTTGGATGATGTCATGGAAAGTTGACTGTGCTTTTGTTTAAATTCCCTCAGCTGTTGGGTGACTGCTGTGAACTGTCTCTTGTCTTCAACACCAAAGCCAACCTTACTGTCTGTACAGTGCTCATACGATTTACACCTGTTGACTCTGCCAGTGACAAGAGGTCAGTATATATAACAACAGCAGCAGTATTACAGCAAACAGCAGATGTGATTATCTTCACCCTCATCTCTGTGTGTTTAAAAAAAAAATTGTAGCACATTACCATTTAGAACTTCCATTTTAGCAGTTGTGTCTAATACATGTATATATCTCTCAAGTTTTGTCTGGTGGAGACGACTATCATTCTTTCTCATTCTGGTTTGTAATAAATTTTTATGGTTAAATACTGCTATCATTCTACCATAGGTCTTTTTATTCATAAACATAAGCAAGCACCGCTACTATTTCATGATGGTAGTTGTTATTTTGGGGCATATAATGTTAATG
Organism: Batillaria attramentaria; assembly: GCA_018292915.2. NCBI lineage: Eukaryota > Metazoa > Mollusca > Gastropoda > Batillariidae > Batillaria > Batillaria attramentaria. The sequence continues at coordinate 1,022,039 of JACVVK020000126.1, read as the reverse complement.
CTGGGCACTGTTTCAGCTATCCTACCATTAACACACAGTGGAAGTGCTTGCAGTACCCTCTCCGAAACATATCCCAAGGTTGTGAGGCCATCAACATCCATGGAGCGTATGTCACTCGCTACACAAGTGATGCCAGCATTCTAGCTGTGGCAGTGAACCAGAAATCACCAGCAGACTCCAGCATGCTGTATGTGTCACCGCTCACCGACACGCTGCTTTTGGCTGATATGAGAGGCTGTGGTGTCCGTGATCCACAGACAAAGCGTGGAAAGTAAGAACTCAGATGGGCGAAAGTTGAAACTGTTGGTACACAGACAGTTCAAACTGCTCATTCTTTAGAAAAGGAAACGGTAATGACTGTGAAGTGGTTACAAGTTAAGCAAATAAAAGCGACATAAAAGGAACAGAAACCACTTAACTTTCACAAAGGATGGCATGGGTCAACATTTCGGCTTTCGCCTTCCTCAGGACACAAACAAGTTAAGTGGTTTCTGTCCCTTTTATGTCACTTTTATTTGCTTATTCTTTGTTGGAGTGTGGCCAAATTTCTCCAGGACAGATATGTATGTATAACAGGATTAAGAAAACAAAAAAATAAACAAACAAAACAAAAAACCCCGCAAAACCAACAAAAAAAAACCCCAACCTTACACTGGGCCATTTTAGAAACGGTAAGAGGCACTGTTGGCCTGTAGGACAGTAGTTTCTTAACGACTTTTTGTCTCGTGCAGATGGTTGCCGTGACAGACTTGACCATGACTCTAAAGCAGAGATGATGCTTCTCTTTTAGTTTTACTAATAATCAGGACTTAAAATCTTCCACCTGATGGAGATGAGGATGATGGTAAGATGATGCTATGGAGGTCCGTGTGGTTTGGGACTGCGGGACAGGGCCGTATTCCACGCTACCTGTCATAAATATCCCGGCATTCACCAGGCCCGGGAACTACGGCACCTGCGATGCCGGCCGTGTGATCATCCACATCATAAGACATGTCATACCAAGGGAAGAACCCCCAAAGTCGCACCTGTGAAGTGGATGAATCTCATCTGTGTGGCAACAGCCTCCCCGGCATTTGGCCCATAGCACACCCGCTCTGGGTAGGAGCCCACCTAGGTAGGATAAATCCCACTTGCCTCGGCTGGGATTCGAACCCGAGTCTCCCGGTCCATGGTCCGAAGTGCTAACCACTACACTACGGGGGCCGGTCCTGGTCTAGCTTTCAGTCTTTTTTTCCCCTCAGTAATTCCCCAGCCTGCACTTTGTCACTAAATGCTACACACTTTTCCGCTTTTGGATCATTGACCCAGCGCTGAGCTTTAACACTCGCCGACTCGCCAATGGCCCCGAAAAATGGTGTCTGGCGAACTCGATTTATGGTACTATTCGCCCGGCTAGCGACCTGAAAATTACCGCCAGTGGTAGAGATTCCGTACCTGTACACGGACTCTTGACATGCGCTGTAAAAGAAAACACACGTCTGCCGCCTGATCCGACACACGACCACAAAGCCTGCACACACAACACAATGGCTTCAGTTTCCCGCGCCATCTTTCATCACTGCACATGCGAGACTTGCCGTACTTTCGCTTTTCCCCATACTCATTCTTTCGGCAATCTTGAATCATGTGGCGTTTTTAACCGGTGTCTCTGAGCCTCCAGCAAAAAAAAAAAAAAAAAAAAATCAGACGAAGAAAAAAAGCAGAAGAAGGAATATGAAGAAGAGAGATCGAAAGTGGGTGCCTGGGTGGAAGAGGACAGACACAGGGGAGGAGAGAGCATGGCTTGTGTACGATGCCGATAAGGAGATGCACTGTGCACCCTGCCGAAAATGGATGACAACCTAAAAACAGCAGCAGCAGCCCTTTGTAATCGGCACAAATTTGTTTAAACTTGATTCGATCAAAAAAACATGAGCAGTCAGTTGGACACAGAGATTGTTGCCAGAAGGAGAGTGCACAGAAAGATAAGAACAATGTTGTTGTTGACAGTTATCTTGTTTATTAGCTGCAATAGTCATACAATTTAAAACAGGACCGCGTTTTCAATCAAAGGGTCTGGCAACCTGAAAAATTTTCTGGCAACCTCAACTTCCCAGGTTAGGAGCTTGGCTAACTCCTTAGCCTGGCTTGCTAAATCTCAGCCCTGTTGACCGTTTTAAGCTATGAATAATAACAACGATAAGACTAAGAGTGATTGGGATACATGTAACAACTGTACAACCACTTCTGGTAGTACCACTACCATACTGGTAGTCACTACCAGTGTTAATTTCTGCTTTGGAAATGTTTAGCCCACCAAATTTGAAAAATAAATGCAATTCTAAATTCCGAAATTTAAATAGCTGAGCTGACCCTTCACACCATGTGATTGTAATGTGTTTATCTCCAGTGTGTGAGAGAATGCATGTGATTCGCGTGAGCGTGCGTGTTGGGTTCAGTTCGCGGCGCTTTGAGCCAATTCATGAAATTGGGTAAAGCGCCTATACAATACTCATTATTATTATTATTATTAATTCCGGCTCTCTGAACAGCCGCGAATTAGTCTTTGTGGCTTGCGCGGCTTTAAGCCCTAAAAACTCACTCACTCACTCCTGCTCTCTGAAAGGGTCTACATCAGATTTTGTCACATTTCCTTGTACACAGACAGTACTGGGTGAGCGACATGGCTTGGACCAGTGACAGTCTCTTCCTGGCTTGCATACTGGCCAACGGGTCATCCGCACTACTGTCACGCTTGGGTGAACCTTTGGCCATTACCACGCATGGCTGCTCTGTGGAGATGGGACCTGCCTACTTTCTTCCTATTCACCCTCTCATTACCGTCCAGTGAGTTTGCTTTAATTACATGTGTCGTTCCCAGAATGTGTGTGTGTGTGTGTGTGTGCATATGTCACTATCAGAGTCCTGAGGCGAACTCATAGTGGGCGCAAACCAGGTGTCAGTGTTGAATAAACAAACTTGCAAGTTTCCAAGATGACGGTTGAAGGGAGCATTGCAGTGTAGTTCTTTGCGGTGCTTCTAAATAATTTTTGACCTCACAAACTTGTATTTTTTCGCATAAACATCATTATTTTAATGAAATACAGGTGAGAAATACAGGGAAATATTTTATCACAGTCAGCTCTTGTAGACGCTGATCACTGGTGATCGAAATTCAAGGGAAAGAACCGCTGAGAGTTAATGATAGTTACTGCATTTGCATATGGTTTCTTCAAACAGGCTGCAGGGCTGCTGCTCCTGTATGTCTCGCTGCTGATATTTTTGGGCTTCTGCTATTTCAGAGGTGAAAATGCTGGGGGTGCTACTGCTGATCGAGAGTTTGAACATTCGTCAGCAGAGGACGCCGAGTCACTCCACCAGGTGTTCTCTGTCTCCTCCCACCCGTCGCTCCCCATCTTCGTCTTCTCGGACGGTTACATGGTGACCTTCACCCAGCTCCCTGGTGACCTCAACTCCTTCGTCTTTATGCGGAACCTGGTCCTGGAGTCCTCCAGATGTCTGCAACAGGTGGGAGAGGCGCAGAATCTAGATCTGACACTTGCCAGTCCCTACAACCTGCCAGCAATGGGGGAGAGGGCGAAGGCGTCGCCAAGGAGACCAAAATCCCAGTCGGCAGACAACAAGCACTTCTCTTTTGAGGACCTTGATGGATCTCTTAACGAGACGGTTGACAGCGAAGCCAGTGCGGTGTTCTCAAAGGACGCAGCCAGCGTGGCAAGGTTTGGAGCAGTGGAGCATCTCAGTTCGGGTAAGATCGTGTTTGGAGAGCCAGACTTGCTACAGACAGTCCTGGATGTTTCTGATGTGAGGGGAGGTGATGGAGAGGAGAAGACACTGATGAAGAGTGTTGTGTCTGCCAAACACTCGCTGCTTTTGGTGTGGAAGCTGGCGGCGTCTACAACAGAGGCTTGGACAGCCAGCATGGATGGGGTGGTGAAACGAGCGGCAGAGAACATGGTCAAGCTGTTCAGTGTCGTGCTTGACAGCCCACAGGTGTCAGAGGCCCTTGAGCTTCAGCAGCAGGCCAGGCCAACGCCTGATGTACAGACAGCAAGTCTGTTCCAGGTTTGTCCCTCTCTCTCTCTCTCTTTAAATGCCTTTTTACATACAGTTATTTCAGATATAGGGTCTTGTTCACTGTTGAGTGTAGCAGCTGACCCAATGGTTCTTTGGCTTTTGTTGGTAGCTGTCTTTCATGATTCCAGCGCAAAACAAAGCAGCTTATGTGAGAGTTGCAACAGCGAGGCTGTTTCTCTTTCCAGTTTTATAACAATTAACCCTGGGCAATGTATTTTGAGACAGAGATGGGTCTCCCTAATAAAAACAAAGAGCCCAGGTGGAGAGCAGAATAGAGTGAAGCAGATCAATGTGTAATGGAGCTCTCTCTGTTGTCACCAGGTGATCAGCCTGTATCGCCATGTGCTGGAGGTGGCACAGTTTGACGCCATGCAGCAGCACCTTGCCCCAACACTCTTGCAACTGGCGCACCGTACGATGACGACCATCCTCGACTCCCGTGGCCTCCAGCAGTCGGACCCCCGCCTCAAGACGCTGTCAGGTTGTTTCACCCTGCTCAAGTTTACTGAGCGCACACTCAACAGGCTGTATGTCTGGTTGCCAAAGTCAGTGCACACTGGCAAGTGAGTTGACACATTCTGGATTCTTCTGTGACTTTTTTTTTTCCTACCCCAACTCTTTTTGCCAGGTTCAGTGGTGTTCCTCCAAGGTGATGGGTGGAATCCACGGAGGGCTCGGTAGCTGGGGCAATTTTTATTATGCATGATGATGGAGGTGAAGATGATGGTAAGATGATGCTATGGAGGTTCGTGTGGTTTGGGACTGCGGGACAGGGCCGCATTCCACGCTTCCTGTCATAAATATCCTGGCATTAACCAGGACCGGGGAACTACGGCACCTGCAGTACCGGCCGTGTAATCATCCACATCATAAGATCTGTCATACCAAGGGAAGCAGCCCCAAAGTCGCACCCGTGAAGTGGGTGAATCTCAGCTGTGTGGCAACAGCCTCCCCATTGGGCCCATAGCACACCCGCTCTGGGTAGGAGCCGGCCTAGGTAGGAAAAATTCCGCTCGGCTCGACTGGGACTCGAACCCGGGTCTCCCAGTCCATGGTCTGAAGTGCTAACCACTACACTGCTGGGGCCGGTCTTCTGTGACCTTCTTAGAATACTGTTCTAAAGAGAAAATGAAGAAGAGGTAGATCTGTCACCGTCTGGGAAAAGGGCCTGATCACTTGTCAAAACCTGTGATGCAAGGGTGTTTTTTTGTTGTTGCAGATGATGGCACATGGTTATGACGTCAGCAAAATTGTTTGTATTGATGGCCTGATGAGCTTCTGTACCACACACATCAAGTGTTTTCTCACAAATTTTCTTTTTTAATGTAGGGATGGCGAGAAGGGAGGTCCCAGAGCTTTAGGAGATGAGTTTGAGCCAATGCCAGCCACAAAGAACAGAGTGCATGAGCAAAGAGAAGTTGATGCTACTGACAAGGCTGATGGAGGCCTGGCCTTTGACACTGGACAGCTTGTTGCCAAGAGGTGACCCACTGATTTGTTTGCTGTGGTATTTGTGTTGCAAAGTGAAAATTAATTGGTAAAAAACAACTACAACAGTAACAAAATGGAATAAAATATAGGTGTGTGAAAAGATTTTCTACCAGATTTTGATTGTTCCCATTCCCAGTTTTCCATTGATTTGTTTCAGTACTGTGGACTTGATTGTTCACAAATAAGCGTAGCTGTTTGACTTTGTTTTCTCACTAACATCATCAGTTACCACTGAACCAGATTCATTTCAGTTTTACAGAATATGGCTGTTTTTTGCGCAAGCATCATCCTTATTTATATCGTTTTCAATGGATTCAGTTTTCAGCAATTTCTCCTGTTTTATAAATTTCCTGTTATTAAGCCTGTCTTTCTGTGATAGCTTAGATGGGATGTAAGACCTACATTCCTAAACATTATGGTGTGGGGATGAAAAGCATTTAGCTAGAGTTTCCAGTGTGCCATTTGTCTCACAGACTAGCTGGCAGCTGGAAAGCCCTGTACAAGGCTGTACTGGGGTTCCAACAGGGATCACCAAGGAACGAGGACCAGCAGCCTGCCCGCCGGCTTCTCTTTGCCATCCAGCAGTGTCTGCAGGCTGTCAACGCCAGCATCCCACAAGCCACAGCTCTCCCCATCAGCAGAGGTATGGGTCTGGAGGGAGTGAGCCTAGGGCTAGTAGGAGGAAACTGGACACAGAGAGAGAGAGAGAGAGAGGAAATAGTGTGTGTGGTATTGTTCCCATCACCGTTGTGACTGGTTTTGCTTATGAGTTACAAGGCATGCTGAATGAGTTTGGGGCTGATGAAGGAACCTCAGTCATTTTTGTTTTTTTTTTAAATAATTTTTTGTTTGTTTGTTTGTCAGGTGACAAGCTGAGTCTGGATGGCAAACACACCCTGGCAATGAACGCCTGGCGAGAGCAGCTGAAGCTGTTCCAAGGTAACTCTGCTGTACTTTATTTCCACTTGCACATTACACTGTAGATTCTTGAAGCTGAGCATGCTTGCACTCTTGAAACCCTTCACTCTAGAGTCTGGCCTTTCTGTCATCAAATGTTCTGACTTGCGTATCATCCACTACTGGGAAATTCCTGCTTCTCTTTTGGAATTGTATTCGTTGGACTTTTTGGTAAAGGAAAATACCAGATATAAAATAGAAAATCTTACATTTAACACTAATGCAGGTCTTTATGATTTTATTTCTGGTGGGTTTAAAAATAAAACATATTAAAATGTGAAAAACTTGTGGAATCGAATGTTGGAGAATTGGTATTGCTCTTCATCTTCAAGTACTTTAGCTGCTTTGTTCATGCAGAGACTGGAGATGAGACCCATGCAGCGAGACTCCTACACTCCCTTCTCTACACACACCTCCTGAAGGTGGATCTGCTGGCAGCAGTGGAGTTGATTGATAGCCTGGTTGTTCAGGCCAGTGTCCAGTCGGCACTCGAGTCCCACCGACTGACGGAGACACCACCCCTTCAGCCGTCCTTCATGACGTTTGTGACAAACACCCTCAAGTCACAGGTAATGAAGGCTCTGGCAGCTGATATTATGCACATCGCTGTGATCATTGTTAGAGTAAAGAGGAAAGAAAGGTTGCAGTTGTCTTAAGTGTATGTGATGTCTCAGAATATTTTACACAACAGTGAATATCATTGCTGAATACTGACCTGTTTTGCTTCCAATTCTCTTCTTTCTTTCAAGTGTTTTGATTTCAGAATTCAAAGTTAATTAGCTGTAGCCGATGTAACCTGGCAGCAACAGATCAAGTGTATTCCTGATAATTAGTATTATATAATCAGAGTACACAGACGTTACAAAACATTGACAGTCACCCAGAAATAAACAAATGTAAAGCACAGAATACACAAGACAAAAGACAGGAGAGAGAAAAAAAAGATAATTAACAAATTCATGCTTGATGCAGCGGGTCAAAATATCCGATGCCACTGCTCTCAGTGGACTGATTGAGATTGGTAGTGCCGTCCTTGTATTTGTATGTTTGTTTCCTGATGAAGGCTCATAAGCCCAACAGTTTGGAAGTAAGTTATGTGTCCTGTCTGTTGTCCTCTGAGCGTGTTTTGAAGCTTTGGTGGGGAGCCAGGGTGGCCGAATGGTAGAGCGTTGGACTTTCAATGCTTGGGTCGTGAGTTCGAATCCTGGCTGGGGCCAAATATTTGTGCTGGCCTTTTTCTCGCTGCCCCGTCTTTGATATCATCCCTTATGTGGTGGAAAAGGACGTTAAACTCCCGAAACACCCACCCCCACCCCCTTGAAGCTTTGGTAATCTGAAGACATCCATAGCATAAAATTTATATGATGTTTGGGTATTAGATGTCCCTTCTGTCTTTGACCACAAAACCTTTTGTCTTTGCAGGCATTGCAAGAGCCTGACATGGTGCCCTGTATCCGTGACAAAGCCATCAGACAGGTTGTGCAGACGCTTGGACGCTTCATGGCAGCTTACTTTAGTAATCAGCCCGTCTACATCTTCCCTCCACACAACCCACAACCCCTGCCGGCCATCCACTTTGAAGCCAATATTCTTAGTAAGCAGTTTTGTTTCAGCGAAGTAGCAAGATGCCTGTATGGTGTGTGTGTGTGTGTGTGTGTGTGTGTGTGTGTGTGTGTGTGTGTGTGTGTGTGTGTGTGTGTGTGTTTATGTTGCTTTTTATGAAGCAGCCAACTGAATTTCCTTCCCGTGGGGTTGGTAATAATATATCTTACGACTTCCATTCATCTTTCTGCAGACAATCGCATCTTACCTAAATACCATTCGGAGATCAGCACCATGGTACGGCAACAGAAGCTGTCCAGTATATGGACTGTTGAGCGTGCCCTGGAGTACCTCCTACTGTCAGGTCTGGTGTGCGAGGCGGCCTGGTTTGCAGACCAGATGGGCAACTGGAAAACTGGCTTCCAGCTTGCAACCGCTTGCTTCCTGCACCAGAACATTGCTCCAAAACTCTATCAAAAGTGAGTTTCAAGCTGTTTTTAAGTCAGTAAATATTGTTGACATGGAGGACATACCGGTACTATTTTGTAAGCACTGTCATACTCACAACCTAGGTTCCCTATGGGAGGAGGAATTGGATGATCCCAATCAAGGTACATGTACATGCACACGTGCGCACAGACATAGATATTGTTGCATTTTTCCCTTGTGTGCACACAAAATGCACATCCATCATGTGCAGACATAGATATTGTTGCATTTTTCCCTTGTGTGCACACAAAATGCACATCCATCATGTGCAGACATTCTGTCTCTCACTTTGTTTTTTAAAAAGAAAAGCACTTTGTGCAGACATTCTGTCTCTCACTTTGTTTTTCAAAAAGAAAAGCACTTTGTTCACATTCACTACAAACGACCTTGAAATTCACAAGCATCTAAGATTTGAATTCGAGGTTGTTGGAGAAGTGTTTTGATGAAGCGTAATGTCGTAGAGCTAGTACAACATTTCTTTATTAAATTGTGTGGGTTAAAAAAAAATGTTTCTCTCATTTAGACCCCGTCGGCCTCTGATGCTTCCAGACTCTTTAAAACCAGAGGAGATTCTGTTTGAAAAGTTGTCACAGTTGGTCCCTCCAGCCTCCGCCTCTGCTGAAGGTAGTCAGAAAAAGAAGAAAAGAAAAATCTGCTTGATATCTTTGTCTTGATGTTCCAACTATTGCTTATGTGTCTAATCCAATTTGAAATACTAAGTGTATCCATGCATTTGGAAGGATGAAGTTTGATCTTGTGGCTGCAAACTATGGTGAAAATCATTGGAATCTAAATCTGTGCGCTGAACATTAGCTGACAGTCAATGACAGTCACAGGACAGGACCTTTCAGTTCACATACACTTCCCTGCATCTCAGACAGTGTTGTGTTTTGTCATAAACTGTATTTCTCATGATCAAACAGCACCTGTCCTTATCGACGACAAGACCGATATGGCCCAGTTGACAGCGACGCTTGAGGACGTGATGATGGCAGGGGTCATGGGTCACGTGGAGGTCGCCCCCCGCCTCTTGTTGTTGTTGGTGTCTCGCCTAAAGTCGGTGGTTCAGCAGCTGCATCCGCTGGTTCCCACTGAGTTCTACTTGCCAGCTCCACCACTTTACTGTCCCCAGCCTGCACCATCTCTCGAGGTGAAAGTTTTGTCCACTTTACTGTCCCCAGCCCGCACCATCTCTCAAGGTGAAAGTTTTGTCCACTTCACTGTCCCCAGCCCGCACCATCTCTCAAGGTGAAAGTTTTGTCCACTTTACTGTCCCCAGCCCGCACCATCTCTCAAGGTGAAAGTTTTGTCCACTTCACTGTCCCCAGCCCGCACCATCTCTCAAGGTGAAAGTTTTGTCCACTTTACTGTCCCCAGCCTGCACCATCTCTCAAGGTGAAAGTTTTGTCCACTTCACTGTCCCCAGCCCGCACCATCTCTCAAGGTGAAAGTTTTGTCCACTTCACTGTCCCCAGCCCGCACCATCTCTCAAGGTGAAAGTTTTGTCCACTTTACTGTCCCCAGCCCACACCATCTCTCAAGGTGAAAGTTTTGTCCACTTTACTGTCCCCAGCCCACACCATCTCTCAAGGTGAAAGTTTTGTCCACTTTACTGTCCCCAGCCCGCACCATCTCTCAAGGTGGAAGTTTTGTCCACTTTACTGTCCCCAGCCCGCACCATCTCTCAAGGTGAAAGTTTTGTCCACTTTACTGTCCCCAGCCCGCACCATCTCTCAAGGTGAAAGTTTTGTCCACTTTACTGTCCCCAGCCCGCACCATCTCTCAAGGTAAAAGTTTTGTGAGAATAGTATCCAGTATGACCAGATATTAGAAAGCATCAAAACAACACCTTAGCGTGCATACGCATGCACCATGCACCTCTCTCTTCTTTTCTACACCTGTCCAGGACACTAGTAACTGAGTTAATTCATACATAACACACCCCTAAAAAAACAAAAACAAACAACAACAACAAAATCACTAATCACCACCATGACCAACAACAACAAAAAAGAACCCTTTAAAACTTCTGCTTATACTTTCCTCCACACTTTCCATGTTGGTAGACCAGTAACAGCTTCCGGGTCATGTAGTAGCAATTACGCTAAATATAGTAGAAAATCTTTGCCCCTTTTAAAATTTGTGTGCAGAGTAAAAAAAATGGCAATCTGGTGCTTTTTGTTGGCTTTGTAAATAAGTTTCATGCCAGGTAATAGTAAAATTAGGGAAAAATGAGGCTGACTTGTGGACTTTTTATATTCATGCATGGTTGGCACAGGAGCCAGTCACACGACTGTGGAATGAGGGGGTATGTGATTGCTGCCAACATTGCCAAAAAACGGAATATTGGAAGTTGCTGAAATTTACTCTACACATGAGTCTATGGCTGCCTGATTTTTGTGATTTTTAAAGCATTTCTAGGGTGTCATCTGCAGCCTTATGTGTAAGAGGAATATATAGTGTTTTCTACCAAATTTACATCTATGGTACGTAACCCTAACCCCATCTTTCCCTTTCAGCTGGCTAACATAGTAACAATAGTAACATGTCTAAAGCTTCAACCCGAGCACAGGTTAATTTATCCCTAAACTGCGTTTTGTAATGAAATGTATCCAGATGGGGCACACAACTGCTGTCCAAGAAGAGACGATGTTGCGGCGACAGGCCTCTTCCCTTGTGCAACTCACGCTGGCTGTTATGAATGCTGCTCATGTATCCGTCCCAGCATTCCGTTGGTACATACACCAGCTGGCTCTCATCCAGCCCAAGGCAGTACAGTTCAAGGTGAGAAAAACGCTTTTCATTCTGTATTTTCCTTGCTGCTTGCTATGCAGTGAAGCGGTGTAAAATGAGTTTACCCTGAAGTAAGAAAGTTGTGCTTGCTCCTAACGTCTCCATACATTTTGTCAGGCATACAACGCAGTGGAAAACTTTCACTGGATGCTCTTAATCCGTGCAACAGAATCAATCACTTGGGACATAGTATAGCATCTGAAACCATTGTGGTGACTCTGGTTGGAATATAGGTTGTTCTATGCGTGTAGAAGCGTACCACATACTGAGCAGACAGCGTTATTTGTTTGCGAGCTGAAGACCAATTAAATGGCGCTGATTGATGGCTATTCTTAGTGAGCCTGTCGATCGATGTGTAGTACAGATATGGAAGCGTTAGGCCAAAGATTGTCATTTTTCTCTCCTACTAAAATCCGCAGAGTCACGAAGATGGTTGCAGTGGCCAAAAGGAACATCTGTCAGTTTTTCTGGATTGAATAGTATTCAGCTGAATTGTTCAGTTAGGGTAGCTGTCCCTTCCCCTCCATACCCCGTACGTTGTGGCTGTCTCTAATTTACTAGTCTAATTCCTGTAGTGGAGGTAATGTTGATCTTCAACTGACTTACTTCAACTTCACTGGCGGTGATCCACTTCAGATAGCTTTGTTTTGAAGTAGATTGGATTATGTTTCAGTGTGTACATGTAGTATCACAATACAGTGTACATTCTTCGTCTTTGTTGTGACAGACCAACATGGAGGGCCCATGCAAGGACTTCCCAGACATTCTGGTTGAGCAGCTTACCCTGCCTTCAGAGTTTGAGAAGATTCGCGGCAGCCGCTCCATTCACAGTGTGTTGACTGCCTTCCGTGACCTGTGCTCCATCTTGTGGATGCTGCATGCGCGTGACAAACTTTCGCAGAGTCTTAGAAAGCGGGAGAAGTTTCTTGGCCAAATGGGATATCATGGCAGTGAAAAGGTTTGTTTGTGTTTGTGTCTTTCTTTGTGTTTTTTGTTGTACATTTTTTTTCTGAAATATTTTATGGTTTGTTTGGGTTTTAAACGTTTTCCTGTGTAGAATGCACTAGTCAGAATTACACTACTGTAATTTCTGCATAGACAAAGGCTAGAGATGAGAAAAGCAAATCATACAAACTGTCCTTTGACGCTTATCTACCCAAGATATGTCAAAAGCACTGGCAAGAATATAAAGATGTGGCTGGGAGTCTCTTTCCTTCATGCTGATGATAGGAGATTGTTGAATCGCTTGCACAGAAAACCTGAAGGTCTCATTGACTTGTGTACAAATTTGCACTGCAAATTGGTCTCATTCTCATCATGAGCTTATTCTTCCTGATGGTTTTTATAACTTTGCGTGTTCGTGTGTGCAGAGTCAGTGGGAGGGCAAGGAGCAGTCGGAATGGCTCAGTCTGTGCTGGTCGTCACTACAGTGGGCCGCACATCTTCTCCCGTATACACGTTTTCTACCAGATGAAGCCAGCGTACATAAGGTAACTTTTTTTTTTTTTTTGGTGCTGCAACTTCTGACTAAATTATTGTAACCTTTCCTTCTCTGTACTTGTTAAGTGTCATTTTGTCATGAATCTTTGTTGTTATTATTGTCAGCATCAGGATGATGATGGTCCTCACTGCTATTTACACAGTAGTCAGTCATTTATGTGATATGTGGTTTTAAACAAAATAATTGTCATGCCAGGGCGTATTCATTTTTCCATTCTCTTTGTCACACAGTATAATTTTAAATGGTTTTTAATCACTCATCATTGTTAGTGTCATCATTTTGCCTGCTGGGATGTGTTCTGTGTGGTGGGAGTGTTGTGTGAATGCGCAGTGAGTTGATGTATTTTCAAGAATTTTATTTTATTGTGACAGGTGTTGGTGTCCATGCTGCTGGAGTTGGCCCCATCCGTGCAGGTTGCGGACCTGATGGCAGAATTTTTCCACGACAACACAAACATCCACCCAGAGCTACAGGAACGACTGGACAAGATTCTAGCTCAGTGGCAGGTAAAGAGAGCAAATAAGGCTGAAGTCCATGAAAAGAGTCATTTTGATGTCCGTTATAATTATATGCTTCAGGGCCAGGTTTTTCTGCTTTTCAGGATTTCTAGGTTTTGAAAATAAAATTTGCAAGGTGTTTCTAGTGAATGTTCATGAAGGATTTGGTAAGTGTTTCAGTTTTTACTGCTGTTGGAACAGGTACGTCAGTGGAGGTAACTCTTCATTGCATTCCCACGTCGTACAAAATAGCACAGTATACCAGAACGACAGTTGCAATACTTCCGTTTTGACAAAGATGGCAGCTTGCACCATCAAAATGAAAACCTCACACAAGTTGTTCCCGATTGGTGTTGTGCCACCACGAAGTCCGGCGGGTTGCCTACACAGCAGGGACCTCTTCTTGTACTGCTACATTGTAAATGCTGTTGTCTCTGAGTTTGACCACCACTTCTTCTTGTTGCTGTCTGCAGAGCATCATCGTGAAACCAGAGGAGGATGGGCGGTCGGTGAGAAATTCCCAAGAGAGTTTTGATGGGCGGAAGTCGGTCACCTTTCATGACGCCAGCCCGCGCGGAGAGTCACTGTCTGTCTACTTTCTCAAACAGCAGCAAGTCATCAAGCGGGTGTTGAAGAAGAAACACAAAGTCTTGGGATTCTATCAAGAGTTTGTCTTTGAGAGGGGCGTCGAGCTCCCTCGGAAGCTGTCCATTGGGTCACAGCCTTGCGAGACAAAAGTTTCCTACTTTGACTTCCTGGACATGTTCTGTGCCATCAGCTTCAGCAAGATCTTGGACAAGCTGCAGACCAAGGACAAGGCCTCATCACTGCCTCTCCTCAGATGTCTCTGCGAGGATCTTGTCAACCAGGAGATGAATTTCTTTGTGGAGAATGTGGCCGCACAGGCACACAAGAAACAGGGGCTGGTTATTCTGGCGGGAGGCTCGGAACACTACGCATCTCACGATGACCTTGCCGCGGAGCAGCGACACGCCCGTTTCGCCAAGAAACCGGCTGGTTTGTTCCGTGGCCGCAGCATCATGGATTATTCACCTGAGAGGGACCATGCAGCTGTGATGAGGTAATCTTTAAGGAAAATAAGTGTGCACACAGCAAATTAAATTACAGAGTGCCTAACGCATAAACTTGTGAAAATGCTTTTTGTAGTTTGTAACTTTTTCTTTCAGATTGGGGAGGGTGGGTGAGGATCAGGAGGATAAGGTATCATTTTATAACATCTGTTCTTAACATGTGGCTCTGAAAAACTGTAGCTTTTAGTTTGATGGAATTAAACACTTTGTTATTTTCATAAAACATGTTCACAGCACAGTCCTCCTTGTTTTCACACTGTGTAGGGAGACTGGTGAGCCCAGTCAGCATGAACCTGTCTACGCCCATATCCAGCAGAAGACCTCGCACCGAGTTGTGTCGCCGCGGCAACCACGTCTGACAGAAGCAGCCAATCAGTGGCAGCTGACAGTAAACTTTGGGAAGCGTTACACCAGCCTACAGCAGCTCCTGGAGTGGTTGGAAGTCTGGAGCAACAAGCGCCATGGGTTTGGGCTGGGCAGACAGGAGGCACAGCTGAAACTCAAGGTCTGTATAATCTGGAAGATTATTTTATTTTATGTGGACTGGTGTCAGTGTATGCTGGTGATTGTGGGGCAAAATGCCGAACTGTGTTTTGTTTGTAATTGTTCTCACAGACAACTATGAGCTTCTGTTTTGCTGTTCTGCCTCTTATTATTTAAAAAAAAAAACAACAACAACAAACTAACAAAAACAAAAATTCCAAAGAACCAAACAAAAACTTCAGTTCATGATGGTGTCTCAGTACCCCTCCACCCCTTCTCTAAGAAATCTCAGTGTCATCTTTGAGACTGTTCACAAGTGTCATGTCATGCCCTTTTAGGTTCAATTGTTGACCATCGCTTTTTTAGAATTTAAACGGTATGATTGGAATTTGGAGCAAACAAACATGCAGTGTGAAAGAACTATCCCCTGTTATATTTCAGTCCAAGCTCATACACAAAATGCACATCTGATACTGAAGAGTTGTTACACGTAGTTGCAACAGTGCTTATCTGTTGGCATTATATCTCATCCAGCCGTCAATGAAGCTTCATATCCCAGCCCAGCTGATCGTCCTGTCCCTGTGGTTGCTGGAGAATAAGTACTCCTCCAACGGCGCGAGATCCACTCAACAGATGGATCACGACCGCGGCAGACAGACTCTGCGTGGCCGCAGCAGCGGCAACACTCTCCGCAAATCCGCATCCCTCAGTTCCTATGACGGACCGCGAGGCGGCAACAAGCGTGTCAGTCCAGCAGGTCGGAGAGGAAGGGGGAGGTCCCGCTCTGGGTCAGGGTCTCCAGCTGCTCGGCAGGTGCTGGTGGACAGGATGGAGTCTGAACACACTGGTTTGGAGCAGTCGTTGCCTCAGTCCACTCTTCGGGAGGAGGAGGAGGTGCGCACGGCGTATGAACAGGTGTTGGATGGGTGAGTCACTAAATATATAATTCACACACACACAAAAACCCAACAACATTTGATCAGAACTTGTTTGTATTGCGCTTTATGGCTTATGCTGCTTTTTATAACATTGGAAGGGGAGATGTGTCCTAGCGGATAAGAAGAGATCTGGGAATATTCTCGAACAGATTGTTTCCACTGTCTAGGTTACTGTGTTGCTGTGTTTTGACTGAGTAACTACATGTGTACTTTCTTTTGCGTCATGAATCAGAGAATTTTCAGCGGTTTGTCTTTTTATTTTTTTGGAAAATATTTTTCCCCCTTCTAATCTCTACCTGTAGTTTCATTGCAAAGTCAAACCATCGAGGAGTATGTTTGTTTTTTTTGTTTTTTTTTAAAATTGTTGTTATGATGGTTTTCTTTCTAATTTTGTATGCAGCATACTTTTTGTTACTTTTTCATTTTTATCTGTTTGTACGTTACTTATTTATGAATTCATCTCTCTTGTTCTCTGTCTCTTTCTTTTTTTAACTTTGCTCGAATCAGGGGTGATGATAGCAGCTCATTAGTAGTGAGTTCGCTGGCGTCAGACGAACTGCCGGATGATCTGCAGCGGACTCAGAGCATGTTGCGTGGGTAGGTGACCCTGTCTTATTTCTTTATCGACTCAGTCAGCTTGAAGCTTTGCTTGTTGTCCAGTCCCTACTCTGTACTTCTTACCTAAACGCTTTCAGTGTACTTTGGTCTTTAAATTTCATTCATTAGATTTTGTCCGCCAGGGGAAGCAGCTGGGATAATAAAGTACACGTAGGAGGGAAAGAAAAGAAATACAGTAATTGGGTCGGTCTTGATAGCATCATGTCTTACAAATTGTTTTTGATTTTCAATTTGTTGGGTGCTCTGATGGTTTCCACCTTTTGATCAGTTCAACTGTTTGACATTGAAATCATACTAGAATCAGACCGTTGATGTTCATGTTATTTATTATGCCTGCAGCTCCGGAAGTCCAGTCCGAGGAGAGAATTCTGCCCTGAATCACACTGTGTTCTTGGACGGTGCCCAGTCACCCCTAGAGAGGCCGCGAAACCCCAGTCCGCGACCCCGCTCCAGTACACCCACTCCTCGTGGCCAGGCACACGCTTCCACCAGCCCAATACACAGGTCATTCTTTATGTCTCACCTCTAATGTTGTGCCTAAGGCCTTATTATAGACACTAGAAAAGAGAGAGAGAGAGAGAGAGAGAGAGAGATCTAGGCAGTGCTCTCAGCTTTATTTATTTCCCCTTCTTTGAAATTGACCTGATTGAGTGCATGTTTTCGGCTTTAGTGACGCCTTTGTTCCTACTCTCTCTCTCTGTATATATATATATATGTGTGTGTGTGTGTGTGTGTGTGTGTGTGTGTGTGTGTGTGTGTGTGTGTGTGTTGTGATACAGGTATGCAGATTTTGAAAGTTTTATATATTTGTTTGTTTTCCTCTCAGACCATTGATACTTTTTGTACTATTTCTTTTTTTTTTTCTTTTTTTAACAGAAAAGGTGAAATTTATGTTAGAGAATTGAGATCCTTTGATATTAGTTTTCTTGAAATGGGATACCGTTGTGGTCAGCTTTACTAATCTACTGATCTAGTGTCCAAGAATTAGTTTTAAGTTTTATTTTCAATGTGTGGTCTGTGGTCAGATCTGCCATTGCGTCTTCTGTGCACAACAACCATCGTGGGATTGGAGTTGGTGAGAACATGTCAGACGCAGACTTGCCGGCAGGGGAGGGAGGACTGGCCCAGCTACTGCAGAATGTCATCCGCAAGGAGATGAGGAGGATCGTACAGGTCTGTTATCTGGTTGTGTTTGTGTTGTTGTTGTTGGTGTTGTGTGTGTGCGCGCGCCTGCATGCATCTGTGCGTGCGTCTGTGCATGTTGATACCTTGATCAGAGCCGGAACCCTAGAAATCTAGAGCCGCCATTTTGGAGCATTTTGCTGTATCGCCACTTGAACATTTGATTTTCATATGCTTGTCAAAAATCAGTGTTTGACAGTACGGGAATGATATTTGCTGGAATTGCACAAGATGCATCATAGAAGCTCATTGAATAGACAGAGAATATACGGGAAAACAACCTTTCAAAGCAATAGTCTGTTGTGGCCTGAATAAGTCTGTTTAATCAAAGGGTAAGTTCTGTGCCACAGCAGACTAACACAAGCTGGACCGTTGTGGCAAAAATAGATTAGATGATAACCTGGCCAAGTTTTGGGCAACAAACTTATGTCTATGAAATGATCCCTTGTGACAAACACTGGGGGATGTATCTATAGACCCGTGTCCATACCAAAACCTAACTTTTTTTTTATCAATCTTATTTACCCAGAATCATTCAGACACACAGAACAAATATTTCGAGCCAAAACCATACATTTTAGAGATATTCCATTGTTGCCTGAACAAACAAGACATGAACAAAGCATGCTGATCGAGGGCTAAAAACCTAAAATCCCTAAAATCTCAGGAATGGTCGAATGTGGTTCAAACAAACATGAGCAAGAAGTAGTTAACTTCTGTGCAGCGAAGGTACAGTTTTTTTTAGATATACTGTTACTGACAACACCCATTTACAGGTTTTAGTTATTTATCTGGGGGAAAAAATGAAACCATAGAAGAATTTTGACTAAATGATGACTGTCAAATAATATAGTAGTAATGAGCCAATTTTGACCGAAAGAACATCTTCAGTAGACAAACATGTGAGAAAGCAAGTCTAACATACTTGACAGGTACTGTCGGTAGCCCATGTAGCATCAGACAAGCACAATCACCATTGCATAAATCCAAAAGAAACACAAATCCGCATAATTATAGGACTTAACCACCATTGTTCTGTCAAACTGTCCACTTCTTGTATGGTTGAAATAAGTCAGCATGTCTGGTGCAGCCTAAGGAAAACTTTTAAAAATTATACTTATTTAAAAACAACCACAGTATTGTCTGAATATATGCATTTGCCATGTGAGCCAAGGAGGCTTTGCTCCTCTAGTTTCACATGTTCTATAGTTGCATGTATGAAATCGCACACCATGTGCACATGACCACATATCAGAAATTTCTGGTTGATGATTTGTATATTTGGAATGTTTTGACAAGCGTGATGTAGTCCAGCTGTTATGAACTGGTTTCTGTTCTGTCCGGTGCACATGTGTGAATGAAGGATGACATGACGAACAGTGGCAGGCAAAGACTGTAGATACACCTAGCACGTGCCTTGTTTTTCCACAAGCGAAAAGAAAGACGGGTTGTATGAAGCTAACTTTCCTTTATAGTGGACCTGACATAAGAGAATAGGGTGTTGATAACACGGATTCTAGATGAAAAGTAACCACATGGATGTCCTTGTTTTTCTTTGATTCTTCCTTTTTTTTTTGCTTTCTCCTCCCTCGCTTCTTGTTTTCGCTGTGTGTGTGCAGAATATTCATCTTCTCTCTTAGGTGTGAGGATGGGGCACACGAGACACTGGTTGTTTTATGGTTTATGAAATGCAAGATTGTATTCGCTGTTGAATATCTCTCGATAAAGACTGCTCGATACTGGCTGAGAGTCTTCCTCTCTGCATTTGTCCAGGTACATCTGGTACATTCGGCTGATGTTCAGTGTTGCAGCAAGGAACTTTCTGCTGCTGTGTGATCTGCAGTAATGGCGTTCCACTGCAGGAAAAGATTCAATGTGCTCGCGAACTTTCGCTCTTTGCTCCTCTGGGGTTTTGTTGACGGGACTGTGTTTTCCTCTCTTGTCCTCACCACAAAATACACCATCTTTTGAATTTTCAAGTGCATGTTGTATGTAACTGTGTCCTTTGGCGAGTGTCCCTTGGAAGAAACTTTTGCAAACCTGTATTCTTTCCCCATCCACAGTGAAAAAGTATTTCCTGGCCACTTGTCTTTTCTTTGGCATTGGTTGATTCATTTCACCAAGATATGTCACAGTTTTCTTTTCGTCAACGTGTCTGCATACAAAATCCTTTTGCCTTTCATACTTGTCTAAGCCATAGAATGTGGTGAAAAGCACCCTCCTTTTTTCTTCGCTAATTTTCTGTGTGCATTTGTGTCTGCATTTGCTGCAGTCTATCTCTGAAATTCCTTTTGCCTGTATGGCATTTCCTCTGCTGCTGGTGTACTCCTGTCCACTAAGTTTCAGGCGTTTTCTGACATTCCTTTTCCATTCTTGTGGTTTTGCTGTTCTCTTTCGTCCTACCTTCTTCTTTGGTGGGGTTATGTGCACCTGTAATGAGGACGGAGTCGGTGTATCGTCAGCATCTGAATTCACTTCTCCCAAGTTTTCTGTGCTCGGATCGTCGGTTGCATCTGATGCATTCATTACGGTATGCGAGCCTGCCATAGCCATTTCACCAGTATTCGTGTCTGTCACCTTTGCCTCTGCTGTCACCTCCATCTCAACCACCCATGTCTCTTCTCCCTCACCCATCAGTTCTGTCACCAGTTCTGTCACCAGTTCTGTCACCACTGTCTCCCTTTCCTCCATCACCTGTGTCTCAGCCATCACCTGTGTCTTAGTCGTCACCTCTGTTTCAGTCCTTAGCTCTGTCTCGGCCCTCACCTTTGTCTCGGCCCTCACCTTTGTCTCGGGTGTCACCTCTGTCTCGGCCCTCACGTGTGTCTCGCCCCTCATGTCTGTCTTGGCCCACACCTCTGTCTCGGCCCACACGTCTGTCTCGGCCCACACCTCCTTCTCGGCCTTCACCTCTTTGTCAACCCTCACGTCTGTCTCGGCCTTCACCTCTGTCTCGGCCCACACGTCTGTCTTGACCCTCACGTCTGTCTCGGCCCTCACCTCTGTCTCGGCCCTCACCTCTGTCTCGGCCTTCACCTCTGTCTCGACCAACACCTCTGTCTCGGCCGTCACCTCTATCTCTGCCCTCATCTCTGTCTCGGCCTTCACCTCTGTCTCGGCCCTCATCTCTGTCTTGGCCCTCATCTCTGTCTCGGCCTTCACCTCTGTCTCGGCCCTCACCTCTGTCTCGGCCCTCACCTCTGTCTCGGCCCTCACGTCTGTCTTGACCCTCACGTCTGTCTCGGCCCTCACCTCTGTCTCGGCCCTCACCTCTGTCTCGGCCCTCATCTCCGTCTCGGCCTTCACCTCTGTTTCAGCTGCACCCTCAGCATGCGCTTCTTGCTGTGTTGATGACACAGCTTCTGTTGTAGAGAATGCAGTGTGAATATGTCTGCTGACAACAAGACACCCGTCATAATGTTCAGGCAAATCTCTTGGAGCAAGCCGTGCTAGATAAATAGGAGTCAAATCACTTGCACCCATGGTTGGCCATACATCAATGATTTTTAGAGTCATGCCACTGCTGAATATCTTAATTCGTCGTTTTGTCAAGTTAGCTAATGCAAATGGAAGAAAGTCATCTGCATTTGAGTTCAAGTGGCCTTGACCACGCATTTTACGCACACACAGTTTTGCTCGAAATAATCGTTCGTTGTCACTTCTGCATTTTGATAATTCAAAAAATCCAAGGTAGTCATGAATGTGTTCATCTAGGTGATCGCAGAGTGCTTTCCTCAGGCTAGTATGGTCATGTGTAGTGATGTGGAGAGCGGCTGCTTTAAAGAAACAATTCCCATCAGCATACACTGGTTGTCTTTCCATTCCATTGGCTGTCAAAACCTCGTCGAGCCTCTTGTTGTGCAGGCGAACTTCAAGCTCACGCAATGACTCTGTTTTCTTGCTTTCCATTACTGCTTCGGATAGCTGATCATGACAACCGTTATCTGAAAAAAGAAAGAATTATGTAGTACCCACTTTTAAGGACATTTCAGTGCTGATGTCAAGCATCTTGTTTTCACACGGCATGCTTTGCTGACATATGTAACAGTCAACTTGGAATAAAACTTAACATGGTGGTACAGCCTGTTGTAGTCCTGCAGAGCAGGTTAACAGATCAGGCTAACAGAAAGACATCCACAGGATGAAAAGATTTTTTTTTTTTAAAAGAAAAAAAAAAAGAAGATACTGTTGTAACAAGAGGCCAGGTTCATAAGGCCTGGGTGGGTGTTCAGGAGTTCAACATCCTTTTCCACCAGTGATGTACTCCAGGTTCACAAACAGTACGTACTAAACGTTCCTCTGCACTGAAAGCTACACATACTGAAAGTGCAAAAAGGAAGGTTGAGAAGTGTGCATGTCATGGTATCCTTACCTTTGGCTTGTTCACTGTCAGCTTTGACAAAACATGCGTCTTTGTCAGACCAGTCAGTGTCTCCTTCCATATTATCCACTTCCTGGAGTATCTGCAAGAAAGAGTTCAAGTTTATTCCAGAAAACTGACACCATTTGGGGTACATGGAAAATGTAACACTTACTGTCAGAAAATAAACACCAGTTGGACATTTCAACATAATAAAGCAGTTGCAGTCATAACATACACACATTTGCAGTCATAACATACACACATTTATAAAGTCACAGTGGGAGAGAGAGAGAGAGAGAGAATCAGTGGCAGCAGCATGCCTACCACTGTGCAGTCTTATGAGTGGGGGGGGGGGGGGGGGGGAATAAAAAAAAAAAGGAAAAAAATTGGAGTAAATCCACATTATTCCAATTTATTGCAGATTCTAAAAGCTCAGTACATCATGCAGTTTTCATGCCAGCGATGGTTCACGTTGTCTCTCATGCTCATAGGTGCATATGATAAGGCATGGGTATATAAATGAAACAGTTCTCGTAATACAACAGAATAATAGCAGACGAATAACAAGTCATTGTACTTACAGACAGGAAAGAGGCAGCTACGGCAGGTAGATGCCAGTCCCCTCAGTAACAGAACTCAAAAGGCTGGTTTCTCACGGAAATTCGCGGGAAACCCCATGCTACAGTCTCTCTCTCTCTCTCTCTCTCTCCCCCCTGCAAGCCCGTCTCCCTTCCCCTATGTCAGGTGTCAGGTTGTTGATACTGAAGGCCAGCAGCGGGATGGTGCCTCTGCAAGCCTGACCCTGTTAGCGTAAACTGTCAGGACGTGACCCGGCCATGGCTGTGGGAAAAGCCCAGTTACCAGCTGCCAGAAGGCGATACGGCGCTGATGTGTTGTCCTTGCCCAAATGCACGCCGTTTCAGATTAGAAAAAGCTTGGGCCTTGTTAGTGCATCTCTCAGATAAACTTTTCCGGCATACAGTTTCCGCACATTTCAACATTTCACGTACAAGTTTACATGCAAGAACCACACGTTTCACCCTTGGCAGTGTTGTGGCAGATTGTTGTGATGGGGAAGTACATGTACATGTATATTGTGAATTAACAACCAGATATTTACATTATCTCTAACAGTATGCAACACAGTAATCTGCACATTTCAGTATTGAATATACTCACATCAAATATACTAAAACCATTGAAACCCAGAAGTGGTAAAAAAAAAAGAAAAAAAAAAAGGAGTGATTTTGGTTAATGTATGTGTGCATCTGTGTGTGTGTGTGTGTGTGTGTGTGTGTGTGTTTGTGTGTGTGTGTGTGTGTTTGAGTGTGCATACTTACTTGTGTGTGTATGTGTGTGTACCTATATGTGTGTGCGTGCATGCGTGTGTGTGCGTGTGTGCATGCGCACGCGCATACTTGTGTATGTGTGTGTGTGTGTGTGTGTCAGGTTTGTGGTTCCCTTTTCTTCACACAAACATATGGCCTGTCGTGTTTCAACAAGTAATAGACATCTACCCCACAGCCAGTACCCTGATCCTATGATGACCACATTCTGTTTGCTGGTCTGCAGATTCAGCAGCACAGTCTGGCAGCCATGATGGGAGCAATAGATGGAGGAGAGGGTGACGACTTTCATGGTGTTCCCCTGGATCACAATCAGAGTGGGCTTGATCCTAACAGGAGAGACGGGCAGCACAGAGGACGGGATGCTTCTATGAGGCACGCCTTGTCAGAGTTACACAACCTGCAGCAGCAGACGTCGAGGTAAACTGAGTTTAAAAAAAAAAAAAAATTTACTTCTGTTTTTAGACGTTTCCCCTTGGTTTAAACAGTTTTCATTCATTTTGAACAAATAGAAAATGCACTCTCACAATTTCCACGAGGCCGAGCACAACAAGTTAAAAACTTATAAATGTGCTCCTAATCCAAAAATTGCAAAATTGTAAAAAAAATATTAGGATAGGTATTGGGTGGCGCGGCAACGCGCTTTCCTGGGGGAAGCAGCCCGAATTTCCCAAAAGGGATAATAAAGTACATGTAGTTAAAAAAATCCATTATTTGCCATTGTAACCTGCATTGCCATATCTGGCACTTCGTTAATCTCTTTGTCCCGTGAAGGGGAGCTGGGATGGCCGAATGGTAGAGTGTTGGACTTGTAATGCTCGGGTCGTGAGTTCATTTCATGGCTTGGGCCAAATATCTGTGCTGGCTTTTTCATAGTTGCCCCATCTTCGATATCACCCGTATGTGGTGGAAAAAGGATGTTGAACTCCTAAACACCCACCCCACCCTTGTCCCTTGTGTATAATAGTTATTCCTACCAGGGTCTGACTTGTTGGAGTGATCTCCCAGCATGAATCAGATATGCAGACATAAAACCATCCCACTGCTTGAAGCAGAATCTGAAAACCCACCTCTTCACTGCCCTCAACCAATAGCTGTTGCCACATCGTCTTGCTGGTTGTGTGTGTGTGTGTGTCAGTGTGTGTCTGTGTGTGTGTGTAGAAGCCAGGTACATGGGAGGCCATGTATGACACATTAAGTGTGTGCGTTGAGGCATGTTGCGTGTGTTTCTGGGTAAGTGAGTGATTGTAAGGTGCCCTGAGCTAGGGCATCCCTCAAATACCCATATTCTTCTTCTTCTTATTATTATAAAATGTATGAGTGCTGGCTGTGTTGAACTTTATCTCTTTTCAGGGGTCAGTCCAGCACGCATCGGCCTGTTCAGGAGAGGGTCGTTGCCAGCACCTCTGCGGGGCCCCTCCATATGTCACACCTTGCCTCAAGCACCAGTGGGGCCGATGACCGTGAGAACATCCCGCCACCGGTGTCTGGCATCCCGCAGTTCTTGCGGATGCCAGCGGAGCGGGAGCAGGATGGATTCCGTCTGCCCCAGATTCCCGTCCCAGCGTGGGGGCCGGAGAGACAGCCAGCTCCTCAGCCAGGCATTGGTGGAGGTTTCCCACTACTGAGGCTTGCCTCAGGACCACCACAACCAAACGTTTACACACCACCACCGCCACCATCCTTCCCATCTGCAGCCTTCCGCCCACCCCCTCCGTCATACGAACAATCCTCTCAGCTCCGGCCTCTCAGTTTTGGCCACATCCCCCCACAGGTTACCACTCCCAGACAAGACCCGCTGGAGTCATCAGGAGGCCTCATCAGCATCCCGCTCCTGCGACTTCCCCAAGCTGGCTTCCCCCAGACCTGCCAGGAGCCCATGTTTGGTCGCCTCGTGCCGCCGGAGTATCTGTCAGCTGAGATGGAGGAGAAAGAGAGACAGGAAGCAGCCAAGCAGCGCCACCTGCAGGGATTTCACGAGCAGCTGGCAGCTCAGCGCATGCAGGCAGAGAGAGACGCTCGGGCTAAAGCTGAACAGAGAAAAGCTGCTGCGCGCAGCCAACGAGATGAGGCAGAGGAAATGGAAGAGGAGATTCAGCGCAGGTTAGTTTTCCTGTTTCAAATTACCGGTAGATAGACAGCATATGAATAAGTGAATCACTCACGGAGACATAACCCTGTAGCGGCTGCCGTGCGGTGCCACTTGCCTCTTTGTGACTTCTGTGGGACCATAGTGTACTGTCCAGGTTATGGTTTTTGTGTTGTTGGTTTTTTTTCTTCTTTTGTTTTTAACCCTGGTCTTGCTGAATTAATTTGTCTTATGCTGAGAAACCATAGAGGTTGTCTGGAATATTCCATGCTTTGCACTACCAAGAATGGGGTTGTGAGTATTGAGTTTGAGCCGCAGTTACAGGTCACCTGTGTGTAGGTTGTGTTGACTTTTTTTTTTTTTTGGTAAAGCATGCTGATCTGGGTGTCTTAGATTTTTTCCTCAATAATTGAATGTTTCATCAGGAATCTCTGACTCTGTCACAGTCCTCGAAGGTGAATTGTCTGTTGTTTGTTGGGTTTGTTTTTGTCAGGCGTGAGAAAAAAGTTTCAGCAAAGAGAGTGGCTGTCAAGGGGAAGAAAGAGAAGGCTAAACCAGCTTCTCCATCTCCAAAACCAAGTGTGAGTGTTCGCTCACTTGCTTCTGTTATCAAATAGCAGTTTTGAAAGTAAGTGTAAGATTTTCATGTTTTCGACATTTCAATTTTGCATGTGTGGTTGAAATTTTGTTATGTACAGGCAAGTCCACCTTTGAGAAAGGTTTATTTTGTGTGTGTGTGTGTGTGTGTGTGTGTGTGTGTGTGTGTGTGTGTGTGTGTGTGTGTGTGTGTGTGTGTGTGAACAGTCTTCCACTGAAGATGCTGAACCAGCTGAAGAGGAAGAACAGACAGTGGAGGAAGCAGATAAAACAGAATCAGAGGATGAGACAGAGAACTCTGAAATACATCCGGGATACGCCATTCCTCCAGGTGAGATTGTCAGCAGTTGGAAAGAGTCGTCGAGGAAGAAGGAGTTGGCTGTGGATGTGGCTGTATCTGCTATGGTTCAGAAAGTTTGTTTGACAAGCTTACTGGGAAAAAAAGAAAACATTTATGACAGTGAGGATACAACAGTGAAGTTTCAGTAGAGATGTTAAAACCTGTTTTTCACATTGACATGACAAGGCATGAACGAGACTGTAAAGGAAAGATCACACAAACACACACACACACACACACACACACACACACACACACACACACACACACACACATGCACATGCATGCACGCTTTCAACACACACATGCTACACACACTAATAGAGCTGAAATGCCAAACGTTTAACAGTTGACTGTATTTTTAGTGTAACTTACTTTCAGGTGTGTTTGAAGGGTATGAACACCTAGAGAAAGAACTTGGAGCAGAGGCCGACTCTGAGACGCGTTTCCAATACAAGATGGCACAGGCCATGAGACGACAGCTGGAGAAGGAGAAAGAACGATGGCTTCGTCAGCGCAAGGTCTGTACACCAGTTAAGTTGGGTTCCCCCCCCCCCCCCCCCCCCAGAAGTAAGCTTAATAATAATAATGAGTATTGTATAGGCGCTTTACCCAATTTCATGAATCGGCTCAAAGCACCGGGAACTGAACCCAACACGCACGCTCACGTGAATCACACACATTCTCTCAAACACTGGACATAAACACATTACAATCACGCGGTGCGATGGGAGTGAGTGAGTGAGTTTTTGGGGCTTAAAGCCGCGCAAGCCACAAAGACTAATTCGCGGCTGAGGTGCGATGGGTCAGCTCAGCTATTTAAATTTCGGAATTTATAATTGCATTTATTTTTCAAATTTGGTGGGCTGAACATTTCCAAAGCAGAGGGGGAGGAAGCCGGAGTACCCGGAGAGAAGCTTTATGGTATATGTACATGTATGAGATTTATGAGACACAAAACGTGATGACTATTGAAAAAAAAAAAATCTGTTGTTGTTTGCATGGAGGCTGTTCTTTGATCTTTTACAGGTACATTGCTTGGTATGCTGAAAAGCAGCTAATATAACAGTATGCAGAAACATTCAAGTACATAAACACACCACTTTGCACTTTTATAGGTACATTGCTTGGTATGCTGAAAAGCAGCTAATATAACAGTATGCAGAAACATTCAAGTACATAAACACACCACTTTGCACTTTTATAGGTACATTGCTTGGTATGCTGAAAAGCAGCTAATATAACAGTATGCAGAGACATTCAAGTACATAAACACACCACTTTGCACTTTTATAGGTACATTGCTTGGTATGCTGAAAAGCAGCTAATATAACAGTATGCAGAGACATTCAAGTACATAAACACACCACTTTGCACTTTTATAGGTACATTGCTTGGTATGCTGAAAAGCAGCTAATATAACAGTATGCAGAGACATTCAAGTACATAAACACACCACTTTGCACTTTTATAGGTACATTGCTTGGTATGCTGAAAAGCAGCTAATATAACAGTATGCAGAGACATTCAAGTACATAAACACACCACTTTGCACTTTTACAGGTACATTGCTTGGTATGCTGAAAAGCAGCTAATATAACAGTATGCAGAGACATTCAAGTACATAAACACACCACTTTGCACTTTTATAGGTACATTGCTTGGTATGCTGAAAAGCAGCTAATATAACAGTATGCAGAGACATTCAAGTACATAAACACACCACTTTGCACTTTTATAGGTACATTGCTTGGTATGCTGAAAAGCAGCTAATATAACAGTATGCAGAGACATTCAAGTACATAAACACACCACTTTGCACTTTTATAGGTACATTGCTTGGTATGCTGAAAAGCAGCTAATATAACAGTATGCAGAGACATTCAAGTACATAAACACACCACTTTGCACTTTTATAGGTACATTGCTTGGTATGCTGAAAAGCAGCTAATATAACAGTATGCAGAGACATTCAAGTACATAAACACACCACTTTGCACTTTTATAGGTACATTGCTTGGTATGCTGAAAAGCAGCTAATATAACAGTATGCAGAGACATTCAAGTACATAAACACACCACTTTGCACTTTTACAGGTACATTGCTTGGTATGCTGAAAAGCAGCTAATATAACAGTATGCAGAGACATTCAAGTACATAAACACACCACTTTGCACTTTTATAGGTACATTGCTTGGTATGCTGAAAAGCAGCTAATATAACAGTATGCAGAAACATTCAAGTACATAAACACACCACTTTGCACTTTTATAGGTACATTGCTTGGTATGCTGAAAAGCAGCTAATATAACAGTATGCAGAAACATTCAAGTACATAAACACACCACTTTGCACTTTTATAGGTACATTGCTTGGTATGCTGAAAAGCAGCTAATATAACAGTATGCAGAAACATTCAAGTACATAAACACACCACTTTGCACTTTTATAGGTACATTGCTTGGTATGCTGAAAAGCAGCTAATATAACAGTATGCAGAGACATTCAAGTACATAAACACACCACTTTGCACTTTTATAGGTACATTGCTTGGTATGCTGAAAAGCAGCTAATATAACAGTATGCAGAGACATTCAAGTACATAAACACACCACTTTGCACTTTTATAGGTACATTGCTTGGTATGCTGAAAAGCAGCTAATATAACAGTATGCAGAGACATTCAAGTACATAAACACACCACTTTGCACTTTTATAGGTACATTGCTTGGTATGCTGAAAAGCAGCTAATATAACAGTATGCAGAAACATTCAAGTACATAAACACACCACTTTGCACTTTTATAGGTACATTGCTTGGTATGCTGAAAAGCAGCTAATATAACAGTATGCAGAAACATTCAAGTACATAAACACACCACTTTGCACTTTTATAGGTACATTGCTTGGTATGCTGAAAAGCAGCTAATATAACAGTATGCAGAGACATTCAAGTACATAAACACACCACTTTGCACTTTTATAGGTACATTGCTTGGTATGCTGAAAAGCAGCTAATATAACAGTATGCAGAGACATTCAAGTACATAAACACACCACTTTGCACTTTTATAGGTACATTGCTTGGTATGCTGAAAAGCAGCTAATATAACAGTATGCAGAGACATTCAAGTACATAAACACACCACTTTGCACTTTTATAGGTACATTGCTTGGTATGCTGAAAAGCAGCTAATATAACAGTATGCAGAGACATTCAAGTACATAAACACACCACTTTGCACTTTTATAGGTACATTGCTTGGTATGCTGAAAAGCAGCTAATATAACAGTATGCAGAAACATTCAAGTACATAAACACACCACTTTGCATTTTCAGGTTGACTTTGCCACCAACACCAGGGAACACCGTGATGCCAGTGTGGATGTCCAGAGATCATTTGAGTCAATAAGAACAGGTGAAGCAGCAACATCTGTGACAAAAGACACAGGTAGTGTTTTGGGAAGTTTGCTTCTTTGGTTCAGTAGTTTGGTTCAGCAGCTCATTGGATTCCCAATTGGAACTCCTAATCTTTCTCAGTGTCCCTTAAAATGGAGTTTAAAAGTGATTAACAGTGGTCAGTAGTTTCAAGGTCTGTCAGTCTTTGTAAATTATTATTATGACCTACTTCCCTTACTGCATGTAGCCACTTCCTTTAAAGTCAACAAAACTTTTGTGAGTACATGTACTAAGTCTGGCAGTCTAGCACTGAATTCCTAGAACACACATGCATGCGCACCCCCCCCCCCCCCCCCCCACACACACACACACACACACTCACACAGAGAAAACGAAAGAACAAGCAATTGCTAACAAGTAGCCAATTACTAACACCAATATGTTTTGCCCACCTAAAGCGCTGAAGCAAAAAAAACAACAACAAAAAACAAACTATGAAGCTTGCTGCAAGAGTTGATAGTGTGTAAAGTGGTTATTTGTTGTTCACATATTCATTTGACACAATAGTGATACCCATTATTTGTTGTTCACATATTCATTTGACACAATAGTGATACCCATTCAGTTATTCATTTGGCACACTGTTACCAGGTGTTGACCCTCTTCATGAGGCGATAGCGGAGTACAACCGAACTAGACAAGGAGTAGCTGTACCACCTGACGTATTCCTTGGACTTCACTTCGCTGATGGGGAGCAGGGACCTTCAGATGAGGCAACGAGGGTAAGCAAGAACCGCGTTTTGTGGTTTTACAATGCTTTCAATTTAAAGTTCAGTGCTTGGCTATCAAATGCTTATTTGGACATTTAGGTACTTTAAACCAGTAATTTACAAGACATTGTGTTTTTCGTCGTCAGGAATTTGTGGTTCAGCAGTGTTACACAAGTTTTCGTACATTTCAGGGGCGTAACCGTGCATTCCTCAATGTTGTTGATGTCCATGCTTCGTCAGTCTTGCGTGACATTCCGGAGCGTGGCCAGGCAGAGCAGGGAACCGATGCTACTGCTAAACCATCCTACTACTCAGCTCAGCGAACTTCAGCACAGGACATGGGTATGTATTGTTAGGAGACCATGCATTTTCTGCTTCTTCTTCTGTTTGATAAACTGATGAATGTCTCAAGCTTAGCCAGTAGTAGTCTTCACACTGAAGAATGTATATTGCTAAGCAGGAGAGTTGCCTGTGCCACACCTGTACCCCCCCCAACTTCTCATCCAGTAGGAAGGCTGTATGAGCAACATCTTTACCATTGTAGACAGTACATGTTGTTATATATTGCACATAACTTTATGCCCACAGGAGCCCTGGAGGAGAGCCTGAGAGAGCAGCTGGAGCCAGCAGTAGTGCGACGAGGTCATGACTCCGTGACAGTCCGCATGTTTGAACGCCGCACTCCAGGGGATGACAGGTGCAATATACATCCTTTTCCCCTTAGCAAACACTGTTTAGCAGCAACTATAGTATGGAAATGTGACTTTGACAAGGCTTGCTTTCTGTCCAAGTGGTGGGTATACAAGTAAGGGAAATGATCATAAATGGTTCTAACTCTTGTAGGTCAGTACTGTACTACATCCCACCCTTTGTTCTGGATGTGAAAAGGGGTCACCCTTGCATAGTGAAAATTTCACAGGTGAAAAGAGCGAGTTATGATGTGTTTAGGGTGCTTCTGCTGCCTTTCGAGACTGAAGCTGTTTCTTGCTCCTCTCTTGTGCAGAGTTTCAGTGGCCCTGTTGCCCAGGAGCAGTGTACGGGATTCCAAGACAGCTCTGGTGCAGCGTCTTCAGGCCATGAACGACCAGATGGCTGCCATGGACGAGATGTCGCACAACATTGAGTCAGGGCTGCACAACTCCAAACTGGTGAGTCCTCTGGTTTTGTCTCTATCTTTGGAAGAAGGCCTTTCATCTTTTCATCAGCAGAATGTGTACTTCTTGGTTGTCACAGTGCTTCTGATTCTGTCTACATGTTTGAGTTACCTTGCGTATACCTTGTCTGGATTTACTTTTTTCTGTTTGTTGTTTTGTGAAATGATAGAGACATGAAATGTCTGTCACCTGCTGGGAATGACGTAGCTAATGATAGAGCAATCCAATTTTTGCAGTTTGCTGCACAGAATACTTTTCATTTCGTAATCACTCCTGCACTTGTCTGTCATCTCAGTCTTGCATCCGAGTCCATACTTTACCTGTCTATCTTCTGTGGATTATTTTGACCTTGGTCTTGCTGAATGAATTTGTCTTATGCTGAAAAAGCCATAGAGGTAGTCCAGTATTCCGGGCTCATCACTACCAGGGTTTAAGTATCATGACTTGATGTGAAAGTAAGTGGAAAAACATTTTTGCTTGCCATGTACAGCTGCTGGATACACTGCACTCCATGAATGAAGTGAACCAGTCAGTGCCTGATGTGTCTCTACAAGTGCCTGATGTGGGCAGGGTAAGTTGTTTTTGTATGTGTCTCTACAAGTGCCTGATGTGGGCAGGGTAAGTTGTTTTTGTATGCTTTGGTGTGATGTCGTTTCTTGTATTGTGCCCTGTGAAGACTTCTTTGTAAGGTATTGGAGTAGCCCAGGCTGCTTGAAATATTTTATGTTGAACTTGTATTTCTTGTGTCAAATACTTGAGAAATAAGTTTAGTAAGGTTCTTTCTGTAAAGCAGTCTATGTAGCCATTTATGCAAAAACTTTTCCGTCATTTTTTTTCCAGCGGTCTGATGAGTTTTTGTCCGCGAGGGATATCAGGCGATCGGCAGACACGTTGACACCAAAAGTTTCTGCAGGTTCGCCAGCAGCCACCGCCAGACGATCAGCCAGATCACCTGCCATTTCTGATCACTCTAGACGATCCGACATCTCTCGCAGGTGTGCAGTTTGGTTTCGTTGTGTTGGCCGCATTAGATTAGCAGTCTTGTTTTTTTGTTGGTGTGTTTTTGGTTTGTTTGTTTTTTCTCTCCTCAAATGAAGAATGGCTGCTTTTTTCATTTTACATTTTCTTGTCTCACTTGGGTTGGCAACTACCACAATTCTACAATTCTAGGTAGAGTTTGATAAGAGCTTGCTGCCCTTAGAACAAACTGCTGAATTAGCCGGTGTACACTGTAAATCTTCGGGAACACCCATTTAGATTTTACTGCCTGTCTTGTGTAAGTTCCTATCGTTGATATTTGGAATTTTAATTAAGTATGACAATAATTGAAATTCTCAGTTCCAAACATCACAGTTTTATTAAATCTGACACACTGACTTCAGCTGTGCAAACTTTTTGGCATGAAAACATTTAGCATTGTGTCATGCTTGTTTTATGATGGTGATCTCCAGTGGTGAGGTCAGCCATGTGTCTGGTGTTAGCGGCATTAGTGACATCATTGGGGAGGTGCTTGCTGACGGTGGAGTGGACCTGACAGCAGCGGGACTCACGAAGGAAGAGGCCGACATGCTGGCGGCACGTGCTAGATACAAGTGAGTGTTAATCTGTGGATTGACTTCAAATTAGTTTAACTCTCTTAAATATACAGTCAGCACATGCCAGTCAGAACTAAAATGTGTGCTTGCAGTTAAGATTTGTACTTGTTTAGAATTGATTTGATTGATAAGATTTGATGAGCACTTCGGCTCTTTAACCTTTTGAAAGTAGACCTGCTTACATTGTTCACCTAGTGCTGTTAGGTCTGTAAATATTTCTGAACTGAGTTACACTCGAGTGGCTAACACACATGTGCTGTCACTTGTTTAGGCGTGGTCCACACTCACCGAGAACCAGCGCAGACGAGTTGAAGCAGATGGTTCAGGCGGCAGAAGGGGCGAAATCCCCAGAGATGAAGCGTCGCGAGATCCACAAGTGGATGACAGAAAAATACGCCGAGCGACAGCAGGAGTACCTGAAAAACCTGTCCACACTGAAGGAGCGAGAACACAGTCCCTACAAACCGTCTGCTCCTGTAAGTCATGACTCTGACCAGCGCTTCATCGGTCATACTCTGATCCATTTTCTTTTTCTTGTTTTTCTTTTTTTTTAACCTTTTAACCTAAGTTTTTTTGTTTTTTTTTAAATTCTGTTTTTTAACACATATACCTATATAGTTCACATTAACACAAGTACAGTACAAACACAATATACAATACAGAGTGCATGTGCATAAGGAGGTAATTCACACAATCTTCTTCAATTTATAACTATCCTGTACACACACACCCATGTTCGCACTCACACCCACCCACACCCACACACACACACACACACACACACACACACACATATATATATATAAATATATATATATATATATATATATATATATCATTAACGCAAGTACAATACAAACACAATATACAATACAGAGCACATGCATATGCAGGACCGATCCATTTTCAAAATGTCCGCTTACTTTCTTTCAAAAGTGTACACTTGTTCCTTCATTTTTCAGGTTCTGGTCGATAGTCGTCAGTGTCGAACGCTTGAGGAGGAGCGAGAATGGCGACGTAAAGAGCGAGCTCGCCAGTTCATGATACAGAGGATGCTGGATGCTGAGTATCTCATTGGCAGTGCCATGACGGATGCTATCGAACAACACCCAGAATTTGTCAGATCGAGATCACCCTCCCCAAGCTCCACTTCCGGTGCTCGAACAAGGTCACCACCCAGATCACCATCCAGATCACCACGGAGGTCATTGTCAAGATCACCACAGCGGCGCGAGAGGGATAGGAACGCATCATCAGATGTCACTCCTCAAATGGCAAGACCAATGGACAAAACATTCAGAGTCGGATCACCACCACAACCAAAAGGTACTTTTCTTTTTCAGTGCTTTTGGTGTTTTTTTGTTTTGTTTTCTGTGTTGCTCTTTTTTTTTTCTTTTTTTATTTTAAAGGGGCAGCTAGCACTGTGGTGCTTTGTTAATTTTTAAAAAAATTATTTATTGGAGCTAATAGAATTTCAGCAACAGCATATAAAAAGTGTATTATCCTTAAATGCTGACTCGTTACTATGTCTTTAATTTTTTTTTATTTTTTTTTTTCAATTTGGTAAGCTTTGTGTAATTAGTCATATTATTATTTCTATTTCCTGTAATGTTTTTGTTGATTTTCCAGGCATCCTTAAACAGACGCAGTCAGGATCTTCCATCGGTCCGTCTGCGTCTCAGACACGCCAGATCCAGGTGCAGCCAACCAGAGAGTCCGTAGAATTTGACCAGACTGTCGAGTCAAGTTCTGACCTCAGGGATTACATGAACGCCATCCAGGATATGGAGAGTAGTGCAGAGGCAGAACCTAAACGAAAAACACGCCCGAGGTCAGTGTTCACCTGTTAAAGTGAGCTATAGTTACTGCCTTCACTCTTTGTTTCCCTCGGACGCGTCTGTCTCAGCGTCTGCGTGTGTGCAAGCGTTTGGTATAGTGCCGGTAAGGGAAATAACATCACTTTTCCAACTCTTCCCAGTGAGCACAAGTTGCTTTTCCTTTGTGCTTGAACACCTGGAAAGGCTAGGTGTCACTATAGTAAAATGTGGATTGTAATGCTAGATGTGCTTTGGGAAAAAAAAATTGATGAGTGGACAAATTTAATGGTGAACCACAAGAAGCTTGACAGTTTATGTGGGGGTGGGATGGGGGTTTTAAGGTAATAACTTTAACTTTTCGACCACTTTTTACACTAAAAAATATTGAATTTGAAGGTCTGCTTGAAAACCAAGGGCAAAGAAAAACATTCTCAGCTTCAATGCACAGCCATCTTCATTGAACACCATGTGTGCTGGTGGAGCTAATAACGATGCTACTCAAAACAGTATCTTGCGTCAGAAAGTACTGAAATGCGCAAAAAGTGTGGTAAACTTTACCTGACATTTTTAATCACCAAATCCTCCTCGCGTGTTCAATTGCATTTTCCACCTTCTAAACGGGGAGCCGGGATAGCCGAATGGACTCACACTGCTCGGGTCGTGAGTTCAAATCCTGGCTGGGGCCACATGTTTGTGCAGGGCTTTTTCTCGTTGCCCCGTCTTTGATATCACCCATACGTGGAGGAAAAGGACGTTAAACTCCTAAACACCCACCCACACACCCACCCACCCACCGCGGCATCAACAAAGCGTTTGAATGCCAGACTTGCAAATCAGCAAAGATTTATCAATTAGTTTCATTTCTTCTGGAAATTTGCAATTGTCATGTACTTTTGAGTCTGTCTTTGGGTCAGTGTGTAAACAAGAGTAAGATCATCATCCTGGCAACCATTTTCTGTTCTGCAGTGGAAGACATAGACCCGAGCCAATTCCTGAAAAACCACAGAAGGCGTACAAGCCAAAACCATTCACAGAGCTGGTTCGCATGCAGAGGCCAGAGGTCACGCGGCAGCAGCCGTCCGAGCCGCCAGATGAGAAATACATAAAGGAAGTGAAGGCTGAGAAAGCCAGGATGCAGGCAGAGTCAGCACGGTCAAGAAATGCTGCTCCTGCAGAGGGAACGCCGTCACGAAGTGAGAAGGGTGCATCGTTGTGCGCAACTTGCATAGATGTGTAAAATGTGCAGAATATATGATTATCCTTGTACACCTTGTGGTTCCGCTTGTAGTCAGTGACAGTTGTATTAGATGAGCAGCATACTTGTATTGAATGGGTATGCAGATGTGATCTTGTGTGCCAACTCGTGGCAACTGCCAAAGGCTTTTGTTTTGAGCTACAACTTTGATTTATGTCACACACATAATTAACTATTGCAGTTATCATAAAGGATCCTGATGTACATCAGAGCTGTTGATTTGTGTTTTCAGGACTGACGATATGTCTTGTGGATGTTTGATGCTCTCTTTCAACCCAGGTCAACTCAGAGGGGCCACACATGCAGAAAAGGCTTTAAAAAAAAAATTTAACTTCAAGTTTACAGTGATGTGCTTAATTTTATGTGGATGCCTTGTCACACCTCTATGTGTAGGTTGCTTTGTCAGCAAATGAACCGCCTCCGTAAGTGCAAAATGATTTTGTTTTTGTGATTTTTTTTATAACTTCAGAGACGCAGAAGGCGATAGACAGTGCCAGAAAAGCGTACGCACCCATTGCTAAGCCCACCAGTCCGCGGCGTGTGAAGACGTACACAGAGCGTCTGCAGGAGCTGAAACCAACGAGACGCTACGCTACCCCCATAGTACCCCGACAACATATGCCAGATTCAGGTACTGTCTGCACTTCATTGGCTTGCTTTGTGTTGTTTGAGAGTTATTGAAGTGAGAATGAGAAAGACCCTGAGGCCAGTTCACACAAGATAGGTGTGTTCGCTTTAGATTGGGTTGATCCATGGATTGATCCCAAGAAGTAATGCGTCAGTCAAAGTTAACAAATTTTAGTTGGAAGGTTCTTGTTGTTGATTTGTAAATATTGAAGAGCATTGGAGGCAGAAGAAAATTGCTCTGGTTTTGACAAGAAGTATTTCTGGGGAAAAAGACCCAAAAGTGAGTGGATGTAATGAGGTGTAACAACAAAGAAAATGGGGTTCCCCATGGTCCCAAAGTCGAGAGGCTATCATGACCCTCCACCGAAATGTTGGGAGCCATTCTGAAAGTTTTGAGTGTCACCTAGGAACAGAGCTGACTTCATAGTTAGGTTTAGTTTACAGAATTTTAGTTGATGAGTACTGACTGCAGCTGACAGGTGCTTACATTAATTTCTTTTGAAGGAATGCCCCTTAAGTCTTTCATCTGCTTCAATTTACCACTTTGTCTACAGTTCGTCAGCAAAAAAAAAAAAAAAAAAAAAAATGTGTGTCACATGTGACAGGTGTTGAATTTCATGCTACATTTCTTTATTTTTGTGCATAATTTGTGACCTTCCATGAGAAAACCCGGCTTAAGTGCAAAATTTTCTATTTTTTGTTTTTTGAGCCATCTTAAAGAAACAGCCTTGCTCTTTACAGTGCAAAAAAAAAAAAACCCAACTCCTTTTAAGACATCATGATTGAAGGGCAGAACTACCTGATTTGGGCAAAATTTCAATATCGTCCAGATAGCACCTGCTGACCTTTGTTAGCCTCTAGCTCGGAACAGCGGCGTGTGTCTTACGCTGGATTTTCTCGTGGATGGCCACATTTATGCGCTGCAGTGCTTAATCAGGAACCTGGAAAAGGTACCCGGACGTGAGTGGGACTGGGTGTGATGTGTAGAAAAACAAGAAAAAGCACCCAGAAGTTAGTGGATGTAATGAGGATTATAGCACATGATTTTTGCTTCATGTTTTGGTCAGTGTCTGCCCGATCTGCCCGATCCACATTGATGTCCCAGCGTCGGCCAGTAGGACCGCCCCACAAACCCATGACTTACGTGGAACAGCTGAAGAAGATCAACGCTGCTGCTGCCACTACTGCTAAGAAGACAGGTCAGTAGACTGTCATAGTCTTTACATATTTAAAAAAAAAAAAAAAAAATTCTGAAAGTAAAACGGTTGTAAAATAGTCCCACAATTACGTTATGTAGATGCATGGTGCCTTACAATGGTGATGCTCTCTGTACATGCCAAATATCCTGGAAAGGACTGTGAGTTTAGTGGGCTTTTGAAAAAAAAAAAAAAGGGCCTTATAATTCATGTTGACTTTTTTCATTCTGGCAGCTAAGAGACTTGGGCCTCGCACACCAACCAAGACACGTATGACATCACACCGGGCGCCACACAGACCCAAAACATACACCGAGCAGCTGCAAGAACTAAACGCACCTTTCAAGAAGACTTTCCGCTCTACTGGTGTGTATATTTGCATGATTTGTATTTGTATGCTATTCAGGGTTATTGTGACAGAGATTCTCCATGGATTCCCTTTGTTTACTGTAGGGAATTTGGAATCACAAATGTCTTTTAAGTGGGTCTAATGATTAAAAAAAAAAGTTTTAAAAAGTGATAGAAGGGAGTGGGGATTGACGAGTGGTTCTGCTTAACGGAAGTGAGGAGAGACAAATTTGTGGCGGTCACATACGCAGGCTGGGGTGTTTTCAGTCATTTGGCAATTTTCAGCCAAATTTCCTATCCTTTCAGCAAAAAAAAAAAA
This sequence comes from Batillaria attramentaria, assembly GCA_018292915.2. NCBI lineage: Eukaryota > Metazoa > Mollusca > Gastropoda > Batillariidae > Batillaria > Batillaria attramentaria. The sequence goes on along the minus strand of JACVVK020000126.1, from coordinate 983,160 downwards.
AGAAAAAAAGTTGCAGCCTAATAAAAGGAAGAGGGGAAAGGATGCACACACAGTGATGTATCATGATACATGTTATGTCACTTGGACAGTCTAACTTCATTTTTGAAGACTTCGAAGACTTTCCTGTCAGTACCAAGGCAGTACTTTACTTCTGGGTGCCAGAAGAGGCTACTAAATGTGTTTAAAAATACTTTAAAAAATTTTCTCAAGTGGGGCGTGGCCTCCGTGGTCCTCCTTTGTTCCCTCAGCAATTCCCCAGCCTGCATAGGAGAGCGTACATATCTCACAGAATACTGCGGACAGGTACAATGGAAAAATGATTCTGGTGTCTTTCACACTTTTGAGGCGCATAGTATTGGTCATCTTGGCTGCTGTGACTGATCAGTGTCTGTTTGCGCAGCCCGCGGTCCATCTTCTCTGAGCTCAGCAAGATCTCGTCCCTACGGTGACCCATATGCTGTTGCCAGTGAGGACGCCCTGTCTGTGATTAGCGACTGGAGCATGGATGATGATGTCCGCAAGCTCATCTACGATGACCAGGAGAGCACTGTTGGATACACTGTAGGTGGCGTTTTCATGTGGAAGGTTGCTAACTTTTAGCTGAAGTGTTAACATAAGGAGTAAGACATACTTTCAAAGTATAAAGAGGCATAAGTACCTATCAAATTTATGGCACTTTTGGTCTTTTTGCCAAATGATGGTAGAAATCGTTGTCACTTAGTTGAGTACATTTAGCTGTTGGCTGTGGTTGCTTACTGATAACTGTATCACATTTGATCTATCTGCAACACGTAAGTCTGCTAAGAACAGTCATTCCATTGACATAACTACCTTTTTTTTCCACAGGCAAACGGAACGGAAGCATCGTACGCCATCGACCATTTTGTTGCACCGTCTGAAGCTGGAGCCTCCGATTACTATGACGTCATCATGGGTGAGGGTGACCCTGACCTTGGCTTTGACTATCGTGATTCGGTGGATGTGAGCGAGCTGGAGAGAATCGCAGAAGGGGCTTCTGTCGGCAGCGGGAGTGTTCTGAGCGTCATTGACTGGGATGCTGTGGATAAGCTGATAGAGGATGTGTGACACAACAAAGTCTCAGCGTCCTAAGTTCCACTCGGTCATTCTTCAGATTGTCACGCAGGTGGGGAGGGAGAAACAGATCACCCATCTGTTCAGAGACATTGTCCAAGGTCTGTCACACAAGACATTTTTTTTTTCCCCTCCCTTCTACTGGGCTGAGCAATCCTTCTTCATAGGTTCTTTTATCTTTTCTTTTTTTAATTAATCACTACAGCATTTATTTTTGTTTTCTGATTTTTTTTTCATGGACATACGTTTCTAGAAGTCACACAAGACATTACCCAGTTATGTTGGCAGGACTTTTGGACAGATCACGTGAGACATGTTTGATATGATTTGTGTTTGTGAACAGTATTTTCATCTTGTAACAGAAAATAAAGTACTTGTAGTGCCTGTAAATTTCCTCATGATCATCATGTTATTCAGATTTATTTGAAAAGTGTTGAATGTGTTTGAATAATTTCCAAAACGTGTATCTGGTCTGCCGTCCATGAATTTATATCATTAAGATATTAACTATATCTTGTGAATGCATATTATGAGGTGACCTACATATCAGTAACTAAAGCTTATGTGACACGTCCATTGTCTTCTGTGATTTTTTTTTTTTTTTTTTTTTGGAAAGGCCCGGACAAGATGTTTTGTTGCATCTGATGTATTTATTTGTGTCAGTATATTTCATGATGTTAATGTGACTGATCTGCAAGGCACTTTTTTCTTGGAATTTACTGCCTAGAGTAAAGTGCACATGTCTTGACACTACAGTTAACTGTGTTGATCTCTGGTGCAGACTACTTGTAGTGTCTCTGCCCAGGGACGTTTATGTAAGCTGTATCCAGTTTCTTGTACGTCTACAATTACAAGGAATGGTAGTCATTCTCCACTATTTTTCATCTCTTATAGCTTATGTTCATACATTTGATATGAGTTTTATCTGTTTGTCATATTTTTAATTGTAGCAGCCCCCCCCCCCCCCCCCCCCACCGCCTTTATTTGTCTTCTACGTGACTCATGTGTGTACGAAAGTGTGTCTGTTTTAAAGCCGTCATCTTGTGTGATATGTCAGTCTGTGACATACTCTATCATTGTTTTTTTTTCTCAGGAACTGCAAATGGTAGTATGTGTAGTAGAAGTGTTACTATGGTAACTGGTTACAAGGTTTTTGAACCATACCATGTTGAATGACCTGATGATGAACACCACTGGATCAAACACCTTGAGTAAAATTGTGTAGAAATATGGAAATGTGTAAATTTTTAAACTACACATGTTGTGGCATATTTCTCTGTTATTACCCAGTACAGATTCCCGTTACAGAAATTACAAAAAGTCATTATTTTAAAGTAAAACATGAAACATGATGACCTTTATTTTCTGTATTTATTAGCTTTTTAAAAAAAATATTGTTAACAGTAATACAAATTTGACTGACAAAGTATTTGGTAAGAAACTTCGCTTGTATGATAGAAGTTCACAGTTTCGTAATTTGGCGTACATGTATACCCCTCCTTGGTTTATAAACAAGACGTATGTGCATGTACCTGCAGGTGGTAGTTGTTTTGTTAAATTAGTAAAAAAACAATTAAAATAATAGTAATAAAAAAATCCATACTGAAGACTGAGCATTGGCTTTGCCTTGTGTGTGTGTGTGTGTGTGTGTGAGCGCGCCCGTGTGTGTGTGTGTGTGTGTGTGTGTGTGTGTGTGTGCATGTTTTACAATGTATAACAGTTGTAACCTGGATTCAGTGAATGAAAACATCACATAAAATTAATATCAATGACATTCAAATACAAATTTAACCTGAGTATGAGGCATAATTATGGCAAATTCCTAGTGACAGTAACTTTTTCCTTACCGCAATGGTGGCTGAAAGTTTCCTCAGCGGAAAATTTCGAATGTTAAGTTTAAATTTGCGTCACACAGTGGTGTTATACAACTTGCAGCCATTGGCAGCAATAGACTCAGGGAATATGTATGCTATTTTACCGTCTGACAGTGCAGATTTCAATCCCCGTCCGGCTGGAAATAGGAATGCAGAACGATACTCTACGTTTGTCCCTGACTCAGTGAGTGGTAAGTAAAATCAAAGGATGAACCCACATCCATACTGACATGATGATGCGTATGACAATGCGTGGATATGGTGATGTTTGCTAGTAACAGCCCAAGGTCGAGTCCAAGTTAAACTTTACAATCTGCTGAGCTGAAATTTCTTGTGACCGTCACGCGCAAAACACTGAAGAAGAGAAAGATGTTACCAAACAAAACAGTCATAATAATCATAACAGATTGACAGAGGAACAAAGAAATGGATCCTCTATCGTATTCAGACATTTGACGAACAAAGTTCAGTTCAGTCTTTGAGCATTTGCAGACTAATAGTAGCACTTTGCTGCCTGTGAACGGCACACGCTAGAGGGTTGGAATGTATTCACAAATTTTGCACCGCGCGCGTGTATCCCATGCTTTTCACTCTTTACCGGCAGTGGCCCTATGAGTATTGTATGGGCGCTTTACCCAGTTTCATGAAGCGGCTCAAAGCGCCGCGAACTGAACCCAACACGCACGCTCACGTGAATCACACGCATTCTCTCACACACTGCACATAAACACATCAGTTACAATCGCGTGGTGCGAAGGGTCAGCTCGGCTATTTAAATTTCGGAATTTAGAATTGCATTTATGTTTCAAATTTGGTGGGCTGGACATTTCCAAAGCAGAGGAGGAGGAAGCCGGAGTACCCGGAGAGAACCCCCCTGACGATCGGCCCGAATGAACAGTGCCACATACGAGAAGGAAAAATTCTTTGCCTTATTATCGAAAATCAGACAAGATGAACGGTTCCTTGACGGCTCTTACTGCAGCAAACACGAGTAGAATCAAAGTGCAACACTCCCGCTCAGCCAAATTCAAATCCATGCAGACAAAAATCAATCATGATTTTTTTTTTCTAGTGAGCCGGGTCACTGGTACCATGCCCCAAACTTACTTTGTAGGAATGGAGTTAACTCATAAATACATTATGTAAACTCGTAAAGCAAAACGATCACAGTACACTTTGTTGTGCTGACGTTCATAAGTTAAATTAATAACGCGCAGGCAAAACTGAACTCACAGCTCTGACGTCACTAACAAATAAAAGCAAGTGAAAAAACAAACAAACAAACATAAAAAATACCAAAGAACGCTATGTGTTGGCGAGTAATATCACACATCACCAGCATCCGGTCAGTGGCTCCAGTGGTCTAGTCTTGAACAATTTAAGGCCATGTATACATATTGAGAGAACGGCATACATGGGGCATCGGGAGTTTACACGAGTGACACCGTTTAGGTGGGAAGATCAGCATTCAGTTCACTTCACTTTAAGATATGGCACTGATATCTGTGCTCGGAAAACCCATATGCGTTCCAGTACATCTGTCTGTCCTATCAGTATGGGTCCTGTCGCGCCCTTTTTTTTTTCGGTTCGATCGCGACCGCTGTCTCTTTGAACTTCTGGTTTATTAAGGCCTTTGCACACGCTGAGTGCCTGCAGCGAAGTCGCACTCTCGCGGAGTGGATTTTCTGTTCACACGATACCAGCGTGCACTGGGTGGACTGCGCTGCCGGACTGGCGCTGAACAATAGGCTACATAAAGCGCGTAGCACGCGGTCAGCGACGGTTGGCTGGCGCGGCGAGGAGAAAATAGGACCGAGTTCTATCCAGAGGCATGGCGACAGCGTCCCTGGGCAGCGCCCCTGGCGAGCGGATTTGATTGACTGGGAGTGCATTTACCGCTGGTAGGCGTGCAAAAAATCGTCACGTCTGACAGAGGTCTTACTGGTCCTATTCTGCAGGTGCCGGCGTGGCTGCTCGGCAAATGACGCGTGGACTCAACTGCTACACCTTCTGCCATTCCCCGGCTGCCCCTGGCTGGTTCGCGTGTCTTGGTCTGCGTTTCCGAGGTGGAAGAGGTGGTGGAAACTGCGCAGCGTCTCGTACACAGCCCATTGCTTCGTACCTGTCCACCAGGTGGCGCCATACCTCGTCACACCGCAACAGCTCCATGTTTCCTGCACACAGAGTTACGTGCGATCATTTCAAGACTGTTTCAGGAGGTAGAGCTTATAGTATTGCATGGCACTCTGGCTCACTTTCAGCACCTCAATCTATAAAACAAGGAGACAGGGTGCTAATTTCTGCAAAATCTATGACTGATTTATTGCTTTTCTACGCCGGTGAAAACTCAAACCAAAACGAGGTAATGTGCTTGTGTTGAGGGAGGGGTCTAAAGAGAAGGAAGGAGAGAGAACAACCCTTATGCACCTGTCTAGCAAGAGAGAGAGACAGAGGGTGGGTGGGTGTCTTGGAGTTTAACGCCCTTCTCCACCAGGTAAGGGTGATATCAAAGACGGGACAACGAGAAAAAGGCCTGCACAAATCATATCTGGCCCCAGCCGGGATTCAAACTCACGACCCAAGCACTGAGTCCAACGCTCTACCATTCGGCTATCCCGGCTCCCAGAGAGAGAGAGAGAGAGAGAGAGAGAGAGAGAGAGGTGTTCAATAATGTTTCCCGTTTGTTTCTCTAGCTTTAGACCTGTCGAAGTGCAAAACTTCGCCAATGTTTTACAGTTACCTACCGACGATGATGATCCCTTTCTTGGCTCTGGTGAGGGCGACGTTGACCTGGTTTTTGTCGGTGATGAAGCCGAGGTTCTGACGACACCAGCCGTGTGTGGGGTGGGGCTCTATCTTGTAGGACGGCAGGGAGCGCACTGTGCTCAGGATCACGTAGTCCCACTCACCGCCTCCACAAATCAAAAGGAAAAGCATGCAAGGATAAGTTGAAATGCCCGGGAGCAGTCGATAAAAGCTGGTATGTGCTTCTTTAGAACACACAGTACGATTCTCACTCTCCTTATATCCTTCAACAAAACCCAACACAAATGACTTTCGGAAGACAAAGAGGAAAAACAAACTAGACATTTGGCCAACATAGATTACTGTAAGTGTTATACGTTTTGCATACTCGGTCCATGAGAAGAAATAAGCGAAATTCTTTCTTGGCAGTATTACATATCTGTCACCGACTTCAGAAATGAGTCGAAAGGTGCGGACCAAATCTCGCAGGGCGACACCTGACACGTCATCGGAAATATCTGGATCGTCTGCTATGTCAGAATGTTCTAGACATCGCTACGAGTATGCTAAAAATATGAAATCCCGAAATAGAGGCGTTATGGATACTAAAGATCCCCCCAGCCCTCACCACACACATGCACGCGCGCGCGCGCGCGCACACACACACACACACACACACACACACACACACACACACACACACACACACACACACACACACACACACACACACTGAAGGACTAGGACGTTTGCAGGCGTTTGCAAAACATTAAGGAATGATAACTTTCCGTGGTCAGCGCCAAACAAACAGGGCACAATACCCCTAAAATGAGTTCCATTTCATTGTGTGTCAAAATACTGTTACCTTGGCTGGAGACTACAGTGCTGGCATTATGCTTTGACTTGTCTTTATCGTAGCGGTTGAATCTCCCAGTTCTCTCCTCTGCCTGCTGTTTCATCTTCTGCTCCAGTAGGTGGCGCTGGGCGTTGTACTGCGTGAGTACTTTGATGTACTGGAGTTCGATTTCAAACAGCTTGAAGAAACTCAGGATCTCCATCTGTCAGTGGGATAAAATTACGTAGGCGGCGTTAGTCATTCGATTCAAATGACATCATTCAGTCTTGTCTGGCACCAAACACGGAAAACTGGGTGCACTCAGGAACTTGGCGTCTCCTGATATTTTCCAGTGGCACTGGCCATCTCCAACAGTATCGCACAGGTCTGCTGGGACTCGGCACGCATTTTCAAGCATGAGTTCAGCGCTCAAACAGCTTAGAAGAGCGGCTGAACTTTCGGTCTGTGTGTTTACGTTACACTAATGCCCCTCTCATCCAAATGTTCCGTTAGTTCCGCCACAACATATCAGTACCCAGCCCAGAAACACTCAGGGTAAGTTACGTAGATCGTAACACTGATTACAGGGCTTAGGATGTATACACGACATGGCGGATACACGTACAGCTACGTGGCCTGAAATTCAGCCCCTAATCTAGTCTAGGGGAGCCGGGGTGGCCGATTGATAGAGCGGCGTTGGACTTCTAATGCTCGGGTCGTGAATTAGTATCCTGGCTGGGGCCAAATATTTGTGCTGGCTTTTCATCGTTGCCCCGTCTTTGATATCACCCGTATGTGGTGGAAAAGGACGTTAAACCCCCAAACAACCACCCACACACCCACCCACCCTAATCTAGTGTAGATATACAACCATGTTCAACCCACCACTTTCTCTGCCTCCAAAACATTGGATTTTGATCTCTCGTTGCCTTCGTCTGTGGACACAGTCATGGCTTCTTCCTCACCCCGAACGTCCACCAGAATGTGTGGCACTTCTTCATTGGTCTCTAGGTCACGTGGCCAAAATGGCAGCGGCTGTTCGTCTTCTCTGTACCTGAATCTGGTCCTCAGCTTCCCCTCGTAAAACTCTTGCGAGGGAAATTTACAAATTTGTCGGTGCTGCACGAACAGAAATATAAGTAGACCAGAAGTTCTTGGAATGCATGAGATTTAATTATACCCATGTCTCAAAACTGTAGCTGTAAGAAATATTTTCTGTCTGGCTTGTGAAGAATCATTGCAAGAGAGAGAGAGAGAGAGAGAGAGAGAGAGAGAGAGCTATTCTGAGGGTACAGAATAAGAAATGTACCATCCTGTACTGTACATTGAGGAACATTCTCGGTACGTCATTCCTGCCGTAGAGTCTCTCGAAGAGCGACTGCTCGAGTCCAAGTTCTGCAGCCGCCTGACACGTGATGATGGGCCGCAGCTGCTTGTGGTCGCCGATGAGAACCACCTGCCTGGCTTTGGTGGCGATGATGGGAACCAGACTGTGGGGCTCCGGGGACATGGCACACTCGTCTATCATCACCTACGAGAAATGGATTTGAATAAGGTTGTACGGAACCAAAACAGTTTGTGAGGAGATTTTGACAAGGGCAGGTTGTAAAGTAGTGCAGGAATCTGGCAACACTGTGAACTATGTCTTATCTATGGGTAAAAGCTGTGTTCTAAGTAATATAAAATATAAAAAAGCGAATGATTGAAAATGCAAAAATAGTTGATACAAACTTCACAATGTTTCAGCTTTTTCACGAAGATGCGCCATCTTTGATTTTTTCTCGTAAACAGTCAGACAGGAGATCACTTTTGTAATGTGAACTGTTGTATTTAGACACTGTAACTGCCAGTAAGTGTCCCGTCAGTCTCGGTACGACAATCACTCATGTTTATTTTACATTTTGATCAACTGTGCTTACAAATCAGGTACAAATTACACCCAGCCCCCAGCCCCGAACAAAGTGCAATTACCTGGAAAACTTTCCCTTTCAGTCCTTCCACAAGTCGACTGCTTCCTGCCACAGCACACGTAGTGAGAACGACTTCATAATTCCCCAGTTCCTCCACACTGGCCTTGCGAAGCAGCTTGTAGTAATTCTGTAAGACATTGTTGTCGACGCTGCTGGGCGACTGCTGGAAGAGCTTCTCGAAGGCGGCGATTTGCTCTGCGTAGGGCTTGTCGCTGTGTCTGATGATGTGGTGCAGGGCAACATTCTGAAAGAGACTTGTGTTAACGAACACCTGATATGCTGAACAGTTAAATGTTGTTTTTTCCCGGAAAATGTTTACCATTAAACCACAATTTTATGAGCGACTTAGCAGGCATGGCGATTAAATCAAGACTCTGTGAGCATGTAAAAATCGTTTGGCAGCAGTTGTTACTGACTTGTGCAGTGTCATGATGCTAAACTGATGAAGTTAGTACAATTGAAACGTTGAGCAAACCTGTAGTTCTGGATCACACACGAGATCGGCGCGCATGCCCCGTGTGGATCTGAGGTTGCCCCTGGGGACTGGATAGTCCTTAGACTCGATGGCTGATCCATACATCCGCACCATCTTCGGGCAAAGTCGGCCTAGTTTCTGGTTTAGCACCTCTGGAGAAGACGTTGTCTGAGTTACGTCAGTGTTTGTGCATACTGCCTTGGCAAATTTCGGATAATATGGAATGAATCGTCTAAACGTTATTTATCATAACTGGTGATAGATTATAATCATGACCTTTTTTATCCATACGTACTGGCAACGAGGTCGACGGACTTGTTGGAGGGTCCACAAAAGAGCACTGTCTTCTTTCCCTTGCCCTCTTTCTCCAGTTGTCTGTTGATCTTACAGAAGAGGTACACCAGCTTCATTCCCGTGTACGTCTTTCCAGTTCCTACACAAAGTAAACAAAAATCTTTTAGGCCTGTGTAGGCCACCGAAACGAGACCGAGCATTTTGTTTTAAAATCTAAATTGCAATTTATATCTGTTGGCGCGTGTCAGTGTCTTACTTATGGCGTTGTGGTTTTCACGAGACTTTTCACAGATCTGTTTTATACGCTGTAGGCCGCGCCCATTACTTATCGACCACTGCAAGCATGTGGGGAAAAAAAAGCATTAGTACCTGGTGGTCCTTGGATGAGGGAGGCACTGCTGGTCATTGCCATCCGAATGGCCTGCTGCTGGGCAGGATTGTTCTTTGGAATAAATCGTTGAGTCGCCGGAAGCTCATGATTTTCTGCTTTCTTGCCAAGTTTCATGCGGTCGTCATCTAGAAAAAAAATGAAAAGCAGGCAGAAAATCAAAACGCCAACTGTCAAACAAACAAACAAAGAAACAATCACAGTTTAATCAAACAATCAAAGAGCTCCACGAAAAACAAAGTACAAAGGAAAGAAAAAACGTAAACCAAATCTCACCCAATGCTGGGATGGTAGAGCCGTAAGCAATTGCTCGTGGAATCTCACAACCCTCCTCTTCAAGTTGAAGCAGCATGTGTTGGGCACGCCTGGAACAGTTCCAAAGCTTGCCAGTGACGCTTTCAACCATGCTATGACTTACATCCACTTTTACCTCTCTCTCTCTCTCCTCTCTCTCTCTCTCTCTCTCTCGTACTGGAAAGGTTTATCAGGATTGTTCTGTAAGAAATTTATTTTTCCTCGTGTTCAACATGTAGCCAACACTGATTTCAAAACAAAAACAAGCAGTGATGGAATCGTTTGGTTCTTTACCTCTCCACTTCGTCTTTCGGCAAGATCTCCAGGGTGACTTTGTCTCCATCCTTCGTAAGGAGTGATTGTGGTGGTGAAGGCGCCGTGTGGCTGAGGACAAACGTCACGTGGAAATCTCCCCCGTCCTTCTTCTTCCGACCCTTGTGCAAGACATCCACGATGCTAGCATGACCAACCCACGTGTACTGCTTGTCCAGAGAGTCCGGTACTACAGCCTGCTCCAGTCGTGACAGAGTGGCAGCTGGCAAGTCTGTCACGTACCGGATACACAGGTAGTCGAGAGGAAAGTGGTACCTAGTTTTGGATGACGGCTCTCTTTTGTCGTCGTCGGTGCTGAGCGGTGATCGTCCACCGAAGTTGATGCAACGGTCAAAACAAAAGCTGGCACTCAGTTTGAAAGTACCCCTGTAACAGACACGACCTGGCCGTTGCTTGACGTCATTAGGGCTCATCGTAAGGGTCACGTTTTCAATGGTGACGTAACCGTCACTGTTTCCAGCCCCGTGCGCTGCTTCCATCTCCAGAAGTGGCATCCAGGCAGATATGTAGTCGGTGAATCGCTTGAAGGTTTTTTCTCCCGTGGATTTGGACGCCACGTAACCTAATGCAGTGACGGGATTTTCCATATGCTGCACACAGAAACTGGCGTTCCGAACCATGTGCAGTAAGTCCACGCGTGGTTTGAGAATTCCTTTTCTCGGCTCGGCTGACATCTGAATTTGCAGAACCTGGCCTGGAGAAAACTGTGTCTTGAAATAGCAAGGACGCAGGCTGACGGTACCGTCGCCCTTTTCCGACGTCATGTGGTCGAACAGTGGATCGTTTCCGCTCCGTCTCTCTTGTACAGGTTGAGGTGTGTTCTCCCACTTCTGACGACGATTACCTGTCAAGTCCTTCAGGATTTGCATCCAGTCTTTTTGTTTGACAATGACGCTATGGTGGTTGTGATTGATGTTCATTGTCAGAGGCCGCGATGACTCAGATCCTGCAATTCTCTCAATGGCTTCTCTTTTTGCCACATGATCTCTGGGCTTTAAACCTTGCACGTCGTAGATTCTTCTTTTCCATTGAACTTCCACGGTAACCTTTTTCTGTGCCGTGTCTGTAGTGAGTTCAGGCTGCGAGCTTACGCCAAGGATGCTGAAGGGCAGCTCTTGCTTGCGGTCAGACACGCCCCGGAGTGAAGGCACCATCAGAGTCAGCTGCTCGCTGTCCACCTGGTCCACAAAGGTCCGGAACACCAGGGGCTGGCGCTGCAGGCTGTCAGCAATCTTCAAAGACCTGCATCCCTTTTGGAACACCTTCTGTCGGGATTTTGCGCTGCTGATCTCTCGACACAGGTTGGTGACGTCATCTGGGGTACAGCTGGGGATCTCACCATTGAGGTCGGCGTGCAGCAGGCGGTGAATGTGCAAGTCCGCGTACCTCCTGATGGGAGACGTGAAGTGGGTGTAGTGAGCCATGTCAAGGCCAAAGTGGAAGTGGTCAAGCTGATTGAGCCCGTAAGAACATTTGTACTGTGCTGTCTCCATGATCTGCATCCAGTGGCTGTTAGCCAGACACTGCAGCGGATGTAGGTCGTCCATGAAGGCGATTTTGCGTGCTTCCTCTATCTTCCCATCTTCCAGGCATCTACAGAGGCATTTCCAAAGGTTGTCTTGAATCATCAAGGTTTGTCTCTGACACGCGCCCCCAGAACTGGTAGCGTCCACGGAGAGTTTTGTATCGGGAGTGACGTTCTTGCCCTGGAGCTGCATCACCAGGTTAGCCACGCCCCCTTCCTCATCTCTCCACTCCGCCAACTGCTCGTAGCTTGGGGGTTTGTGACATATCAGGATCATTTGATTTGGGAACTTAGATCTCAGACGCTTGGCGATGTAGGAGTTGGTCAGGATCATCAGCTCCTCAACTAATGCATGGGCCTCTTTGCTCTTCATGTCATCATCAAGGCTGTCAACCAGGCGTGGGTCTTCAAATGGAATGAAGAGCATACACGTTTTCTTGCGGGTTTCCCCAAGCTTGGCAGAAATTCTATGCAAGTGAAGAACAGCGTCACACATTCCTTGTTCAAGATCTGTTGGTGCGTTACCATCGATAACACACTGCACCTCGCTGTACGTAAACTGTTTGCGTGATCTGATTACAGTCTTCTTTACTTCCGGATCCCCGACCTGGTTGAGTTTATCGTTGAATCTGTAAAATACAGACAGCGCGGGACGTTCCTCCTCAGGAAGCAGGCTGCACATTTCTGTACCGATAGGTTCTGGGAGCATGCGATGTGGTTTGCACAGACGTGGGTAGAACGTAGCGGCTCTCTTGCGGGCCTCTTCGTCCACAGCCGAACCCTCCTGAACCACGAGAGCGACGTCGGCAATGTGAACGCCGACAACGTAGTGAGTTCCTTCTTTCCACACGCTGAGTGCATCGTCAAGGTCCACAGATCCTGGTGGGTCGATAGTGAAGACCAAACGGTCAGTCAGCACCTCGCGGCCATCAGCAGACAAGTCCCCGCCCTGCAGAATATCGTTTGTGTTGTTGATCACCTCCTGTGGATAGATTGTAGGTACACGCTGCTGCATGAGGAGCACCTTAAGTCCTGAAGGGTAGTCTCTGCCGCTCATGTGACAGTCGAGAACTGCCCCGAGTGGATACAGACTCTTCTGCCTCCAGTTTAGGATGGCGACTTTGAAGACATACAGCTCCCGCTCGCTAGGCCTGACGTCCTGAAAACCCCTGTGTTCAATGTCACCATTTGGAGTTATCGTCTTGATCTCTATGCGTGTCTTGAGGAGATCCTTGTGTTGATTTCTGACTGTGTCATTCATTACGTGAATTTTGGGCACGGTTTTGCAAAGCGGCCTCATGAGGTGCCCTTCCATGTCGTCCAGGGTGCAGTACAGCACAGGGTGATCGACCTCGGGGTATCGAATCCTCTCCAGCAGCCCAACAACCTGCCCATAGGCCAACCCCTCGGTCACGGTAAGGTTAGTGTTTGAAGAACCATCTTGCTTTTGCAGATCTTTCTTATGCCCGGGTTCTTTCAGGATTTCAACAACGACTATGTCGTCCATGTATGTGCGACCACACCTTGATCTACCGCTGATGAGTATTTCCGAAACTGGACTGTCTTGGTCGAGATTTTTAGCAGTGGCTCGATGAGCCGAATCGATTCTCAGCTGACAGCGTTTGTATTTTTGGGGATTTTCTGTCAGCTGCTGCTTAGGGTTGGTGATGAAATCCGGATATGAAAATGCACCGTTTCCTTTTCCAAACCTTTTCAGTTGTTTCTTTGAGAGTTGTATTTCTTCGCCGGTGGACACCTCTGGCCGACCGCTCTCAGCATCGTCTTTGCTTTTCTCGAACCAGTTTCGGTTATCTAAACCATCATCCAGGAGTGTGTCTGCGAAACCGTCGCTGCTGTCTTGCAGCTCATCAGGAGATGATACTATAGAGAAACTTTCCAGCCAATCAACCTCTTCCTCGCTGTCCACCTCAGAGTCGCTGGAGAGAAGAAAAGGATCGCTGGACAGGGAGCCTGCGGCGCTCGACGTCACGGTGGTCGACATCATACTGGCGCCACCTGGTGAACTGCTGTAGAGCGATGTGCTGGGACTGGGTGATCTCCCGCTGGATGTGCATCTCCGTCTGCTGGCTGGAGGGAGGACAGGGATGGGAAGTGGGACAGCGGATCGTCCTTTTGTGTTTCTCATCTCCGAGACCTCCTGCTTGTGGCGGCGGCTCGCTGACGCAGACACTGTGGGTGATGAGAGCACGTCTTGCAGGGGAGTGTCTGATGTCCGTCTCTTGGCTGTACAAGAATAGTTCGTGATACATTTTCCTGTCAGTGTTTGAGAACATACATATTAATGCCACAATGAATTTCCAAAGCTTGTCTACCATCAGATCTGTGTGCTGCATTCTTCCTAGCAACAATGTTGAACGAGATACCCAACCCTTAACTGTAATCCATTGCGAGTCAGTTATTTTTAAATTAATTTTTGTGCTTCGCCAGTATTTACACAGGATGGTACACTATTCTTTGCATTAGACGTTTCACTGGTCAAGTCAATGTGTGCTCAAGACAGATGTCATCGATGTAAGAAACAAGATGAGGGAAGTACACACTTACGTCGTCTGCGTTTTTGTTTGGCGTGGTGACTCTCTATGACAGCTTTCCGGCGGCTGGCGTCCGTCTGAAAGCGTTTGAAGTGTCAGTGAATTAGTTGTTTTAAAAGGTGTACCTTGACAAGTTATTAGACTGTCTGTCTGTCTGTCCGATGATTCTTTAGAGGGCAAAATAAAGACAATGCCGTCAAAACTAGAGAGCTAGGTTCTCAAAATATTACTACCACTTTGTCAACTGATTCTTTTATGTGAGAAAAGCTTCTTCTTTCAAACATTTCTTCTCTTAAGCGACAGTGTATAAGTGTGCCTTTAAATATTGACCTGGGGAACAAGGACATTCGTTCCCTCCAGCCACTCTTCATTGACCGGGCCCTCATCCGGACGCCTTCGTTCATCCTCAGCAACGGCGACATTTAGCTCCCTTATCAGGTTCTCCATCTCGCGTTTTTCCCGCTCAGTCTGAAAGTCACCAAAATAGTGTTTTAAAAAATAACATCGACAACAACAACAACAACAAACAAAACAAATCATCACGCATCCCCCCGCACCCTAAAAGAAAACAACCAAACAAACACAACAACAAACAAACAAATACAAAACAACATCAACAAAATCACACAACAAAACTTAACACAGAAGAAAAATAAAACTTTCATAAGTAGTATATCGCTAGGGTTTGGGGGAAAAAACACGAAGAAAATGCCTGCGCCAGGTAATTTTACCCCACTTTTTTTTGAAGGGTGTAAGAGCAAACGGAATGAAACTGCTGCTCACGTTCAAAAGAACGGTCCTTCTAAAAAAAATAAATAAATAAAAGGGTTTTTTTTTTTTTACCTACCTACCACATGGGAGGCATGTTACCACAAGCGCAAGTTGTTGTTTTTTTTTTCCTATGATATTCAAACATTATGTTCCTTTTGACAAAAAATAGACAACAGACAGCCAAACAAACACTCTTTCAAACATTAGGTGAAGCATTTCCAGGGTGGGTAAACGCCCTTGCTTCGTGATACGCTGTGCGATGGTGATACGTATGTAAAAGCACACTAGCTTGCTATGAAGGCTTGTATCGACTGACAAGTCTGTGCGGCATATAATTATTTCATGCGTCTGCTACACTCCGAGAGACTGGTGCACCTACATGTAACAGATAAAGCTCGAAAGGCTGCCGTACGTGGGCATCATCTGACGAAATCGGCGAGATTTTAGTTTGCAAACTTAGAATCGATCGAGAGACCGTTTCATCGCGGCCGACTCTGGTGTTCACACGCATTCAGAACGCACCAAATACGCTCCTCGAGATATCCGATAGTTACACGAGTAGCAATCAGCAGAAAATATGCCGCACAAAGTTATAATTTGTCAGATAGCAGTGAGATTTAGTAGGACTTCGTACGGAGGACTTCGCTGAGCAGCGTAACCCATTTACATGTAAATTAGGCTCACACGGTAGAGGCCGCGAGCTGCTTACGCGCTGCGATTGGGTAATGGCACCCGTAACGTGCCTAATTTACATGCAAATGGGTTACGCTGCTCAGCGAAGTCCTCCGTACGAAATCCTACTAAATCTCACTAATAGCAAGCTAGTGTGTTTTTACCTACGTATCACCACCGCACAGTGTATAACAGAGCAAGGGCCACCCTGATTACGGCCTACTGACCACAGCGTCTTTCAAAGCTTCGCTCGCCGTGTCCAGAGCTCTGACGTACTCTCCACGGCGTTGCTGTAGGCAGGCCTGGACGTAACCATGTTTGTAACGGAAGTGAGGCTGCACTGCCAGTATGTTCACTGTATCATTGTACGGAGACCATGGACTGAGTTAGAGATATGTATATTTATGGTAATAATGTAATACTATACGATATTTTTTTTTTATCGGTGCGTGCACAGAGAACTAGGTTCTCAAAATATTACTACCACTTTGTCAACTGATTCTTTTATGTGAGAAAAGTTTCTTGTTTCAAACATTTCTCCTTTTAAGCGAGAGTGTATAAGTGTGCCCTTGAATATTGACCTGGGGAACAAGGACATTCGTTCCCTCCAGCCACTCTTCATTGACCGGGCCCTCATCCGGACGCCTTCGTTCATCCTCAGCAACGGCGATATTTAGCTCCCTTATCAGGTCCTTATCCATTTTCTTCAAGTTGTGCGTGCATGCGTGCGTGCACGGTGCGTGCGTGCGTGCGTGTGTGTGTGTGTGTGTGTGTGTGTGTGTGTGTGTGTGTGTGTGTGTGTGTGTGTGTGTGTGTGTGTGTGTGTGTGTGTGTGTGTGTGTGTGTGTGTGCGCGCGCGCGCGCGCCTCTAGATCCAGTGTGCGTAATTAGCCCGGGTAATTATATAGCCTTTTATTTGTGAACACCAAACTAGTGACCAACCATTAAAAATATCCAGTCTAACTTATCGATCAGACAAATATTGACCTGTAAGGACCAAGAATCTTCAACTTACCCCTGGGTAGTCTCCCAAAAAGCATTCTTGCTTCATCCCAAAACCCCTGCGACGGTGAAGTGCAACTGAATAAAATGCGTTTGAAGCGTGCAGCTGGACTTGATTTACTTACGATGTTGTATTCTCTTGTATTCTATACTTATCGTCCAGGGCCCGTATGTAGAACTCGAGGTTAATTTAATCCACGGCTACGGGCCTAACCCAAACTAGGACAAAAGGAACCCCAAAACAAAATTAAATCAGAAAGGAAGCGAAGAAAGATAGACAAAAAATCTTCTATAACGACATAGGCACCTTGCTGGAATGGACCCGCTTCCTGATTTAAAAAAAAAAAAAAAAAAAAAACCCGGAAAATTTAACCCTAGAGCTAGTTTAGTTCGAGGTTAGACTCTAACCCGGGGCTAAACTCCCTAACCCCGACTTTTACATGCGGGCCCTGGTCTTTTTTTTATCTTTATCAAATCATTTTGAAGCAAATAGCCTTTTGTTGTCAGCCACCGACGTATGAAAGAAATTAACACGAAATATAGCACCAAACCTAGAGCAGCAACAGTAACTTCCCCACCACCCCAGCAGCAGCAGCAACAACAACAACAACAACAACGACAGCAACCACAACAACAACACAAAGGAAACAATTCACATAAAACAGTTTGTGAACTGTTGTTCACAGCAGAGAGGGGCATTGGAACTGTTGCATTTTTTCCGAGGCCTAGGTCAATGTGTATATGGTCGTTCAGTCTCGAAAGACTATGGAAGTGCACCCTGTGATATCTATCACTATAGTATGTAGTATTTATACATGATATCAGCACTGCAAACGCTACCAATAGCGTGCGAACATGAGTATCACAACCTTGACCTTGCATACGCACAAAAAAATTTAATTCGGTATTGTATACCCACCTTCCTGATTAGGCACACGGTTCGCATAATGCCTTCAAAATACGACAGACAGTGGAGTTCTGGTATACTCAGCGTTAATTGTGTGCGGTTGGAGAAGCCAGGTGAGAAGAAGTTGATCATTGAGCCGATGAAAGAGGTCACCTGCGTGAGGATAAAATGAGCGACTGGTATGTAGGCAGAATCCTCCAGACGACGTGCCAGGTCCACCAGCACATACTGGGTTTTGACGAAATTCTGAAAAAAAGGAAGACAGACTTGAGTTCTGAGAACCAATGCGACTGATCATAGTACTCCACAATTTAAAGACTGTCAGATTTTTTTCCCACTTTCGAACTCGGTTGATTCTTATGTTTTAGCATTCACTCGAGTGAAAGTATTCAAACTTTCAGGGTATGTCATAATCTTGATCAGCTTTTGACATTTCCCAAGAAATAAGCGTAACGATAAATTGTAACAGGAAAGTGTTTACCTCAACATGGGGATGTGTATCAAAGGTCACGACTTACCGACACAATTGATATGTGATGAAATAGCTTCCTCCAGGAAAGGCTCATTGTGGCATTCAGAAGTTGTATGCATTTGTGCCCTGAAGGTGAAACTTCGTGAACCAGTTTCCCGTTATTCACCACCAGATCAACAGAAGAAGGTAACACAGCCATTGCTGAAATGCAAAATACAAAGCACGTGATCATGTGTCTATAATTTGTGTTCACCATTTAGGTAAGGCTATGCCTGTCCTACATAATATGATATATTACAAGAGCAGAGCACGTAAGCCTAGAGCACACAGTACACCGTTGTCAAACAACACCATGACAGTATTAGATTGCAGTGCTGAAATACCATGCAAAAGGTGTAATTTCATTTTGTTTTCTCTTTTACATTGTAAGTAATGTTAGGCATATGCTGCGAACTGGTGTATTGCGCCTAGGAGATGATACGTCTCAATATTTGCTGTATATGCACTTAGCATTTGTTTGATTTACCTAGTTCTAATTGCTATTTGTTTTTGTACGCTTTTTTTGTAATCGGAAGTTCGATAAACTGGTCTGAAGGTGCAGCGTCTCCTGCATGTCCTAGGTTTATACTGCCCCGTACCGTAGACCCGTTTGCATCATTTGTTCAACGACCCATTTTTGTTGTTTTTTTGATGTAGTGTCAATGGAAATTTCTTGGACTGATTTCAGTGATGCTTTAGTATTCCTTTAACATATTGGACTTTCTAGAGAAGGGGCATGTCTTGTATCTCGTTTAAACCAGAGAGATTTTTAGCTGTGCATGCACACTAGGCCGCGCTGCGGAATTAGTCTTTGTTGTTTGCGCGGCGTTAAAGATCTAAGCTCCCAACAAAAAGCTTTCCGAAGTGTGAAAATGTTTTACTGTGACTTTTTCGAATGTGCATAATCCAGGCAACTCTGTCACAGTTGCAGAGTTTTCAGCGCTTCGGGGTACCCTTATAAAACCAGAGCACGAGTTTGCCGTGACATTATTTGGCTTTTGGTCAGTGAGCGAGACACATCGCTACAGTGTTTAGCGGATGAGTGCTGCACGATCTTTCTCGCTCAGTGTCAAAACGCAAACTGAGCTGTGAATCAGGCTACTCTTGGCTTTTATGGGGTTTCAGGGACGCTGAAAACTGTGACAGAGATGACTGTGATTGCACGATCGACTCTGTAACATTTTTTCACACTTCAGAAAGCTTTTTGTTGGGAGGTTAGATCTTTAAGCCCTAAAATCTCACACACTCTTTCACACAGTACATCCACAAAAGTCATGCCGGTGTCAATGGAAACTTCCTATGTACAGACTGTACCTGGTGGTCTGTCAGTTACTTTTGGAATTCAACCGCAAGCATTTTCACCATTTGATTTCGCTCTTCCTGACTGAGCTGCTGTAAAGCAGATCTCGCTTTGCAGTCTTTTTCGGTAAAACGAATGCTATTGTGACCCGCTAACTTCAAGCGATGCAACATACGCTTTAGCAGAGTTCTAGGAAAATGCCCCTTAGATAACTACTGTACACTAAAAAGAACATAACACTGCTCTGGCCGTGAGCCTGTCCGTCTTCATGAATTAGTGTACGGCATACGTTGAAACTCACAGCAGTAGATGCACACCAATACTTGATTGGGGTCGTAAGCCGGCAATTCCGAAGAGGTCTGCAATAAAAACGAAAATGGTCTACGGCAATTATTTTTATTTCCTATTATTTTTTTTTATCAAGCAGTGAGGTGAAGACCCCCCCCCCCCCCCACACACACACACACAAAATCCAAAACAAACAAGCAAACAAACAAACAAACAAACAAACAAAAAACACTTTTATGTTAGCTTTGCACAACTGAAACGTTTCAACGCTTTCAAAAAAAACCCCCCAAACTTACTGCCCTAGAAAAACAAATACACTGGACACGGCAGCTGTGCCGTCTGCTAATTTGTCAATAAAGTAACGAATGAATAGATAAAAACGATGTAGACTGATCTTTTTCTTTGCATTCTCTATGAAAATGTAGCTGCGAAGATAACGTCAAATATCACTTGTTGTTCTCAAAATAACATTTTACACAGAAAACCACTACCACTCATGCAAGAAAACTTAAATGAAACCTGTGCAAGTTGTGTAACTCTCTCTATGCTGAAAATTATTTTTTTCCAGTTGCATACTAACCAGTGGTTGCTTCCCTTTGACTGGCAGAAACCCATTTTGCTAGAGCTGTATTTAGTATTGACTGAGAATATAAATAAATAGTTGGCTATCCCATAAATTGAGGGGGGGGGGGGACTCAGCATAGAGAGAGTTAATATGAGTAGTTACATTCATATTTGTAGTTTTTGATTAAAGTTTCTCACCTCTAGCTCGTCCACTAAATTTTGTACTGTACTCGTGGCCCTTAGGACTATGATATTTTCCAGTTCCTGGGCGGTACCCGAATATCCACTTTCACAGCAGTGACGCGCAGCAGACCTTAAGCCAGCGATCAGCTTGGTTGCGCTCTCCAGTCCAAATCGGTTCTCCCTTATCCATGTTTCTGTTGTTCGAAACCACTCTTCTACTCTTCCAGAATATGCGTTTTCTCCTTCCATGATGGCGGTGTTCTGAGAGTTCAAAGTAATAACAAGAATGTCAACATAACAAGTGGCAAACAAACAAACTTGTCATTGTTTACAATGTTGGTGTCATTGTTGTTGCTATTGTTATTGTTATTGTTGTTGTTATTGTTGACGATGATGATGATGATGATAATGATCCTTTGATGAGGAAATAGGTTTTTTTTTTTTTTTTTTTAATTGTTGGAAAGGGTTCAAGTAAAACGGAGTGCACACTGTACAGTACATGTACCACGAATTGCTATCGCAGCCTTTGCAGAAATGGTATCCTCAACGCAATCGTGAGGTACAAATGTGGCACGGACGTCTTCCTCTGTGTGTGTGTGCGCGCGCGCGCGTGTGTGTGTGTGTGCGCGCGTGTGTGTGTGGTGTGTGTGTGTGTGTGTGTGTGTGTGTGTGTGTGTGTGTGTGTGTGTGTGGCGTGGGCGCATGAGTATGGCCGTTATTGGAAACTCTGATTTTTGTGTCACGTGGTACATTGTACATTGCTTCCGCAATTGCAGTGCCGACAACCTGATGACTGACCGTGTCGCGCGCACGCTATTTCTGCACTCTGCTGTGTGATATTTTGCTGATGGTTTTCCTGAAGAATACCCTGGAGAATGTGTAATGGTTTGTTGTTGTTGTTGTTGTTTTGTCAAGAATTAAATGCACAAAGGCATTTTGCTACTCAGTGTATACTACGCCTTTCTAGCCTGTGTATCACGAAAAATTTACACCTACGAGGAATTTACTCTGAGTAAAAATATCCTCCGAGGTATTTACTCCGGAGTAAAATCCTCGTAGACAGAAGTAGTCCTTTGCCTTGTGAGTAATTTTTTTGTGCCACAACTCGTTGCCGGCTCCAGTGGTGTTCCTCCCTGGTAATGGGTAGAATCCACGGAGGGCTCGGAAGTTGGGGAAATTTTATTATGCATGATGATGGAGATGAGGATGATGGTAAGATGATACTATGGAGGTCCGTGTGGTTTGGGACTGCGGTACAGGGACGCATTCCACGCTTCCTGTTATAAATATCCCGGCATTAACCAGGCCCGGGAACTACGGCACCTGCGGTACCGGCCATGTTATCATCCACATCATAAGACGTGTCATACCAAGGGAAGCACCCCCAAAGTCGCACCCGTGAAGTGGGTGAAGCTCGGCTGTGGCCTAGGCTGGGACTCGAACCCGGGTCTCCCGGTCCATAGTCCGTAGTCCTAACCACTACACTACGGGGGCCGGTGCTTGTGAGTAATTCTGTCATACGAGGATTTTACCCCGGAGTAAGAATTTCTTTACGATCTTTCTTTCTAGTCCGGAGTAAATTTCTTGGGGAGTAAATTTGTCTTACTACACCGGCGCTCCTCGCGCAATTTCACGCTACGAGAAAGGCTTCACGCTACGAGAAAGGCTTACGGGGGTTCAGCTTTGTATGTCTATGTCTCCACAATGGAACAGGGGTGAGAAACTAGTACTCAGCAAGGTGACAACATATGATAATAATGATAAGCTCATTAACATCTCTGTGTATACATTTTTACGGTTTTAATCACAGCGACACTTTCTACTTTCGGTTTGCTGCGCTGAAAGCGCGCGCGCACACACACACAAATAGGCCTATGTTTGCTTACGCAATTCCGAATGCCTTTGTAATACGTACAGCAACATCGACCCGTAACCAGCCGTGCCATCGGCCGAGCACAAATTTCAATTATCAGGCTTAGCATCAGCTTAGGTCCGGACGATAAACAGTGACGCAAGCCTGACTGATTAAAAAAAAAAAAAAAAGGCCTTTTGCACAGATTCTGAATATCACGTTTCACAGTACGTTTCAGGAGCACAGTGATCGTACGTACATACGTATCCGCTCGCAGTAGTTGGGGACACACGTCAACACAGATCTAGGGATTTGTTTTGACACCGCAAACCAATGAATCAGTAATCTTACAGGCCTACTGCTTACAGGGCCTAATGTTGTTTACACTTCTTGCTAGCTGTCGCGATCGAACATTTAAATTCTACGATTGTTGTTACACTACTGCGGCGCTCAATGTGGTCCCCGCGTCATTGAGTACACTTCTGCTGGCTTAGTGCCAGCGTTAGAGACGCTATAACTGTGCAGGTGTCTAAATGGTGTGATGACAGATACCAGAAAATAGTTCAGAACGATGTGTAGCCATAAAAATGGTAGCATTACTATGTTTAACAATACAGGTCACCAGCCGCATCTTGGAGCAGACATCATGTGTCTAATTTGTATCTATCTCTTAGATCAAAGTGGTGTATCGAGCAGGAAAGCGGACACACATACACACGATTAATGCAAGTCGCTCGCACGACCGTGACGGCAATGGTGTCAGCACTGGTCACCCCTTCGCCTTTGTTTTTATTTCACTCGTATAGGGTCAGCTAACATGGAAAAAGACACAAGTGAAAGTAGTCATTAATTTCTGTGACAGGGAAATGTATTCACAGCCCCCCACCCCCGGTCTCCCCCGCCCCCACCACTGGGTAGTTGTTCATTATTATTACCCCTCTCTTTCCCAAAGGCAGATTGGGGTCATGTTATGCACTGTGTTATTATACACTCTTTTAAAGTCACAGTCACGACGAGCCTGACATCGCCTTTCACACTGTAGCCCAGCTGGCATTAATGTAACTACACAGTATTAACCAACCACGCACGCACGCGCACACACACACACACACACACACACACACACACACACACACACACACACACACACACACACACACACACGCTCGTTGCATGTACATAACATGGTATGAATTATGTACGTAGTCATGTAGGGGGAGGGGGGGGGGGGCAGACAGAGAGCAGCAGACGGACGGAGCATCAATAATGAATCGATGGTGCAGTCCACAAAAGCGTGGACTATCGACCGGTATCGACCAGGACTTTCTTTATCTTTTTGCAGACTGGAAGCAAATCTCGAAGGTGTAGGACTATGGATTTAAAAAAAATTCCCTAGGATTATGGATACTCAGGAATGTCGACCGTAGGACACTGAATCGAGATGTACGACAATTCTGTGACAATATGCGAAAAACGTAGGACTTTCCACACACACACACACACACACACACACACACACACACACACACACACACACACACACACACACACACACCACCACCACCACCACCACCACCACCAGAGAGAGAGGGTGGGTGGGTGTTTGGGAGTTTAACGTCCTTTTCCACCGCATAGGGTGATATCAAAGACGGGGCAACGATGAAAGAGCCAGCACAAATATTTGGCCCCAACCGGGATACGAACTCATTAGCCGAGCATTAGAAGTCCAACGCTCTACCATTCGGCCACCCCGGCTCCCCGAGAGAGAGAGAGGGAGAGAGAGACAGAGGGTACACACTCAAGGTGTAAAAACCAGAGCATACCCTAGCCGTTAAAACGTTTGCACTTACTGCGTTTCTGCTTCCTGGTGCACTGTTCAACAGTCTTCCTGTATTTCGTTTTCCTCGGTGTCTGTGTATAATGCACAGCTGAGTGTCCAAATTAACACACTGCACAAACTGAAATCAGACCGACTTGGCCTGGTTTTCGAGGAATCGATTTAGAGGACAGTCAGCTGTTTCAGCTCTCGTGTTGAGAACAGCTATTGTCCCGTACATTCTTTCGAACACTTTATATGTATCGTCAGCATACTGCACACACAGGTGACACAACAAGGACAATCTAGTCATCTGTATTTTTGGCTACATGAACACGCCCTGGCTATTGAAATGTGGTTTGTTTACAGCGTGACGTGAGTGTCTCGCTGGGTGAGTTTCATTGAACAGCCAGTGTAGACATAGATTTAAGACCTGCACCAAGTCCTTTGGACAAAGGTCTTGCTATGATACCAATCCGGCGCCTGTGATTTGGAATTCTCCTCCCCAGTACATTCGTAATGCATCTGACTGACTTGATTTTAAAGCCAAACCGAAAACATTCTTGTTCAGACTGTCCTATAGCTAGTTTACCGTAGAACTTCCGCCGTTGGTGCATTGGCAGGGTTGTGTGCGTGCGTGCGTGCGTGCGTGCGTGCGTGTGTGTGTGTGTGTGTGTGTGTGTGTGTGTGTGTGTGTGTGTGTGTGTGTGTGTGTGTGTGTGTTGTGCCAGTACGTGTTGTATACTTTTGATTTTATTGGCTTAGATTATAATTGTGAAGCGCCTTGTCCATTTTGTGGGTACATTGTGCTATTCAAGAATGTTACCTCATTGATATTATTGCATTAATATTGCTATTGCAGGTGCCGGTGACGTCACTGAAAGGAAAGTTAAAAGGAAAGTTCATTATCTGGCCAAGCTCCACAATCCACATAACCACCTACAATTAGTTATCTCCCTCAAAGTCTCTGAAACGTGTATGACAGGCATCAGTACAACAGAGTGTGGAAAACTTTACATTGAATGTGTGTAATCTGTGCATCAGAATCAGTCACATGGGACGCCGGTCACGACATGGCATCTGAAACTATTGTGGTGACTCTCTCCGGCGTATAAGTTGTTGTAGAAGTGTACCGCGTACTGAGCAGACGACGTGATTTGGTCGCGGAGTTAGTGCCAGCTAGACGGCGCTGACTGGTGGCTATTTTTAGCCTGATTTGTCGAGTCAAAGTCAAAGTCAAAATAGTTTTATTCTACCCTCTAGGGGCATAGAATAGACAAAGAAATACAAACGGTACAACATGTGCAGTTCGTACGTTCATACGTTTATACATACACATACCTACATAATGCGTACTTGTACAGACATACATACACACATGTACACACCTACGCACTATAAAAATTAATAGTACATTCACATACATATAAAATGCTTACGTGTACATATCTACATGCCATACCCATACACACATGTACACGCATACGTACTGTAACATATTAAATGTATATAGAAAAAAATAATCTTTTATACATACACACAGATCCAAATACACTTATATGTTCATACACTCATGACTACGTGGGTACAAGTTCATGCCTACTCCCCGGGCCCGCATGTAAAAGTCGGGGTTAGGGAGTTCAGCCCCGGGTTAGAGTCTAACCTCGAACTAAACTAGCTCCAGGGTAAATTTTTTTTTTTTTAAATCAGGAAGCGGGTCTATTCCAGCAAGGTGCCTAAGCCGTTATAGAAGGATGTTTTTGTGTTTCTTTCTTAGCTTTCTTTTTTTTAATTTAGTAATTTTGTTTGGGGGTTTCTTTTGTCCTAGTCTGGGTTAGGCTCCGTAGCCGTGGGTTACATTAACCTCGAGCTTTACATAAGGGCCCAGGTCCGTTGGGCCGTAGGCTCAAAGAAAGTCGTATTTCTTCAATAGCAGAAGCCAGAAAGTCACGAAAACGCTGGCGATGGCCAAATGAAACATCCCTTTATCTGGTAAACAGCCTTACAGCTTCGAAAGCGGCAGTTTTCCATGTCATCGGCGTTACGAACATACAGGCTTTTCGGTTGTTGGTTACCATGCAGTTGTAGCTTAATTAGAACAGAATAGACTGTTAGTTTATAAATGTCATTTTAGTTTCCAACAGAACTATGTAATTTCTCATTTGGGATTAAAAACAAATTATCTTATCTTATCGTATCGTAGCCGCCTTGTTTAAAAAAAAAAATGCCTACAATTTCTCTTGTGGCGTTTGACGTTAAAAATGCTGCTGCTGCTGCTGATGATGATGATATAATAATAATATAGCGCTGTAACTTATTAATAAATATCAGGTCTAAGCGCTTTAAAAATAAAATAACAAGTGAAAAGTAAGAAATATATTCAAAAATATACAAACCCATAAGGTCAGGGTGAGTGGGTGGGTGTTTGGGAGTTTAACGTCCTTTGCCAGCACATACGGCTGATACCAAAGACGGGGCAACGATGAAAAAGCTAGCACACATATCTGGCTCCAGCCGGGGTACGAACTCACGACCCGAGCATTAGAAGTCCAACGCTCTACCATTCGGCCACCCCGGCTCTCCCATAAGGTCAGGGCCTACACACACACACACACACACACACACACACACACACACATGATGCAAACCCAAACAGTTAAATGGTGTTTAGGGCAGAAAGCATTTGGATTTTCAGGTTATTCTTGAAGGTTTCAAAGGAGGGTGCCGGACTGGCGGAGAGAACTTGAATGAGGCTGAGAATTCCAGGCTATGGGACCAGCGTAGGAAAAATTAATTCTCTAGTGCCAACACCAACACCTTTTTGTGTCCTGGTGCTCCGGCTGTCAGTGCAGCCTTGCTGTAGATGCATGCCTCGGTGTCCGTGTTGTACCGTTTGCCGTAGCGTGCACAAAACCAAAACCGAAACCAAACACAAACCCTTCCTTGTATTAGGCAAGACACTGTGTCACGGATTTACGTTCGTGCCTATCACAGTGTTAATAAACTGCTGTCTGTTTATTCTTTAGTGTGTAAATGTGTTGATATTTACTACCGGCGTAGTTGCGGTTACTTACCGTATCTTGTTGACTAGCTTAGCCACGTTGTTACCTCGTTCCTTGTGTGCACGAGACCTCATGCTTTGCATTGGTGCGTGTTAGATCCCCGTGTATTTTGATAGTTGTCACGGCTGGACAGCGGTCAGGCGGGTCAGGCGGGCCACTGTTCCAGTGCTGCACACACTGGGGAGCACGTGCGACGCGCACTGTGTCTGAGTTTGTATATCACGTGCTGCCAGTTTGTTTATCTCGTGACGGCACAGAGCTGTGCATAATTGTAAGCGAGACGGTTTCTAGTCTCTGCGCTACACTTCATTGCCCGGTGCTCTGAGTCTTGGATCTCGCCACTTCGGTCAAGTGTTCCTGCTCTCTGTTGGTTCCCCTGCCGCTGAGATTCCGGGGCAGCTCTGACTCGAGCATCGCTAACTCTTCTGGTCCGCATTTCCAGTCAGAGAGGTAAAAATCATTTGGTTAGTTATTATGGCTGCCGGTATTGTTGAAGTAATTGTTTTGCTGAAACTATTACCGGTTGAGCAGATTTCATGACTCGTGTCATTGACGGTTATAATTCAAGTGATTAATTTATCGGTGGGTTGTGTGATAACTGTCTGGTTCCCTACCTGGGCAATGTTGTGAGAAATGATTTCCTACTTTAGTGACAGCCGGTATAAATACAATATAATCTGGCAACATGGACGGCGCTAACTTGGCCTCCATGAGGTAGAGTCCGATGACTTATTATGTTATCCGTGATAACAGGGGTTCTTCTGGGAGTCAGGAGGCGTTCCTGTTGGCCCGAGCCGCTGCACGGGTTCCAGACCTTTATGCTTGATGTGGGACACGGCCGTCCACGACTTCAGT
>JACVVK020000126.1:910000-950000 GCA_018292915.2 Batillaria attramentaria | reverse complement strand
GGGCAGGTACTCGATTATTCTGGATTCTTCTTTAGTTTTAGAATAGCAAAAAGGTGATTCACGTTCTGAGTTTTGATTGCTTCTTTTATAATAGTGGTCCAGAATGTACTAGAATGCTGTGACTGTATATAAGACCATGTTTGCGTGTGTGTGTGTGTGTGTGTGTGTGTGTGTGTGCACGAGAGAAACTTGTATATGCGAAGCTTGAGAGTGCTGTGTAACACCAGAGAAGAGCTGTAATAAACTCCACACGGTTATAACTTTTCTACGCGCTTACGAGTCTTTCTGTGAGTGAAAGAGACAACACGCAGTCTATAAGAACTCGCTACGTGAGGAGTGATCGCCTGTGTGCCATCGTATCCCATCGATAAGACGACGGGCTCTTCAACATTTCTCCACACGTAACAGTGTCTTTGTTAAAGGAGCAATATAAACGGCTGAGAAATATTTCGTTATATTCGAATTAGACTGTGCTTCTTGCGCGGCGTTAAGGGTGTAAAAACTCACTCACTCACCCTTTCGTCAAATGATAAAACAGAATTATTCTGCAAAATCAGGGACAACACTCCAGCATAAACAGTATATCAAATGGGTCTTCATTTTGTGTGTGTGTGTGTGTGTGTGTGTGTAAGTAAGCCAGGGGCAGCCCGTGTATGATGCTGCACATTATGTGTTTGTAGTTAAATGTATGTGTGGAGGCATGTTGCGTGTGTTTCTGGGTGAGTGAGTGTGTGTTGATTGTAATGCGCCCTGAGCTCCCGCGAGAGGGAGGGCGTCCCTTTAAAGGGTACGGCAAGTCAAGAGCACCATTGGGTTTAAATGACAGATATTGAGGTCCTAGACGGCTGCAGCCCAAAAGATTTGAACACGAATACACCATTCAGCATATTTCACACCAAACGGCAGCCGAAATGCGATGCCATGGGGGCTGCCATGTTGATCCTAGCAGTGACGTCACGCGACCACTCAGCAGCAGGCGAGATTCTGACACTGTGTGTGCAGGTGTGCCTGCTACACGTTTTAGGCGTGCTATTTCTGGCTCGTATACACACTTTGCTAATTTCCTGAAAGCTAGAATAGATTTGGGGAACTATCCCTATGATTTCGAGCCAGAATATTCTGAGGAAGAGCTGAGTAAGGGGTCAAAACAGTGGGGACGATGGGGAAGAGCCGATCATGAGAACGAGTGCAATCAGTTGTGGAAGATGCGTGTTTGACAAGTGAAGCAGCAACATCGTTCGCAAAAGCGCCAGTGAAACAATCCGGGGTAAAATGATCCCCACAAACCTGGTCCTGTGGTCTCGATTGTTCCAGGCGCATTCCTGCACGCAGCGGGGCAAGCGAGCCGTTCCTCAAGGCTTCAACCATTTCGCACACAACCTCCGTTTTTCCTTTGATTTGTTTAGATTCGGAAATTCAAAAAAGCTTTTGTGGCTTCCATCTGCATTCTTACACGTGCCCTGTTTGCTGAAACAACCGAACGCTTTGCACTGTGGGATCTCGAACACAAAATAATACTCTGGAACAACTCGCTCTAAGCAGGCACTGCCGACAGTGGAGGTGGTGTGACGTCACCGTCAGCACCTTTCCCGCCTCATTCGCGAAAGAGTGCGGCAACATGGCGCAGCCCAGGAACCGAAAGCAGAGGGTGTTTTCGGAGCATTTTTGAGTAAATGGTACTTTGTTCACGAAAACTTTTGCTATCTAACAGCGTAGGATCCTCAATATCTGTCATTTAAACCCAATAGTGCTCTTGACTTGCCTGTACCCTTTAAGTACCCATTTTATTATCATTATTATTATTATTATTATCATCATTACAATTGGAACAGTTATACTCACAAGCTGATGCCATTTTGACTACGGCGTGAGTGCCGGAAATGTTACTTTCACACAAAAATAACGGCTCCAAACCTGTAAACAAACAAATAAAATTTTGCGTCATGATATTATTCATATTACTTCTGTGTCTGAAAAAAACAACAACAACAACAACAACAACTACAACAAAACCGCATAGAACATGTCT
This sequence comes from Batillaria attramentaria, assembly GCA_018292915.2. Lineage (NCBI taxonomy): Eukaryota > Metazoa > Mollusca > Gastropoda > Batillariidae > Batillaria > Batillaria attramentaria. The sequence goes on along the minus strand of JACVVK020000126.1, from coordinate 947,971 downwards.
AAAGGCACAGCGGCTGGATCAACCAGTTTGCCTCTTTCTGCTTTAACTCCTTTGCCAGCTCCAATGGCGTTCCTCCTACAACAAAGTTTGGAGGGAATGGATGCTGAGGTACTTTTTATATGCATGATGATGAGAATGATGGCGTGATGATGCTATGGAGGTCCATGTGGTTTGGGACTGCGTGACAGGACCGCAGTCATCGCTTCCTGTCGGACATACCCGGTCGTTAACCAGACCCGGGAATGGCCTCGCTTTCTGTCGGACATACCCGGGCATTAACCAGACCCGGGAATAGCCTCGCTTTCTGTTGGACATACCCGGGCGTTAACCAGATCCGGGAATGACAGCACCTGCGGTGCCGGCGCATATGTGATGCACTCATAAAGTCGCACCTGTTAAGTGGGTGAGTCGCAGCAACCTCCCCACTGGGCTCATAGCACGCCCGCTTTGGGTGAGAGCCGATCAAGGTAGAAATGTCCCGCTTGACTCGGCTGGGTTGGAACCCGGGTCTTACGGTCCATGGTCCTCATCTCTAACCACCACACTAAGGGGGCCGGTGGATTAACCAGTTTTAGTCGACCAGCTTCATCAGTCACGCGCTACTACAGACTATAGATTACATTTCTGTTTCACCCCAGCTACAAAAGGTGTTGATAATTCCCCCTGGCGTTCTCACAAACAACTGCGTTCAGTGAGTTTCATTATGAAACAGACACATTTGACAATAAACCAAAGATCAAATCATTACTATAATTTCGAACTGGGACGCCAATATTTGCCGTTTGTCGAATTTGAAGGCCCACTTTCTGTCCCAGTGTCCGAGGTTCATCCATTTCCGAGAAAGGCTTTGCTTTGGAACTTTCGGTTTGTGAAATCGTATGAATGTTTAATTAATTTATTGACTTTACCCCATACTGTAAAATCGATAATGCATGCATTTACCAGGCGTTGCATAGGACACATGTTTGAAAATTTTCATTTTAAGCTGTGGTGGTTTTTGTTGTTGTGTTGTTGTTGTTGTTTACAATACTACCAGCACACTCACCAGAAAAGATAACTTCTTTTTGACAGATTAAAGCCCATAAACGGAGCACAAAATTAATTGTTGTTAGAGATGTGATGTGCCCAACAACTGGTTCGCAATATTTTCACATTAAACGCTTTTAAAAGACAACAGTAATTGGCTAATGGACGGGTTCCATTGAGTGTGATCAAGTTCACCGGGCTGTTGTATCTCGAACAAACAGACATGTACACAATCAAACAAACAAACAGCTGTAGAATTCTCTGGTGACCTTAACAGATAACCGTTTACATCTACTCCTGTTTTTGATAATACAGTTTTGTTATGGCTCGTCAATCATAACAAAACGCCGGAAATCCCGTCTTTTGGTGCTGTGCTGTGGTGACAGTTGTCTGACCTTTCAGGTATTTGATTAAAAAAAAAAATGTCTGGCAACATTTCATTGATGCGTTCATTATGCAGCATTTCTGTGAATTATTCGCGTCATAGTCATCATCATCGCGTTGATACATTGTCAATAATCTCTTAATCTGCAACGTATCATAATGATTGAGAAGAAACGGGAACCACTTATAAACAGAGACGGATCGCTTCAACTTCCATGACTAGAAATTCTCTACAATAATAGCACAACGCCCTTTTTAAAAGTTCGGTTCTTCAGTTGCTGCTGGTAATATAAATTTATGCCTTCGCCTGTTTGAAAGAGCAGGTCGCCTCTTCTTATTAAAACTGAGTCAGCGAACGAGACAGTGTACTTACCGTGCACGACGTTTCCATTAACAGGAACACGGCTTCACACATAGCTTCACTGTATGTCTACTGACAGGACCCGGGAAAGAAGGGCAAACCCATATAACCGTGCAGAACACAGGAATGTGTTAGCTTAGGCGAACGTGACCAGGCCAGTGTACATACTTGCACAGTACAATGCCATTTTTCGAAGTGCAGTTATTGTCCTCAGCTTAAGCTTCCTGTATCGACATGACGCGTGACGACAGAGACGTGGCCATGATAGACTTATAAATTGGCTTGGAATGAGTTTCAGACGTGGACCGGGAGCATAGTAAGCGGTAGACACGATCTTAATCTTTCATAACCAAATGGTCTCCTCTTCTGACAGAACTCCTAGTCGCGAATTAGTCTTTGTGGTTTGTGCGGCGTTAAGCCCTGAAAACCTACCCCTGACAGAACTGTTTACACTCGCTCCCGGTCACAACTGGTGAAACCTGCTTAGAGAGCAAATCTGCATGTCCGGTACGCGAAACTTAAACTGACTATTAACTAAACCGCTGACACATGACGCAAGGTGCAGGGAGAGGGCTGGAGTTCGTGGGTGGGTGGGTGGGTGGATGGGCGGGTGGCTGGGTCTTTAACGTCCTTTCCCACCACATACGGGGTGATAACAAAGACGGGGCAACGATGAAAAAGCCAGCACAAATATTTGGCTCCAGCCAGGATACGAACTCATGGAGTTCGTGGCACAAGGGATTTTGAAATGAATACTTTTCTCAACTGATCACTTTGGAAAGCTGATAGTTTTATGCATCATATCTATATGCAATATACCTCCTATGGTTTGGGTAGGTACTGACGTATCCCATTGTTAAAAGGTGTCATCGTTGTTCTTCACAGCTCTACCGATAATCAGCTGTGATAACATCATCGTACATATGAAAGACAGTCTGTCTGATGAAATAAGGATGTGACCAGTGTAACCAGGCTGAATGTGTACTGAGAATACAGTCTCTGGCTGTCCCGATGACTCAGTTTTCAGTAAGAATTGGTTCCCAATTGAACACAAGCAGAACTTCGTCCTCCTACAATGTTTTGTTGGTCGTCATTTACTAACGAAGCATGGAGAGAAGTCGCAATAACTGATACCCCCTCAAGCACGGATCTTGCTCCCAGTCCATATTTTCATGCGCCAACAGCTGCAGCCTGTGCGTCACCAGTTGACAATGCATAGGTGTGCCAATTTTTGATAACCGGCTGGGCAATGATCGTATTGCCTGATCGACATGTAACGACTGCGCAGACCAGTTCTGTCTGATAACAACTTCTGACGTCGCTGGAAAGTTACCGCTTGCGTTTTGACACTTGAAAGTGCACGCCATTCGTCGATCCTGACCTGCTGATGTTTTGTGTCCATACGTTTTCATTATGTGGCGGTATTAGTGTGGTTTGAACCAGAGACATAGATCTTATCTATGTCTCTGTTTGAACTAATGATGTTGAGTTCGGAACATGTAAGGATTACTGTTACCATGGACCCGTCGAAGGTCAGTTTTGTGTGTACTGGTTATCAACTTTGATTTAATTTTGTTTTATTTTACTGGTGCTATGTGAGCATTGACCTCTTGCTTCACGGCTCACTCGCCAAGAAAACCCGCCGGCGCGCACACGAGAAATAGTTCCCTTTGTTAACGGCTCTTTAGACGTCAAGTTGACGCACGCAGGATAAATTCAAAGGAGAGAAACACAGACAGTAGTAATTCTACTGGATTTATTTACACTATTTACCGTGGTAACTACGAGCTATAGACGGCCGGCAATACTGCGTCACACCCTTTTTACTCACAAATTGCGCATGGCGGCTTACATTAGTAAGGTTAACTCTTACAACCAGTGGGCCAAACCAACACTATTATTTTACTGTGCGACTGTGTACAGTTTAGTTGCTGTGGTCTGTGGTTTAGACAAAAACAACCACGAAACATCGTGCAAGGTGATTAAATAAATTAACCATAGTGCTAAATGACCACAGCTGGTTACTCTCTGTTCAGCCCAACCAGTGAGAGGTTAGATTAACGGCCTTGCTACTGCCTAACAACCAAAATGGCCTCGCACTATGGCGGCTTGGTGACCTAATTTAGGTTATCGGATCAGTCTGTTCCAAGAAAATCGCTCGAAACGAAAATGTGTTACGTGTAATTCGTTTGCAATATCACTCTTAGACTACCATTTGCTGGCAAAAAATATTTCATTTTTCAAATTCAGATTTAAATATACTTAACTGATTCCCCTCAAGGAAATTTGTTTGCCGCCTTGTAGAAATGAGTGTAGAAATACAAATAAAAGCACGAAGTGAAAGCTCTACTAGAAACATCCATTAACCACACACACACACACACACACACACACACACACACACACACACACACACACACACACACACACACACACACACACACACACACACACACACACACACACACACACAAGAGTATCCCCACCCCACCCCCCCCCCCCTCTCCGCGAAATCCGGGGGGAAAACTCAACAAAAAGGCAAATGGCTGCAATGGGGGTACCTGAAAACCATTATAATTAATTGTAATGTCTTTCCGTAATTACGTTTTACCCGTCATCATTTGACTTTATTATCGACAAGGGTGGGTGGGTAGGTGTTTGAAAGTTTAACGTCCTTTTTCACCACGTATGTACTACGGACAAAAAATACTTGGAAAAGTCTGTCAATATAAGTTACCTGTAAGAAACCGGTAGTGAAGTTAGGTTCACGTGTACATACTCCGCCCAGGATCAGAAGCGAGAAAAGTATTATGACATACTTCACCCGAAACGAAAACATTGGTCAGTCTTAAAGAAAAACACTGCATGATTTAAAATAGCTTTTCTCTCAGAGGAGGGCAGGCGGGAATTTTTAGAATGAGATGGCACTGTTACTAAGCCCTGTCACGTCTGTCTGGATGGCGGGCAGAAACTGGAAGCGTCTGTCACATACATGTAGTTTAGCGCAACTTTATGTGTCTCGAGACAGGCCAAACCAAACACAAAGGGGAGCGTGTCTTTAAGAGGGAGGAGGGTGTCACTAGACTCTCACAGACGCCTAGTTTTAAAAAAAATCAACAAAAACTATTTCGTTGAAAATAGTTTTATGTTGAGCCCGTCGAACAGTGCATATTTTACTACGCCTGGTATTTGATTTCACTTGCAGATGAAACTGAAATGAGATTTCCGAAAACGTCAACATGTCAGTACAGCAGGAAACTCCAGGCCTTCCCAGCGTTGGCCCAGAGGTATGAAGCTGTAAGAGAAAGACCAAATCAAGAAATAACATTAGTAGTAGGCTATAACATTGAAATAAAATTAAAACATTCAAGTTGTCGCATTAACAGTAATTCTGTAAACAGTAAAATGAGGTCCGTGAACGCACGTTACGAGTTTTGATTTGCCGGTTTAAAGATCACAGTCATTTTCTTCATTTACAGTGTGTCCACATCTCTATCCATAGTGCAAGTACAAGGTGAGCGAAACTATTTCTGATCACCTAGTCATCTGTGTGTGTGCGTGTGTGCGTGCGTGCGTGCGTATTGGGGGTGAGGGGTCGTTGCAGTCGGACGGGATACACACAATACTGTTTTTATTGACAATATATTCAGCGGGAAAAAATGAGTACTAAAGAAAAAACAAACAAAGCCGATACTGCGGTTACTGTTACACAAAGACTGACACTAATGATATCCTGTGTATAACATGAATTTCCTTACTTTTAGGAAAGGGACAGCAAACGATTTCTTTCGTGAAAATTTGGCATCCTGTTTCCCTTCCCAAATACGTTTATGAAAACGATTGAAATTTGATGTTGTTGTTGTTGTTGTTTTTTGCTTTTCAACCCTCGAAAACATTCTGCAATGTTTTCAGGTTGTTCAGTCTGATTTATAATCTTGTATGAGTGTGTAACCCTAGCTGCCTTTATTGTTGCGGAAAGGGATCTTGCAACAACTACTTTCAGCCCTCGGTTTGTCTTTCATTACATTGTATGTATTGTATTACAATTTTTTTTACAGATGTGAAGATTGTAACATCAGCAAAGGTGCGTTTGGATCATTTAAATCTCTCTCTCTCTCTCTCTCTCTCTCTCTCTCTCTGTGCGTGTGTGTGTGTGTGTGTGTGTGTGTGTGTGAGAGAGAGAGAGAGAGAGAGAGAGAGAGAGAGAGAGAGAGCACGTTACACTTGTCCTCTGCCGAACGAATTTGCTCTCTCTCACTTTCAAAACGGTCTTTTCAACTACTGTACAGTAATCCACGGTCAGAGAATCCAATATCAGTAACGCAATTTCTTGTGCAGATGTGGGCGGAGTTAGGTCTGTGCAACAAACATTGAACAACCTGACTCAGTGTGAGTAAACATTCTCTTTATTCTCTACATGGCATTCGCACACACCGCCAAAACTTGTCCATGTCAAATGCACATCTCTCTCTCTCTCTCTCTCTCTCTCTCTCGACATTTGAGGAGCTGGGTGCATTTCACGAAGCACCCGCGGTTGTCATACTTGAGTTCACACACATAAAGAAGGGAATGATAGTTGTACGGTTAGGTTTTAGTGTGGGTGCGTATCGAGTGACCTGCTGCCTTGGAGTCGGGGCACAGCATACAGAAAATTTGGACGGTACAGTACACACACACATATACAAGGATTGAGTTCGAGAGGAATTAATAACCCAATACACTTCTTCGGAAATCACAGTATATAAAAGTACTATGTGACAATCAATGCAAATACAATCTGCAGACTGTGTACCTATAGACACTCTTCTCAGTTTCTTAAACTGGGTGTAAAATGCATAACTACACCATGCTGCAGGTTTAGGGTTCAGCGAAATGCCCAAACTTTGATCCAATTAACTCATTAAAACACAGCATGTTTTGGCGATATGTATAATTATGTGGAAGATGATGTTTGGCTTTGAGGACTTCTCATGTGTTTGTCTTTACATGCTGGCATGGAGCGACAATAGCACAATCATGCCTGTCAGATGAGTCGTGAACCGTACAGATAAAGTGAAAGCGTTTGTGTGGCTTTAAGATGGCGTTGCGACTCATGAAGATGTCTGGGGATTGCACGGTTGTGTCCAAGTAAGTCATGAGTAGGCCATGACAGTGTTTCCCGGCAACCGGAAGTGTCAAGACGCTACCCCGATATATGTATAATTTACGATTCAGCTGACAGGCATGATCATGATGTTGCATGCCACACTGGGCCACCATGTCCACGTATATGCATATCGTCATTTTGTTCCAAACATGCTGGCGCGTGTTTTGGTGAGTTAATTTTGATGGAATTTTGGGCATTTTTCTGAATCATTAAACCTGTGGCACAGTGTACTGAAGTGGAAGTGCAAGATTTTGAGCTTTCACAGCGTCTGACTTACAGCGTCTTTAAACAGCTGTTGAGTTTGATTTTCTTTATCTTAACGCGTTGACAAAGAGTAGTGTAGAAAGCGGTGCCTGACGTTAGGAAATGTATAAGAAAGGCCGGGCTCAGTTGTGTCTTTGCCCAAGAAATGGATGGGGTTGTGTGTGTGTGTGTGTGTGTGTGTGTGTGTGTGTGTGTGTGTGTGTGTGTGTGTGTGTGTGTGTGTGTGTGATTGATGGTGTGTGTGTGTGTGTGTGTGTGTGTGTGATTGATGGTGTGTGTGTGTGTGTGTGTGTGTGTGTGTGTGTGTGTGTGTGTGTGTGTGTGTGTGTGTGTGTGTGACTTTTGTGCTCTAGCTGTCTTGTGATGATACACATTGTTGTAGGGTGGTGGATAAACGCTTGGATGTTTGGGTTTTTTTGTGATTCGTTTTGTGAATGTAATAATCAGACAAACCAGAGGACTTCAGTGAGAAAGCTGATCTGCTAGGAGCAAGCCCACTCTTTGACACCCCTGTGTACCAACAAACATCGACAGAAGCAGCAGCACGAGCGGGTAAGAGCAGTATTCTTCATTTTCACCACCCCCCTCCCCCATGAACGTAATCAGTGCATTGCCATGTGTGTCCTGTAGAGGTAGCAAATTGTGATCACTTTGTGCATTCATTCGCTTTACTTTATTATAATACTATGTTACAGGGGTAGCTCATGTAGTTATCTGGAAGATGGCGCCGGAAATGTATCTAGCATCACTTTGATAATAAATCTCTTTTGGTTTGAATATTTGAAAACCTTCAAGATTGGCGTTTGTCTTGCACGAAACTTGACCTATCATTCAGTGTGGTTAGAGTAAAAGCCAGTCTTTCACGAATGAGTAACTCGCTTCTGTCAAGTTGCGTTAAAATTCATTCTGGCTAGATTACATTTCTTGACCAAACCAACAGTGGCTGGATTTTTGATAAGGTTTTGCTGTAGTATAGCCTTGTCAAAAATCTTTTTGTTCTGCACACAGCTCCATTTTACCAACCCTGATTGATGTTCTGCAGGTGGATCTCAGCACAGTGTGTGTCTTGAGGTAGTCAAGAATGATTCAGGTGGTGTCGCAGAGATAATCATACCAGTTTTGGAGAAATGGGCACACGAGAAACCCAGCTGCGTTTGGATATCACGTACATTACCAGTGGACTTCAATTTACCCATATCGAAAAGTCCGCCGGATAGCGTAGTTGTCCAGCTGCTGTTTCTGGGCGAAAAACTTCCCCCTTTTGTGTTAACACTACACAAAGAAACCCAAACAAAAGAAGAGATGAGACACGTCCAAGAGTTCACAGTATTAGTGATCAAAGAACTTGCTACCTCTCTCCTCGAATTTTGTCACTGTCAGTTTGACCTGTTGCCCTGCACGGTGGTCTATGGCAGTTTCTCTGAAGAAACACTAGCAGAAGCAGTCAAGAAACGACATGCCATCGTTCGTAAATTTTCTGACAATCCAAAGACGTTGAAGCCCAGGTCTTACAAGGAGGTAAAGGCAGCGGCCATTGCTGTGTCTGGGACATCATACATTCCCTGTTTCTTGCATACTTCGGCCACAGATGAGGTCTGTCTGTCTGTCTGTCTGTCTCTCTCTCTCCGTCTGTCTGTCTGTCTGTCTCTCTCTCTCTCTCTCTCCGTCTGTCTCTCTCTCTCTCTCTCTCTCTCTCTCTCTCTCTCTCCGTCTGTCTGTCTGCCTGTCTCTCTCTCTCTCTCTCTCTCTCACATGGATCGCCGAAAATCGGCCGTTGTAACACGCGAAATGAACTCCATACACCATTTACTCATGGGCACTTTCAGCTCGGCGGTAGATTAAGCTGCAGCGCGGAGTGTAGAGTGCCCCGGGTCAGTGCGAAATGACCCGGAATCACTTGTGATGGGTAGTTCACCTCGCGTATTATGCGGTCACGCACAGGTTCACAAAACAAAAAGACTGGCTGTTCTGTAGCAGCAGAGATTTGGTTAGAAGCGAGGCAATACTTTCACCAGCTACACAAAAGGAATTAACAGAACCGATCTGAAAATTTAATGACATGCCATTGAAATTTAGTCAGGTCAGACCAAGAATCAAAATATTTCAAAAATGTATGTTAATTGTTAATTTATTGTCCATTGAACGGGTACCTACTAAAATGTCTACTGTCCTTTTACTGGGAAAGAGAGAGGTTGGGGGGGGGGGGGGCGATAGTCACAACTTCGATACTAATTAATAATTTATTGTGACAGTCTTCGTTCGGCAAAACTAGACAACGTGCAATGTGTGCATGTGCAGGCGTGGATGGTGTTGATGGACCCTCGCTGGCGTGATGCCTTGTCACGTCTCATATCAATTCTCGCCAACAACAAATCGAGAATTTGTCTCACTTACACTCCTGAAGCAGAGGTTAAGGTGAAGGTCGCTGCTTTGGAGGCCGCAAAGAGGCTGAGCTTCAGACACCCGGTGGTTATCTTCACATCTGATAGCAAAACTGAGGAATGCATCAAGTAGGTTTTTACATTAATTTCACCTAAGAAACGTTACGTACAAGTTTGCATGTTGCTTCTCATGTTTTCCATGAGAACCGCCGTAAAAATAAAAAAAGAACGCTACAGTGCTTGAGCCGTGCTTCACTTTCTTATCGATTTATCTGTAATAGTTTGTGGACTAACCATTGATTGTTGGACAACACTTTATAAGTGATTTAGAACACCGCGAAGGTAAGGGGGGACAACCAACATGAAAAATGATCGTCAAACTCCGTTGCTCCCTGGTGCTGTATTGCAACTGAAACAGTTCTAAAATTCCTTTTCATACCGAAGAATAGAAGCGACAGAAACAACTAATCCCGTCTATTAGACATTACTTTTCCCGGAATTTCATCTGTTAAAATTTCTTTACAGGTTACGCACGAATTTCGCACAGTACACCTAAACATAAACCAGGATACTATTTGCTTCGAGTCTGGCAGAAGAATATTAAGCTTTTCACTTACTTACATACTCAGATATTTAAGGAACAATAAAGCTGATGCCTAGGTGCGATTTTTTTGTAAATCTTACTTTCTCTCTTTGAAGGAAGCTTCGTGATCGGTGTCTTGCTGACTTGAAAGTTCCACTAAGTCTGCGTGTGTGCCCTTGTGAAAAAGAACAAGTCGGTACTTCTGTCATCAGCGTCGACTTTGACTTTTGTCAAGCAAAACAAGGTAAATAAAGTATACTTGTTATACATTTCTGTTCTTTTATTTTTCTATTTTTGGAATTTCTAATACAGTGTTCTTAATTGAGAATAATTAACATACCACATCTTCAAACATTTCTACAACCTAATTCGCTAAATCCCACAGCTTTCGATTTCTTTTCGTCAGTACAAGCGGAAGAAACGGCACCTGATCTTCATAAGGAGGAGCAGACAGTACCGTCAGAACTAAAGACCATCAAGTGTGAACCTGTCGCGAACCAGCCCGTAAGCAACAGAACTGAGATCAACCCCAAAGCTTCTTTAATCAGCCCTGTTGCCTCTTGCACTGTATCTGAAGATGAGGCGTCTGAACAGGACTTCCACACTTCGATAGTGACAAAAGGTATACATACATGTCTGTCTAACGTGCTGTATTTTGTTCGGTATGTTTCAGCTTTAGAATTTGTTCACTTCTACAAAATGTCTACAGTTCACTTCTACAAAATGTCTGCAGCAAACTATCATTAATGAAACAAATTAAAAGTAACGTGTGTGTGTGTGTGTGTGTGTGTGTGTGTGTGTGTGTGTGTGTGTGTGTGTGTGTGTGTGTGTGTGTGTGTGTGTGTGTTTAATATTTGTGTGTGTGTGTGTGTGTGTGTGTGTGTGTGTGTGTGTGTGTGTGTGTGTGTGTGTGTGTGTGTGTTTAATATTTGTGTGTGTGTGTGTGTGTGTGTCAGTCTAATTTCATCAGGCTACAGGTTGTGTTGACAGGTATAAATATGATGTGATATGACAGTGTGATGTAATTTAATGCTTAACTAGGCTCTTCATACTGCGTCATGTGTATTTAGTGTGTTAATGTAATGTTATTGCTGTTTTTATTCGCCCATTATAATTGCCCTAAAGGGATGGTGAAAGTTTTTTAATCTGATTTAAAAAATTGTCTTTCTTTTTAAAGTGGAAAAAGTGACATTGGTTGAGGAGGAGGAGATGTTAGAACCAACCCACACAATTCAGATCAAGAGCAACGAAGATGAGACTGGCCTGAAAGAAACTGTGGTGAGCCAGCCTCAAAGGGACGTAATGGTGATTGAAGCAAAGAGACCTTCTAGCCCAAGTCCTTCTGTTGACAGCACTTCCGATATTGGAAGTAGCATTGAATCAGATGATGCGGCATCCACTGTTATGGTATCTTATGAGGTGACATCAGAAAATGAGTCGGTTACAAGCAGTACAATGAGGACTGAGGCGAGACTCGTAAGCCCAGACCAATGCCTGGACAGCAGTTCAGGTTTGGGAAGTAGTGTTGGAACTGACGACTCGGCATCCGAGAATGAGTCCAGCCCAAGCTCTACCGTGGATGAAACCATGTCTTCCAAAGCCAGTGTCTTGTCTGACAGCTCATGGAATGCCATAGGCTCGCAATTTGTGATGTACGATTCAGAGGCGGAAACCGAGGTGGGTTCTCAGGAGGAGACTACTTCCTACGATTTTGGTGATGACGATGATGGTGACAGTGTGGAGCAGAGCCTAAACGAAAGTGAGAAACAATTGTTGGAGGATAGCCAGTATTTATACAATGCCGATAAAATAGAAATCTCAGACGAGCAGCTATTAGCGTTCAAGAAGACAACAAGGGTGGACATGTTTTATGAGAAACTCATCAGAAACACTGATCACTTGATAAAGCTTCTGAAAGAAAGCCCAGATGATTATAAACGTTGCCGTTTGACGATAGATACTCCGCATCAGAGTTATGCGGAAGTACTCGATGAGGATCACCGTGGTACCTCCTCTACTATCCTTATTTGCGGCCGATCAAAATGTAACCGCACGTATATGGACGACATTGTGGTAGTGCGAATTATCAAACCCAAGAAAGAAATCCAAGGCGAGAAAGACACTAAACTTTACGGGTATGTTATCGGTTTGCTGAAGAGAGAGCGATACGCAGATATAACGCATCCAGTTTTCTTCTGCACACTGGACGAGTTTGAGGGTCATCTCATGAGGCCATTGTGCAAGACAGTACCCAAAATCCATGTGTTAAATGACCGTGTGAAACTGAAGTTCCCTACTCTGACGAAAAGCAAGATTGACATTAAAGAAATCAGTGGTTCTGGACGTGTTGAACACAAGGCATTTGTAAATATCAAGCCTGACAAAAGGGAACAGTACGTATTTGCAGTTGTCCTCCTGTTATGGAGCCAGCAAAGCATCTACCCGCTTGGAGCAGTTTTAGGTGTGCATCTCAGTGGTACTGGCTATTCAGAAGGTGTGCAGGTTTTGGCTTTTCAACACAGAATACCCGGGCCTTACCCACGGGATGTGCTTCACGAACCGCCGACGCAGGACACGATTAAGCGAGTCGACATAACGAACCGACGACTCTTTACGGTTGACCATACCAATTCAAAGGACCTGAACAATGCACTAAGCGTGTGGAAGCACGCTGATCACTATGTTGTTGGGGTACATGTTGCAGACGTGACCTCAGTTGTGAAGGAGAACACGCCTGTTGATGAGGAAGCCAAAAAGAGAGGAGTGGCCTTTTACCCATTTTTTCTCAAACCGCACTATATGCTTCCCGAGCTACTGAGTGAAGACCTGTGCAGTCTAAAACCAGGTACACCGCGGCCGGCATTGTCTGTCCTCTTCAAATTCAACAAAGAGTTCGAGCAAGTCGGGGACCCGAAGGTGCTGAGGACAGAAGTAAAATCAGAAAAGAGTCTGATATACGACAACGTGGAGGCAGTTCTCAGAAGAAATAAATTCACGGATCTGGATAAAAGCCTCTGCATGGACATACACCTGTTGCACGAAATCGCGGAAAAACTTCGACAGAAACGTCAGACTGCGTCTGATTTCTCTGTTTCTTTCGATGACCCGCGCCTGGCAGACGAACGAAGTCCCCATGACCATAAAGATGCTAGCGCACTGGTCAAGGAGTTCGTTATTCTAACCAATTCTTACATTGCCAAACGCTTGAGCTCCAAATTCCCTACGCTCATGATTCTACGCTGCCAAAAGAAACCAAGCTTCAAGGAACGGGCAGAGTGGAGAGACAAGGCGGGAGGCGTAGCTCACCTTGTGATGGAACTTCAGGGTCAGCAGATCACACCTGACACAAAACTAAGTTACGAAACTCAGGATCCTGGCGCTGTTACTCCCGATGTGATTATTCAGACTCAGCTGTGGAAAGTTCTACGCCAACACATTGAAAATGGAAAATGGGATGAAGCGCGTAGGCTTGCCTTCATGGACGACCTGCATCCGCTGCAGTGCTTGGCCAACTACCACTGGATAGACCTATTGGAAACAGCACAGTACAAATGTTCGCAAGGTCTGAATCCAGATGGCTATTTTCATTTCGGACTTGGCATCGGTTGCTACACTCATTTTACAGATCCCATCAGGAATTACGCTGACCTGCACGTTCATCGCCTGCTGCACGCCGACCTTGATGGTGAGACTCCCAGCTATTCCCCAGCTGATGTCACACGCTTGTGCGAACACCTGAACAGCGTCACGGCCCGACAGAAGGCGTTCCTAAAGGGATGTCTAGCGTTAAAGATTGCCGACAGCCTGCAGCGCCAGCCCCTGGTGTTCCGGACCTTTGTGGACCAGGTGGACAGCGAGCAGCTGACTCTAATGGTGCCTTCACTTCACGCCGTGACCGACCGCAAACAACAGTTGCCCTTCAGCATCATTGGGGTGAGTTCGCAGCCTCAGATTGTACCTGAAAAGAAAGATACAGTCACTGTCAAGTGGAACAAGAGGATTTACAACGGACAGGGAAAGTGTCCTGAGGAGTTTGCAGCCAAACGTAGAAAGATGCTAAAAAAGACCCGCAGGCATGAACCACTGATCATGACAATGAACCCACAAATGCTGAGCGAAACTGTGAAACAAAAAGACTGGGTACAAATTTTACAAAGTGTGAGGTATCGTAACCCGCTGAAGAAAATGCCTTCATCGGCGCAGACTTCCAAAGAAAGTGTGGTTGATTTCATGACAACAGAAACAGGTGACACTGTTTCACTCCGTCCTTGTCACTTCAAGATGGACTACTCACGCGGTCAGGTTTTACAGGTGCAGATATCGGCCGCTCCACAAAAAGGAATTCTGAGACCACAGCTGGACCTCCTGCACACGGCACACAACGCAAGTGTCTGCCTGCAACATGCGAAGGACCCAGTCTCGTCACTTTTCAGGACGGCAAGTCGGAGCACCCGTGAGCAGCCATTCAAGAGCTACGAAGAGTACCTAAGTGCCTGGATGCCACTTTTGGAGATGGAGGCGGCGTATGGAGCTGGGAAAGACAACACTGGAGTAGTGATTGAAGACGTTCCCATCAAACTAAAAGATTTGGAGCCAGACAGCAACAGCAAGCCTAAATATGAAGGTTCGTTCAAGCTACCTGCGCAGTTCTGCGATGAACGGTGCATTGAGCTTGGTGGCAGGTCCTTTGACTACATGGTGGACGAAGAAGGAACTGTGGTATTGGAAGAGACGCCACGCACACACTTCGTACCAGTCGGATATCTCTGCATCAGGTATCACACACAGTGCCCAGGCATTGTGTCGGCGAAAGTGCAAGAGTCCCCTGTTCCAGAAGCAGTTGACAACCAGTTTACGTGGATCGGACACGCTGGAACCGGAAAGGTGAAACTGAAGAGACGAGTGTCTCTGCACGTCAATTTCGTGTTAAACCATTCCAGCCCCAAACCACCAGACCAACTGCTAAGTCAGAACGGCGATGGAGCTACACTGGAAATCTTGCCGAAGACGGAAATGGACAGGTACTCTCTCTCTCTCTCTCTCTCTCTCTCTCTCTCATTATCATCACCATAATCTGCCCATGTAAACAACAGACAATGTTAATTGTGTACGCTTGAATATACAATGTCTTTTGATATAGCTTTGAACAAAGGATTTGACAGAATTTTATAAATAGATTTTTGCATCCTTAGACCTCTCTCTGTTTGATTATTTTTGTTTGTGTTTTGTTGTTTGTTTATTTGTTGTTGTTGGTTTCGTTTTGTAGTCTTTTTTTTTATAGCAAACGCAAGACAAGCACTCTTGCTTAAGACTTCATCCTTGTAAATAAAGGGTTTATGTATTCATGCGACCTCTACCTCTCTCTCTCTCTCTCTCTCTCTCTCTCTCTCTCTCTCTCTCTCTCTCTCTCTGTGTGTTTCAGACGTACCCAAGAGGTACTGCTCCGGATAGAAGAGCCAGGGTGTGAAGTCGCGCAAGCGATTGCCTATGGAGCAGATATGCCAAAACTTGGTGGGTACGAATTATACAGTGTACTTAAGGTGGGAAGACCTTATAATTCTGCTGCTTTTAAAAATTATTTACTCCGACGTGTATTTGTCATTTCGACGTCGTGTTTTGTTGGTTCTATTAAAATGCCAGCCTGTTGCCATTTTGGATACCGAGAACGCCTGCTGAGCAAGCGTTTCGTTGAAATACCCAAAAGAGAGAGGACCTCCCCACCTCCCCCCCAGCCCACCCCCGTAAATAAACAACAAAAGGGGAGGGGGAAAAAGGTCCTACACTCATTATGCTACAATGTATTTGACATTGAATAGTGTTACTTTGATTTTTAAAAAATGTCTATAGTATTTGAGGGTTGTGCATCTTACAAACAACACAAAATATATACTGTTATTACCATTACCCCTGTAAGAAGCAACCGAAGTATGTGATCCATTCCAAAAAAAAAAAAAATACTGTGGCAGACAAAGATCGCGTCAGAATAGGCTGGAAACTGGAAAACCAAGATGTCGAAGGACCTCCACCCAACAATCGGTCCCAGACGGACGCCATCACTACGGCTCTGACAAGTACAGTCTCTGTCATACAAGGACCACCGGGTGAGATTAAAAGACTTTACATGATACAGCTCTGTCAAACTCTGTCTCTGTATAGAGGTTTACTGAGTCTTTAAATATTTAGAGAGTTTGATTTTCAGGCGCCAGTATATCTATAGAAACTGCTGGATCCAAAAATATATATGTCGCTTATTCGCAATGGTTTAAACAAAGAGCGCTTTGAGTTGTCTTTTCTTTTTCTCTGCCCGACTCTTTGCCGGCCCAGTCATTTCCCTGTCACAGGTGGAATCCAAGGAGTTTTACTATGTGTGATAAATGTGATTATCAAACACCGCGGCAACATTTCCTTTGAAGCCCCGAAACACGTGATTTTACGGGAGCACTCGAGTTGTTTGGCACGCACAGAGCGCATGAATTTTTCATGCTTGACTTTTGCCCTATGTCCCACGGTATTGCCAGCGAACAACGTTATTTGACATCGGCAGAAAAAAGCGCGTTATAGAGAAAAAGACAACATTACACACGGCCGATTACTGTAATTTTGTTTAACTTTAATTTTCTTGATAATTTAGCTCAGTGGGTAAAAATTTAATGGCTCAGTTTGCGTCAAATTCTTCTCAGTAACGCATTGATATCTGTAGGTGTTTTCACGGCTGAATAAAAATTTCAGACCTGTTCATACATAGATACAAGGTCTTGATAGTGAATGAACGGTATTGCATGCGATGTTGTATGTACAGGTACAGGGAAGACGAACACAGGCATCAAGCTGGTGTACCTGTTCTGTAAGATCAACAGACAGCTGGAAAAAGAGGGCAAGGGGGAAAAAATAATGCTTTTCTGTGGACCTTCCAACAAATCCGTCGACGTTGTTGCCAGTGAGTCACTTAATTTAAAATAACTCACCGACAAGATGGCCACCAGCCAATACGTTGTTCCTGTTCAGTGACCTGCTGTCGTCGTGGTCGTTGTGTCATGTATGCTGCCCGCGCGCACACGTACGCAAGCTCTCTGACATCAGCATGTTGACACAAAGAAAGTACTGGAAACCCTTTCCATGCCCCTTTGCGCTCGCAAAACGCGAAACACATGAGGTCGTGTTATAGCTGGTTGGCGTTACTAACCTGTTGACGTATGCGAGGTTCTACATGGGTACAATCAGTTTGGTTGGAATGATACCCTGGAACAAAGTCGTTTTCCATAGACAGATTTACTACCCGAAGCCTGATCTCTTGGACGCGGCGCTTGTTTGGAATACATGTGTGTGTGTGTGTGTGTGTGTGTGTGTGTGTGTGTGTGTGCGTGTGCGTGCGCTCTCTCTCTCTCTCTCTCTCTCTCTCTGCATGCGTAAGTTCCCCAAAGAGCGCAAGCGTAACCTCATTCCGAAATATGACGTATGTATAGTATGAGCGAATTATAGATCCTAAATGGGTTCAGCTGCGCTGTCAAATGAGGTACGATTAACGTCAAACGTATGAGAGAGACCAGTCATGGTTTCCCCTCTCCTGTAATCCAGGATGTGTCTTCCCCGAACACTCATGGGTTAGACCGAACTAGAGAGCGACTACCTCCAAAATTCACTCTGTTCAGAGTCCGTATTCATGCTATCTACGTGGAATTTTTAGCCCGTCCTATGATGTTGTTTCCATTACTGTGGAAACAACATAACAATCTGTTTCTGTTCCTTTAGGGGGTGGGCGAAAGCACTTCTCAAGAGGATACGTGCAAAAATAAAACCAGAAAACGAACACACAAACAACAACAGAAATTCCAGTACACACCGCGAATAACACTGTGAGCAAAAGAACTGAAAGGCAAACTACCCAACTATGTAAAACATAACCTTTTTATGCAGCATTGTGCACTTTAGTATGAAGAATATTCACTTTCACGAACTACAAAATAAAGTCACGAGAAAATTTTGCAATGTCTTTGGAAAACTTAACTGCATGGCATGTAAGCACAGTGGCCATGAGCGAGTTTTACCAGAGGAATCACAGAGGGAGATAAATAGTCATATGTATTATTACTGATTTACTTAGTGGTGTTTGGTGTGGTTTGGTCATCAGCATAAAAATATGTGTAATGAGAGAGAGAGAGAGAGAGAAAGAAAGAGGCAGGCAGAGAGAGAGAGAGAGAGAGAGAGGGAGAGAGAGAGATGGAGAGAGATGATACCGTACGGACATAATGAATACTTGGCGAACCATGTTGAAGCCTGAATAAAGCTGTCGCCTCCTTTTGCCCATAATTTTCTTGTTCTGCCAGATTTAATTAGCTTCGGCGTCAGACACCACGAGTCAACAGTTAAGCAGCATTCGTTCCCATGGCTAGTTGGTTTTGTACTGCATTTAGTATGTATGAAACGAATACATAAACGTTTAAATCAAAACAAATCTGTTTTATTTTATTTTATTTTGAAGAGCTCTTGATAAAGAACTTCGGCTCAAACTGTCCACGTATGATCCGGATGTATGGGTCAGCGATCGAGTCAAAGGATTATCCCGTCCCTTTCGGCAACTTCAGGACTCGAGTATTGCGTGGTCAGCAGAGTGATCCCAAGCTAAAGGTATACAATTTTATTTTAAATGATACATAAGTGTAACCTCCTTCAGCATTTACTTTGAAGGGATAAGCTTGTGCATAGTGCGAGAGATCACTTCAAATCGGCCTTTTGCAAATGGTGCGCCTTTCAGACGTGGATTTAATGTCGGTTTATACGTTTCCTGGCGATAAACAGAAATATACAAATAATGAAAGCATTAGTGGGCATTTAAAAAAAGAGAAGATAATAGTAAAGATGGTTTAGAGGTTATGGCTTACAAGCCACTCTCCCCTTCCTCCCCCCCCCCCCCCCCCTCGAACCGTTTTCCACCTTGGCCTTTTTTCTTGTAGCAGTGGAAGGCAGTAATTAAATGAAGTGAGGTTTTAGATGCTTTAAATTGCGTTTCCAGCACTCTTTTAATAGTATATTGTGAACATGCATTGTGTTTTTTGTTTCTGGTTTGTTTGTTTGTTTGGGTTTTTTTCCCTGTTGGTTGTTTGTTGTTGTTGTTTTGTTGTTGTTGGTTGTGATCTTTTATGTATACACTCCCGTGATGTTCTTCACATATTCCACACGTTCGCGTATTTTCAGGATGTCAGTCTACACCATGTTATTCGACTGCTTGGCAAACCATACGCTCAGCGCATCAAAGAAAAGTATAAGGCTGTCCTGGAACAACGTCAGAAAGGAACTGAAAAACACCAAGACGACCCGAAAAAACAACCAAAGGACACAAAACACCAACCTGAAGGAGCCAGTAAACGGCCGCCAGAAAGTGACCGCAACGTACTTAAAGAGTATTACAAACTGCTGTACAAAGCCAGCGTTGAGGAAATCCAGAATTACGAGGTAGTCCTGACGACGTGTGCAGTTGCCGGGAGTAACAGGCTCATCGGTGGAGTGAAGGAAAATGTGTTCCAGGTATGTGCTGTATTTGCATTGCGAGTTTTTCCTCTGCAAACATTAAAAACAGGTATTGTTGGGAATTGCATGACCCAGCACATGATAGCATAGAGATGGTGTGGCAGAATCAGGGCTTTATCGTTATAAAAAAAACCCCTGTACGTTTGAGTTCCTACGTTTATGGTGACTAGGGACTGTAAGAAACTCGACAAATTTTGAACGTTACAACCACTCGTCACGCTGAGCAAGTCCTACAGACGTTTATGCCATAAGAGCATTGCATGCGTATGGATTACTGTTTGAGATTAATGATATATCTTCAGGGCCCGTATGCAATGGTCGAGGCTCGGGCTTTTAGCCCTGGGTTAGAGTCTAACCTCGAACTAAACTAGCTCTAGGGTTAAATATTTTGTTGGCTTTTGTTTTAAATCAAGAAGCGGGCCCATTCCAGCAAAGTGCCTGACCTGTTATAGATGGATTTTTTGTTCTTTTCTTCGCTCCCGTTTTTATTTAATTTTGCTTTTGGGTTTCTTTTGTCCTAGTTTGGGTTAGGCCCGTAGCCGTGGGTTAAATTAACCTCGAGTTTTACATACGGGCCCAGATATAAACGGATATGCGACAAACGGGTTATTTTTCTCGACTGTTACCAGGTCATTATAGACGAGTGCGCCATGTCCCCGGAGCCTCACAGTTTGGTTCCCATCATCGCCACCAAAGCCAGGCAGGTGGTTCTCATCGGCGACCACAAGCAGCTGCGGCCCATCATCACGTGTCAGGCGGCCGCGGACCTGGGGCTGGACCAGTCACTGTTTGAGAGACTCTACAAGACACGTTCGAGCATTCCGAAAACGTTCTTGTCTGAGCAGTACAGAATGGTAGATACAAGCTTGGTGAAACTTAAACAGATTACTTTCTTCTTTCACCAGGGTGTTAAATCACCTGCACATTGCAGCTTGTGTGTGTGTGTGTGTGTGTGTGTGTGTGTGTGTGTGTGTGTGTGTGTGTGTGTGTGTGTGTGTGTGTGTGTGTGTGTGTGTTGGACTGAAGGATCGTAAATCAAAGAAGTTGATGGTTTGTCTGTTTTGATGAATATACGCTTCAGACAAATATTATTATGTATCTTAAGTACGTTGATCTGTAGTTAAAACACCTCTTCAAATACCTCAGTTGATTTTGAGGTGAGAGATTCTGTTGTTGTACGTTTTTCCACAGCATCCAAAAATTTGTGAGTTTCCATCAGAGGAGTTCTACAACGGAAAACTTGTGACTAAACGGTCCAGCAAGTGGATGGGGGAGCCGCTCAATGTTTGGCCACTGACTCCTTACAGGGAAGAAATTCCACACATTCTTGTGAACGTGAAAGGCACTGAGGAAACGCTGACTGTATCCACGGACGAAGGGAATGAACGTTCAAAGTTCAACGCACAGGAAGTTGCCAAAGTGGTGGGCATCTTCTCAAACTTGACCCATTCTTCTTCTTCTTTTTCTTCTACTCATTATTATTTTATAAATTTTTTTACTTTACAGAAATGTGTTTTCCAAAATATTACTACGGGCAGTTTTTCGTTCGTAACTTGAGGGTTAAGTGCGCTGTGTCTTGAAGTAGCGGCATTCCTGACATCAGTTGTGAAAAGCCAACAGCATTTTCTTTGCCATGAAACTGAACAGTGTACAGTTGCATTGGTAGTGTATTCCGGAGGAATTTTATTACAAAGAAAATCCCTTTTTACTTTTGATGTCTTATTTTTCCCCTCATCTATTTTTCAGACGGAGATTTACATGTTCCTGAGAAGAAGGTGTTCACATGGAATATCCAAAATACGAGTACTGACTCAGTACAACGCACAGCGCTGCGAGATTGAGAAGAAGCTGAAGGAAAAACTAGGCGACGACAAAAAGATTAAGGTCACCACTGTGGTCTCCAGCCAAGGTGAGTAGATTTCACGTGATATGCAAAGTGTCTTAAACACTGGGGAGGGAACAACGCATTATGAACATGTAGATTAATGTCTTACAGCGATGTCTCACCAAAACTTTTTTCGATGGGTTGTCTTTACAAGAACATTTTCAAGTGGAGAAGTCTAACCAGCGTAAGGAACTTGAGTCATTTCGTGCCAATGGTAGCACAAAAAAGACTATCAAATAAAGACTAATTCCTATTGTGATTGTATTTGAAGTTATTTCGCCAAGAAAAGCCCCCCCCCCCCCCCATCCCCCAATAAAAAAAATGAATGAATGAATAAATAAGTACATTAAATAAAAGTAAACAAAAATGAATAAATAGACATATGTAAAAAATTAATAAAATGAAATAAATCGACATGTACCTGTACTGGGTACAAATCGTTCCTCATGAAGTTTAGAAATGAGTTTGAAAGGTTATTCCGACATATTTGATAACAAGGTACTCATACAAACGCTAACCATTCGATGCATGGTTGAAATGTTGGCTGACGGTGACGGCTCATTTTCCGTAAACACTTGCGTCCAAATTAGGCTAGTCTAATTAGGCTTTTTATATAGCGGAAGGTAGAACAAATTTGATCCTAACTTTTTATTACAGAAATCAGTAGACCTGTTTAATAATGGCTGAATATGCGTAATGATGGGAGTAGGGACACTTGATTAGTTTCTGTGTTAAGGTGTATCCGCGAAAACAAGTATAATATGATGCAAGTAATCGGGCACATGCTCGGTGTTTCAGAATTATCTTCCAGAACTTGTATGAAGTGTATTGCTTATAGATGGTCGTTAATTGAAGCTATCAGCTCCCTATATGGGCTGAAAGCGGTGCTTTCCAAAAGAGCCTGCCATAATTGCTACACTTGATGCAATTTCTTTTCATACATTTGTCTTGGTGGAAAAGACAATGACTAGTCGTATGAAGAAAGATCCGTGAATCTAAACAAGCACATCTTCTTTACAGCGGTCATTATTTTTACCCATTTTTTCCATTTCCTTCATTACATGCTGCGTGGGGGGTAGGTTTATATTTTGCTGCTAGCAGCCACCAGTTTTAACTTGTCATTGTTTTACATATTGGAAAAAGTAGAGTGATTCCAGGAGAAGAAAAACGTGCATCCCACATCAAATTTCATGAACTCTTCACTTCTTGAAATAGGTGACTTAATTTACCTTTTTCCAATTAAACAGAGCATTAACTGCTACGGGGGTAGGTTACCAAGTAGCCTGATATGGCGGCCACAGTGTACAGAGCGTTTTTCGCTATTGACCAACTTTTAGAGGAGAGGCTTGGCACATACGTGTTACTAGCCCATCCACTATGTCCCTTTGGCTGTGAGGGGTAATGAGGGGAATCCATATTGTGGTTGGGTTCAAAAATTGACTATACACAGGAAAGATTACAAATGACGCCGCTGCAGCAGGTATTGTGCACACACTTCAAGTTTGACTACTGGATATGTTAGGCCAGACACCCTGCGGTGGTTCAACGAAATGACAACAGATTTGCCTATAGCAGCTCTCAGTTATCAAATCTTCCTTTTTCTATATAGACGCCAATTCTCTTACTGATGGGGACCGGGCTGACTTATTACGCTGCTGCAGCTGCTACGCTTGACAGATCATTTGCAGACGCACATCATGCTTTAGAGAAATGGTCCAGCAACCCTAAAATACTATTACAAGTATACCTTTTTGCCTAAAATTCTAACGCATTCAGAAAATGTGGAACATTTTTATTAATTCCTGTTTTGAGGTACAGGTACAGAAATTAGTCAAACTGAATATGAAACTTCCAGTAAAATAATATTACACGAATGGAAATAAAAAACAATAAACACAAAAGCAAATCTGTGAAATCTCTTTTATGTTCAACGTGTTTTTCCTTGGGAACAAACGCCGTTATTTTGCCTTTTTGTTTTTTTGGACATTCACAAATTTACAAATGAAAATTACCGGCATACATTACTGGCAAAATGTGATGGAGAGTATGTAAATCACAACATCAAGTCTACAGTAGTAAGTGGCTGAATTCATTTCAAATGTTATGAGGTATGTTAATCACACGGCAAACATGTTTACAAGGTCAAGGTCATCGGTTCGTCTGTTTACTCCCAAACATTTTCTTTCATCGCTGTGTTAGAATAAGCAAAAGAACAAGCAATCACAAGCACCAGGCAAAACAAAAATTAGCACAAACGATGTTGTATGAGAAGATTTCTTGTGGACAACTTTGGTGACCTTGACCTTGGGAGTAAAGGCCATAGAGACTGGGTGAATTTTTTTTAAAAATACAACTTTTGGCATAACATTTGCCTAATATGCATTGATAGGAATGCCTTTCTGGTGACCTCTAGTAAAGGTCAAGGTCACGCTAGAGTTATGAAGATTTTGCAGTCATATTTTTATTCTGAGGATGCTTTGAAGTTTGAACTCAGCAAACCACGGGGACAAAAGTTAGCAGCACCAAAATGCTTATTCTGAGCGATGAAGTAAAATGTTTTGGAGTAAATAGACGAACCAATGACCTTGACCTTGAAAACATGTTTGCCGTGTGATTAACAGACCTCATAAAACTTGAAATGAGTTCAGCCACATACTACTATAGACTTGAGGTTTTGCTCTACATAATTTCCATTGCACTTTGCTAGTACTGAACTAACAGCCATTATTAAACAGGTTGCACTTTCGTTGGCTGTTTGTGACAAAAGTACAAAAGCGATTTTAATGAACTTTTGATATGACACAACTGGGATACTATTCTTGAGTGTGCACTGCTCTTTGAGAAAAACCGTTCACTACTTACAACGCAGCAACTACTTTGGTAAGTACACCCCCAAAATATCGCTACCGAAAAAAGAGCTCACTTGGATATCATATTTCATACGTACCTGCACATGCGGTGACAAGGGAACTTCACAACACCAAAGAAGCGTTTCCTGACTAAATTGTTCAATGTTCGTAAATGTTTTCCACGATACATGTCACCTGCAGTGACCTGATAAGTGCACAAGCATCAAATACTGCCGTTTTACAGGGTCCTTTTAATCAACGGCCAAACTGATGGCGGCAATTTTCCAGGAAGCATCATTCTGGTTGGGGTAAAATTTCAGTATGTCAATAATGCATGTCTTGTCTAACAGTAATCGTATTTAGAGTGGAGTTCTGCGCATTTCTGTAGCCGCAAACATGCATACTTTGTGCACACCCTCAAAAGCCCATTTATAGGGCTCATATAGTGAAAATGGCAAGATAAACGGTCGTTTTTAACGGTGACGCGGACGGAGAAAACATTCACGGAGACCACCACAGCATTAGGGGCCTGTGCTCTACTGATTTCTGTAATAAAAAGTTAGGATCAAATTTGTTCTACCTTGTTCAGCAATTTTCCTAGCCTAAATGTGTTAAAGGTGACGAGTGTGACTACGTGATCCTGAGCACAGTGCGCACCCTACCGTCGCACAGTATAGAGCCCAACCCCACACACGGCTGGTGTCGTCAAAACCTCGGCTCCATCACCGACAAAAACCAGGCAAACGTCGCCCTCACCCGCGCCAGAAAAGGAATCATCATTGTCGGCGAGTATTGTATGCGGTTGGATCTGTAGGTTTCCGTTGGATAACTGCTCTTGAAATTGTCAGTAGACTATACAGAAGCCCGCAGCTTCCTTCTTCGTGTAGTAAGAGGAGAAGGTAAGTCATACGTAGTTGATAGGTGTTACCACCAAGGACGAGTTATTTGTTGTATACTTAAGGTTGTTTGATCAGTAACTGCCAAACTGTATGTTTAGACAGAAAACAGACGTTAATGGGTGTCACATGCTTATAGACGTTTATCGTTTTGGTTTCAGTTGTAGACTAGAGGGGGAGCCGGGGTGGTCGAATGGTAGAGCGTTGGACTTCTAATGCTCGGGTCGTGAGTTCGATCCCGGCTGGGGCCAAATATTTGTGCTGGCTTTTTCATCGTTGCCCCGTCTTTGATATCACCCTATGTGGTGGAAAAGGACGTTAAACCCCGAAACACCCAACACCCTTGTAGACTAGAGTGAAATGTATTGCAGAAATAAATGAACGCGTTAATTATTTTACGAATGCCGGCACAGTAGGCTATAATTTTGCACGTGCCGGTGTGTGATTTTGGAACAGTTACCCCATGTCCCAAACTGAAGAAAGGAAGGAACTGTACTCAAAAGCGAGAACCAGCATGTATGTAAGCTAGGCCCCTAAGTAATAATCACAAAAAGTCACCCACACCAGCTGCACAGATCGTGATAGCGTTAAATGAAAACATGAAAACTGCCGGAGAGCGCTCATTCAGCTTCTTAGCCCCGACTGTCTGGAACTCCTTGCCAATCGAACTCCGCCTTCAGACCTCACTGCTCCTGTTTAAATCCCATTTGAAGACCTTTCTCTTTCGCCAGGACTTTGATAGTTAAACCTCTGTTAAACCTGTCTGTGTGTACCACGAGTTCGATGCACTGCCAAATTGTATGTGAGAGGGGGTGTAAGTAGTGTGTGTGTGTGTGTGTGTGTGTGTGTGTGTGTGTGTGTGTGTGTGTGTGTGTGTGTGTGTTTTACGCGCAGCGAGTCCTTGGAATCTGGAGAAAAGCGCTCTATAAAAACTGTATTATTATTTATTATTATTATTATACAGTGAAGTCCGGATGTAGTGATAGCCCTCGGGACCAAATTTTTTATCACTACATCCGGACTATTACTACATCCGGATGTCCGGTTATAGTGATATTTTTGTAGGTTTTATCACTACATCCGGACGTCCGGTTATAGTGATATTTTTGTAGGTTTTATCACTACATCCGGCCAATCGCTTGTAGTTGTAGTGATATCTTCAAAGCTTTTATTGCCACATGCGGCGGCACATTTGGTAAACTAGCCTCAAGGCAGTAATAAGGTGATTTTGGAACCACTATTGATTTCGTTTTGTGACGTTTCTTCTGTCGTCTTTGTCAGGCTTGCAAATGTCCTGTGTTAACCTACCCCCGTCCTAGCAGTTCAACAGCCGGTGTGTGTGTGTGTGTGTGTGTGTGTGTGTGTGTGTGTGTGTGTGTGTGTGTGTGTGCGTGTTTTAGAGAGAGAGAGAGAGAGAGAGAGAGAGAAGGGCCACTTAGAAATACGGGTTAAATGAAAAATCGTCAGATTTTTTAGGAATGAAATTTAGTCTTTAATCAGCTTTGAAGATATCACTACAACTACAAGCGATTGGCCGGATGTAGTGATAAAACCTACAAAAATATCACTATAACCGGACGTCCGGATGTAGTGATAAAACCTACAAAAATATCACTATAACCGGACATCCGGATGTAGTAATAGTCCGGATGTAGTGATAAAAAAATTTGGTCCCAAGGGCTAAGCACATTGCGTTGCTGGCGTTTGCTCGCCATTTTGGTAAAGGGAGATTACTCTCGAACATTATCACTACAGCCGGGACTTGAAAATGGTATCACTACAAGTGGACTATCACTATATCCGGCCTGAAAAATATCACTACAACCGGACTAAGTTAACAAAGAACATGAACAACTGGGACCGGGACCAAGAAATTCTATTACTACAGCCGGACTATCACTACATGGGTCTATCACTACAGCCGGACTTCATTGTAATTATTATTATTATATGCTTTAACAGGTGACGTGGAGCTGCTGAAGTGTGACGAGATGTGGAATCGTCTGGTGAAGAGGTATGCGAGTATGCACTGTATCCGACAAACTCACGAGTTTCCGCCTCCTCCACCACCGAAATCAAAACATCCTCCCGGACACTCACGTGGGGATTTTCAACTACCAAAGTACCGAAGATAGACTGAAGACCTGACGTCTTGATAAACATCGTTCCGTGCCATGTCAGTGTAAGATTAATGTATCTCATCTGAGCATTTCATTGCTGAACTAGTGTCAGAAACCGGCAACTTACACTTGGATGCAGAAGCATGCGTGCATTGACTCTGTGTGTGTGTGTGTGTGTGTGTGTGTGTGTGTGTGTGTGTGTGTGTGTGTGTGTGTGTGTGCGTGTGTGTGCGATTTAGTCCATTGTGTGCTGGTAATTAATCTGTAACGATACCGCAGCTTACCTCCTCCCAGTTTCCGCCCAGCGAGTTTTGAGGCAATTGCCAAGGGCAAAAAAGCTTCGCATGACTGTATTACAGGCAAAATATGTGTGAATATAATGCAGCGAGAGAAGACACTGGCCAGCCATTGTGTCTGGGTTCAAGTGCCCTCCTGGTGTGGGGAGACAACTACCGTTAACCTCTACGTAGATCGTCTGCTACACGGCCAGTGTGTCGAGTGAGGAGATGAGGGTCCTGACACAAAATTAATTACTTACAACATTTTTCACTGAGAGTGTCACCCGTCCCAGTGGCTAGGGGATACAGAATTTTCAGTGGTGGATGCTGTTCTGTGTGTACTCAGTTATATTTGTACATTTTGCTGTCGTGAAATAGGCCACTGCTTGTATGTTTGCTGGATAAATGTGTTGTGGATATATTGACCAAAACAAAAGTGTACAGTATAGCTGTCACCGTTTTATATGATCATGTTACACTACCAGTGGTTTTCTTGTACAGCATCAGTTGTCACATTTCACACCAAATGACTATGTGGCATGTCACAGTGTCAGCTGTTTCCTTGTATGTTGTGTAGCAGTGCAATGTTGTGTCGTGGTAAATTTTGAACTGCCATTATTTGACACCCATTTCATGAATTCTCACTGGACAAATAAGGACAAATATGTGTATCTCGAACACAGGTCTCATTTATTTAGTGTTTTGCTGTGATGTGTTAATGTCCTCTTATATCACGCCTTATTCTGGTTAGAACGTTAAACTCCCAAACACCCACCCACCCACCCACCTTCTCATATCACACTGTGATGCCATATGACTGTTATAGTGGGACTGTGTATGTCACTGCTGACTGCTGGATGCAAGCTGTATCACCAGAACATTCAGAACAGTGTCTACACTCACTTACTGACATCACGCCAGTAACTTCAAAAAGGTTATATTATCTCATCCCATTGATAATTGATTGGACTTTAAGTTTTTAAGTTTTCATTTTTCTTGATTAAAATCGTGAATAGTGCGGCATTTTCCAAAACAGTTGCTGAAAGTATATATATATTTGTTTAGATGTGTGTGTGTGTGTGTGTGTGTGTGTGTGTGTGTGTGTGTGTGTGTGTGTGTGTGTGTGTGTGTGTGTGTGTGTGTGCGCGTGCGTGCGTGCGTGTGAGTTGTTGATATTTATTTCTGTGTGGTGCTATTGCTTATATTTATTTCTGTCTTACATGACTTACATATTTTGTTGTTTGAGGCGCTTGAATACGTGCCAGATATTTTGCTGTTCTATTATTATTGCATCTCCAATCAGTATCCACACTGCACGTCACACTCTTAAAGACTTTGCTTTGACTTTAATATTGCTGTTCATATAAGGTGCTGAATGATAGACCTATTGATACTGCTGGATTGTGATCTCATGAGTGTAAATAATCCTCTTTTATGAAGAGGGAAGTTTCATTGTAAGCATTTTGCCATGAGAGGATGAGCGGATTGCATGCATAATTTATCATCAGTGCAGCACCCGTTTGATGTTTTCATAAAGTAGTAACCAGCAAGTTTCTTTCTGATGGACCGCACATAATGTTGGTGCGCATATTTAATTGTATTGTGGATAGTGCCGCTATGATCCCTACGCACAGATGGCATAGTAAAGGTGCTGTTAGTTAATCCTCTTCGTGCCCTCTGGCACATAAGGCCAACACCAAAGATCGCCACTCTGGCTTGTTCTGAGCTGTACGTCTTCTCCAGCGTCCCCCAGGTCAGTTTGTTTTCCTTCAGCTCCTTGTCCACTGTCCGCCGCCACGTTTCCTTGGGTCTTTCTCTGGCTCTTTTTTCCATCTGGGGTCCAACAAAGAGCCACCCGGGGTAGTGCGGTTGGGGGGGGGGGGGGAGAATCTAATTATCTACATCAATTTCATGGTTTGTAAAATGTGAACGTTTACCCCCAATAATGTTCTCTTCCCCTTATGTTGTTATTATTATTATTATTGTTGTTGTTCTCTTCGCCTTGCTCATTGTCGTGCAAATGCTACAGAGTATCGACTGTGACCAACACTTGAGATTTCTTGCTGTTTGAAAGGATTCATGTGGCGCTGAATTTGAGGACATGCGTACCATATTATTTTCTCTGTATTTACAGTCGAGTATCCAATGTACGTATGCTTAACACAAAACAAGATTTTAAGCAATGAATTATATGTTTATTTGTATTGTTTTCTGTGATGAGAACAACTCTGTTTCATTTATTTATTTTTACGGTTTTTGAATTGAAGGTAAAAAAAATGAACTACTGTACATTCCAACTGACAGCACAGAGCAAGATCTGCATGGGTGTAAAACATGTATATGCAGCTCAGGCTAGATGCTATCACTTCGAATGTCTTTTTCCGTCATTGTCTGGAATTATAATAATTGTGATGTCATAATCAAGTCGAACTTGATATCACAAGTGTCTAAGCGTTTAAATTATGACAATATTTATTGTCTCAGACAGTTCTTCTTCTTATTTATCGCGATCTGTTCTTTTCCAAGTACTTTTATTCAGGATTGGATACGAGTTCGATGTTGCTATTTTCATGAGGGTGTTGTTCACAACAATTGTGGAATGTATTTGAAGTCACAATAGGATTAACTCCTACAGTAGGGAGGACAAAGGGTGATCAGGGGCAGTTTGAGTTATGATATCAATGGAAAGTGCAGAATTAAGTTGCTGCTTGGTTGACCACACAATTTATTTTGTTGCCATAGTTCGTGAGCTAAACTCAAGTGAACATTATATTATTTAAGTTGCAAGACTGTTGTCGAATTGTTCCAGTCTCAGTTTTGGCAAAAGTACCATGAGTGCTCGTGCACATACTAGCCTATCGGTGATTAAAGTGCTCGTCCACTTTTTGTCCGTGCACTCTGTCCGCTGATTGGTCAAAAGGAGTGCACAAGCACATTACTTGCCAATCGGCAAAGTGCTCGTGCACATTAATATTTTTGTGCTCGTGCTGTCAGTTAATTAGCACCCAATTGGCACGCTATAGTCACGGACGCCTTGTATTTCCCTTCGCGTTTAGCCCAATGCCAGCAGGTGAGATGCTGTATCTGTGCAGGTGTCCAAGTCGTACGATATTAGACACTACCAAAACAGCTCCTGTGAACCTGGATATGTCTGGTAATGGGCCTTTAAGGATGCAGCTACTTTTGAAAAATGTTGCTCGGAAATCCAATCTTTGTTTTCTTTGCGAATAAACAAATAAACTTGAACTTTTGCCTGCAAAATATTTTAGGACTTTGTGATTAACTCTTTCGGGGGCGGGACACTTCGCTCAAAGGCTCAGCCACGCATCGACCACTGTCCATCTCTTAAACCTTGAATTATCCATCCATTTTTCATGGAGTATGCAAATCAGTTGAATTGTCATGTGTGTTTGTTTGTGTCAATGAGAGGTTTGTTATACACGTAGTCAGTTTACTACAGTTTCTTGGGGGTAGGCTCAGGCATCGGTAGTGTTGAGGCGGCATGCAGCCCCAGTCTGAATAGAGACAAAAGGTCAGGTGCGTTCAGGATACAAGTTGAAAATACTACTATGTAATATTGCCAGTAGTATTTTCAACTTGCATCCTGAACGCACCCGACCTCATGCGTATATATATGGAGTAAGTAAAGCAGAGAGCGCTCCCTAGATCTAGGAGGTGTGTGCTTTGTGTGCCATTGGACAAGTCCGCCTTGCCCTATATTGGCTACAAGCCACAGTGGAGAGGGGGGGGGGGGGAGGGGGGCGGGGATCTACCAATCTACCGCTGAAACACCTAACAGATCTAAGGGTATCTCACCATTCATAGGGCCCCCATTCCCCTCCCACCGGGAGGAAAATGGTCGGTACAACCTAGGCCATATGAATTGGTGACCATGGTTTCGGGTCAGTAGGACCCTCATCAGGTGAGGATGCGGCGATAGCCACGAAAAAAATATATTACCCATATATATGGTAATTTCACGTGACCACCGATGTGTTTTTCTTGCTTTCTGCAAGTGCGAAGTTTAAAGGTTTATCTAAATCTAACTCGCAACACGTGTCATCACTTTCACAAACTGTTTGCAGCTGAGATACTTTTTTATTTTGATTTTTTTCAAAACAATAAATGCATTAATTTTTGTTTGCTTACAAAAGAATGATGATAGAGACAGAATTCACAAAATGTCTCAAAAATGACTTCCTCTAATGTACTTTCCTCACAGTCACAACTGAAGGCAGCTTTGTTTGTAATCAATTGTGTTTGTTTTATCTTTTAAAAAAACAACCCCCCCCCCCCAAAAAAAAAAAAAAAAAAACTATGCAAGTGATTCAAACAAAAACAAAGACGGAATGATTAATAAAGACAAAAAAATATAAGAAGGAAGCCATTTTATTCTCTGTGTGTCTGTCTCTCTCTGTCTCTCTGTCTCTGTCTCTCTCTCTCTTCGTCCTTGAAAAGTGTCATTGTCATTCTCTCTCTCTCTCTCTCTCTCTCTCTCTCTCTCTGTGTGTGTGTGTGTGTGTGTGTGTGTGTGTGTGTGTGTGTGTGTGTGTGTTTGTTTATGTGTGTGTGTGTATGTGTATGTGTGTGTGTGTGTATGTGTGACAAAAAGCGGGCTGGCTTGAACGAGCACAGTTCTCAGCCGAAACAGTTTCTATGTTTATTTTGACCTTACTACATAGTAAATACTACTGAAATTTTTTTTTAAAATATAGGTTAGTGGTTGGTAATGACCTCCTATAGTCTGCCATAGTCTACGGTAGCACGGGCATGTGATTCCGTCATCCCCAATTTACCCTCCACCTTCACTCCTTCAGCACTACCTCGACACGAACGACCTTCAAACTAATTTGCTGTTATTCCCCATCAAGCTGTTGTTAGGGTAGACTTGATACAGACCAGTATGCTAAATAGACTGTTCGAGCGTTTGACGCGTTTCCGCCGCTGGCAAATGACGTGTTACTGTATTCTGTTCTTAAAAATTAACTTATTGAAAATTCCATCTGCTATTTACATGATCGGAAAGACTCAGCCTGTTACAAGCTTTACCAAACAACGTCAGTTTTGTCAAGTTTTACTCATGAATCCGGTTTATTGTTTTGGATAAAATGTACACCAAGCTGTGGTATAAATGCCTTATCATCCGGGGGGGGGGGGGGGGGGGGGGGCAATTTATGGACTATTTTGAACGTTTATCTTATCAGAAACTGACAGCCGAAAGCCAGCTGCACCGTGACATAGCAGACGAACGGGTTTGTACGTCGGGAGACCACGACGCGACAGGAAAAAAAGTGCGCCATTTTATGCTTGCAAGACAGCTTGATGGGAAATAACAACTAACATGCGCGTCAAGTATAGTACTACGGTGAAAATGACTGAGTTTTACGCCCTTTTCCACCATGTAAGGGTGATATCAAAGACAGGGCAACGAGAAAAAGGCCAGCACAATATATTTGGCCACAGCCGGGATTCGAAGTCACGACCCGAGCATTGAAAGTCCAACGCTGTACCATTCGACCACCCCGGCTCTCCCGTTCGTATTGTGCACTAGTGATCCACTTCTTTGGCTTACTTATTGAAAGAAACAAGTCACTGACGAATGGTCGCTGCGACGTTAAATGAACAACTTAAGCGAGGACACCAGTACCAGAGAGGGTGGGTGGGTGTTTGGGGGTTTAACGTCCTTTTCCACCACATACGCTAGTACCAGAGAGCATGATTGCATATTCTCTGCTAGTACTGTCACCTCTTTTTCTATCTTTGAAAATGGTTATGAAATCTCTCGCAGAGCTAGTAATCGATTCCTTCGATTTGATGAAGTAATTGATATGAATAGGTTGCAACGTTATGACAGTTACCGCCCTTACCCAAACGCCGACTTTCGGAAACTGTATTTCAGTACTACAGTCTGTAGACGAGTGTAGCGTAGGCAAAGTTCACATACATGAGTGTGTGACTATCGAAGACTTTATTTAAAAGTTTCCGTCAGAAGGCGGCTATTATAGCTTAAAATACCTCACTTACTGAGTCCGATATCATTAACAATTTTATCACATCGCCATTGTCCCGCAGGACTGAAACAGTAATAATAATAATAAATTGCTTTTACTGACATAGCGCAGTATCCCAGCAGATGCTGGCTCAGAGCGCTCTACAATTACACACACACACACACACACACACACACACACACACACACACACACACACACACACACACACACACACACACACACCATTTTCATAAAATACAGCTGGGATCTCGATAAAAAGAGCTCGGGGGAACTGAAGAGGGGGGAGGGGGGGTAGTATTTACAGATGGATAGAGTTGTGCAAACAACAAAGACCATTTCGCAGCTAATTAACTAAGAGGGAGAGAAGGAAGAGTAGACACAGTAAGGAATAACTTAGTTGTGACAATTATGTGCAATTCTTCTGTTAGAGATATAATTGTAATGTATGTCTCTGCTCTCGTCATATTTAGGGGGAGCCGGGGTGGTCGAATGGTAGAGCGTTGGACTTCTAATGCTCGGGTCGTGAGTTCGATCCCGGCTGGGGCCAAATATTTGTGCTGGCTTTTTCATCGTTGCCCCGTCTTTGATATCACCCTATGTGGTGGAAAAGGACGTTAAACCCCCAAACACCCCAACCCTCGTCATATTTAGTCTCCGGCAATAGCCACTAGGTTGAGGACTTCAAATCAGTGTTGCACCACTTTGTGTGTCCGTTTGGCTATTTGCCCGTGAGACTGTCAGTGTGTCCATGTAATACGATATATGTGTTTATGTCAGTCTGTCTGTTTGCACTCCTGGGGAGCCGGGGTGGCCGAATGGTAGAGCGTTGGACTCTCAATGCTCGGGTCGTGAGTTCGAATCCCGCCGGCTGGGGCCAAATATTTGTGATGGCCTTTTTTCTCGTTGCCCCGTCTTTGATATCACCCTTATGTGGTGGAAAAGGACGTTAAACTCCCAAACACCCACCCACCCACCCACCCACCCTGTTTGCACTTCTGGCTGTGCGGGATTCTCCTGTCACAGAGCGCTTCCTCATTTCTTTTACACGTGTCATTTCGACAATATATGCGCTTCTACTTCAGTTCTATATGGTCTTTATCAGACCCACTACTGTGCGCTGATACGCGCAGAAAATCGGTGACTCACCGCATAATTATCAATACCATAGTTGTGAGGGGAAACAATTCAAATCAATGTCGGTCACACCGACCTCCCGTCTAGACGTGACAAGCAATGCAGATCAGTTGCACCACTGAACTAAGGCCGCTCGAAGTTTGCCCGACAGACTGATTAGGTGGTTTCATAACTATTGCGCACTCTTCAATCTGTGACGTGCACACGTTCAGCTGCGCGACACACATGAAGTGTGCTTGTTAAAACGAATATCCGGCAGCTGCCCGGCCAGCTTAATGCGCGGGCGTTGTTAGGGGAGACCTGGTACAGACCAGTATGGAAAATAGATTGTACGGGCGTTTGACGCATTTCCGCCGCTGGCGAAAGACGTGTTACTGTATTCTTTTTCTTAAAATTAACTTAAATTCCATCTGCCATTTAAAATTTAATGATCGAAAAGACTGTGCCTGTTACAAGGCTCACCAAGCAACGTCAGTTTTGCCAAGTGTTACTCATGAATCCGATTTTTTTTAAATGGACAAAAAATTGAAGAATAAAGGAAAAAATGGAAGACAGCAAAGCTACACGGAGACATTTACACAAAAACCACCCTTGATTTAACTTAGCATTTTAAGACTAATTTTGATATTTTCAAACATATCATAAATTTACTACAGTATCATTTACTGAACATGACTGAAATGCCGGGCTTGAATCAGGGCTCTGTGTGTGTGTGTGTGTGTGTGTGTGTGTGTGTGTTGTCAGGTTTTTAACATTTTCCGAAAGGATATCATCGGTATGACCCCCGGAAGTGAATATGTCACGCGCATACCGATCTTGCTAATGTTCTTGCAACCCTGTTCCGGCTCCGTCGCTTCTCTAATCCCTGCGACGACGTCCAAATCGGGCTAGCCGAGCCGAGCTAAAGTGATACCTAAGCAGGAAAAAACAAACAAACAAAACAAAAAAACCTCGGTGACAAGGAAAGTGGACAGTTGCGAACAACTTTGAGGTCCCCATGTTATTTTATAAACTGTCGCAATCATCAGCACAGTACATTTTCAGTCTGTTTAGAGATTATTGCCTGCATGAGTTGTCCCCCCGTGCATTCACAGACCCGTAGCAAGCATGCATTTTTCGTGGCAGCCTTGTGCTCTGCCACGAAAAATGCGTGCTTGTTGCGGCAAGGGAGACAATTCATGCAGGCAATAATCTCTAAACAGTCTGAAAATGTACTGTGCTGGTGAATGCGACAGTTTTCATCGCTTCTGTGCACACCGTGCTGTGAAATAACACTGGGACCTCAAAGTTGTTCACAACTGTCCACTTTCCTTGTCGCCGTGTATATTTCCTTTTTCCTTCTTAGGTACATGTATCACTTAGCTCGGCTCGGTCTCGGCTAGCCCGATTTGGACGTCGTCTCTCCACGCAGTCTGTATCACGAGTGTGTACTTAGTC
Source organism: Batillaria attramentaria (assembly GCA_018292915.2). Taxonomy (NCBI): domain Eukaryota; kingdom Metazoa; phylum Mollusca; class Gastropoda; family Batillariidae; genus Batillaria; species Batillaria attramentaria. The sequence continues at coordinate 911,689 of JACVVK020000126.1, read as the reverse complement.
GCAAAACAATGAGACGACAAGCGGCACACACACACACACACACACACACACACACACACACACACACACACAACAACAACAACAACAACAACAACAACAAAACTTGCACAATCCTATCGTCTGCTTGGTGAAGAGAAAGGACCTAAACAGGCCTATCAAATAAACTGCGCTTACTCCGCTTTTCCGTATGATGTTACAGGAAGTAGGCCGCCCAGGCTACGTACCACAGATACAGATTTCAAAGAAAACGCTTACCCTAAAAATGCTTTAAACTTCACACACACACGAAAATTTAAAAAAAAATCTAGCAGCCAATGACTCATGTGTGGAGTAAATTTCAACAAATTCAAATAATCCGGGATTTTTTTTAATTGCTAGCAGCGACCACTACCCTCTCCTCTGTCGTCTGCTAGCTCTTGTGCCAGCCGCGCATGAACACACACTTTCAACATACCAGGCTCATTTTCGCCTGTTTTTACTATTTCCAGACATTAAACATATTTACAAAGCCAACAAACAGCCCCAGATTGCTATATTTTACTCTGTACACAAATTTAAAAAGGAGCAAAAATACCGGCTATATTTAGCGGCCCCGGAAGCTAGAGTTGTGTAACTTGACCCACGAGCGCTGCGCTATACACACGCAATGTGCTACATCTCACTGCAGCGCGCACGGTGCGCGTGAACTCAGTGTTGCTGTGTTGCGTGTACAGAGATAGGCCATACCTCCAGGTGTCGATCTCCTAGTTACTTCCTTCTTACAATGCCACGGTACAGCCGACTGACAAAAAAATGTGCCGAGTTTAGATCCTTTGGTTTTGCAGTACAACTGACATGCTCCACACGCTGATTGAAATGCCTGCAATGCAGAGACTGAGCTGTCTGACGACGACAAAAGGTGAGAGGTTGTCTTTATCGTCAGTATTGGCTGACTGTTTACAGGACATGTGCCCGACGCTAACAGGGAGCAGAGATATCCGAATGGTAGAGTGTTGAACTCACAATGCTCGGGTCGTGAGTTCGAATTCCGGCCGTGGGGCCAAACTTGATATCAGTGTGTGCTGGCCTTTCCTCGTCAGTTGTCCCCGTCTTGGAGATCACTCTTACGTGGTGGAAAAGGACGTTAAACTCCCAAACACCCACCCACCCACCTGAACACTAGTATGACTGTTACTTGAAAGACAGAGGACTGATATGTAGAGTTGTGTCGTCCCGGCTGAAGACTAAACTAGGTCGCCTTCCACCGGGCAGATCGAACTGCTTGCATGCCGCAGTGCAAACAGTGCAAACGCGCGCCCGTTGACTCTGTCGTGTCCTTTTGTCTGATTAATGCAGACAGCAATGCTGCATGTATCTACGCTTTCTGATTAATGCGGCGCACTGTTACAGTGTTAGGCGGTCTGGCGTATCTGAATTTGGCCTCGAAAAGGCTGTCAACCAGCGAACTCCAGACACGGAGATCAAATGACTGCTTGCTTAAAACATAGTATCGTTTTCAGTCATTATCAGTGCAAAGTACACACAGCGCATTGAGTTGCAGTCACGTCCTCCTGGTACGTAAGGTTGTCAGAGTTTCAGTTAATGTCGCCTGTACAGCGGAATAATTATGTCTGGGGTGGGGTTAGGAGGGGGTTGAGAGGGTCGAGTCATGTCAGCCGTGACTGATGAATTTGTTTTCCAGCTGGATGT
>JACVVK020000126.1:825000-907500 GCA_018292915.2 Batillaria attramentaria | reverse complement strand
TAATCTGACGAAGACTGAAGGGCCTTGATTAGCCGCGAAATAGTCTTTGTTGCTTGCGCGGCGTTAGGCCCTAACTAACGAACTAACTAACTAACTAACTAACTAACTAACTAACGAACTAACTAACTAACTAACTAACCTGAACCGGTAAATAGATGCAAACAACAAACAACAATGTAAACAACAATACGACAGATCCTGTCTTTGGTGGACATTAAGTGGGGCAGGGAAATGTTTGCCCCTGTAGACAGGTGACAGCTATCTCCCTTTAAATCCCGAACCCAAACACCCCCTGCCCACTATATGATAAGACTGGTTCACCCCCTGCCCACTATATGATAAGACTGGTTCACCCCCTGCCCACTATATGATAAGACTGGTTCACCCCCTGCCCACTATATGATAAGACTGGTTCACCCCCTGCCCACTATATGATAAGACTGGTTCACCCCCTGCCCACTATATGATAAGACTGGTTCACCCCCTGCCCACTATATGATAAGACTGGTTCACCCCCTGCCCACTATATGATAAGACTGGTTCACCCCCTGCCCACTATATGATAAGACTGGTTCACCCCCTGCCCACTATATGATAAGACTGGTTCACCCCCTGCCCACTATATGATAAGACTGGTTCACCCCCTGCCCACTATATGATAAGACTGGTTCACCCCCTGCCCACTATATGATAAGACTGGTTCAAAAGAATAAGCCACTGCACACCAGTAGGAGCCACTTCAACTCAGCATTATTACGCAGGGCGTGGGCCTTGTCCGATCTCTCCTTTCTGTATCGTGTCTGTGTTGATATTACTTTCTGGCTGGTGTCACGACCCAGTCTTGCCTTCCACCTTCCCGTACACATTCACACACGCACATCAGTAACCACTCACGCCCATACCGCTCGCAACCAGGCAACACCAGAAGCGGAAAACGCTCACAATACGATATGGAATCTTTACCACAGACACTCGAACACTTAATACATACATTTAACACATACAGGTGCACAAGCACTTCCGTCTGTCGCGGAACGTGTCAGGCGACTTGGTGGCAATTACTAACTACCAACTCAAAATGGTTGACATTACATACGTGAGATAACAGTCTTAGTCCGTTATACTCATAACTATTCTGGTGCTTTCTTCTTGAAAATTTTCCTATTATTAGTAGGGGAGCGGAAATAGCCGAATGGTAAAGCGTTGGACTTTCAATGCTCGGGTCGTGAGTTCGAATCTCAGCTGGGGCCAAATAATATTATTTGCGCTGACCTTATTCTCGTTGCCCTGTCTCTGATATCATCCATACGTGGTGGAAAAGGACGTGAAACTACCAAACACCCACTCCCCTAACATTAGTAATATTAATATCTTGTTGATGGTGTTGTTATGTGTTCTATACAGACAGAGACGACTGACGATGATGTACAAGAAAGCAGTACCAGCGAGCCAACCGAGTTTGAAACTCTAGTAGAACCGGTGTTTTGGTCGCTTGAAACCTGCCTTAGCAATGAGCGCTTCTCCCTATGCCAAGCCAGACTGTTCGTACTTACGCTGAGATCCCTGTCAGACGATCAGAGAAAGATGGGGTGTTGTGAGGACAGCATGGAACCCGCGCTTTTGTCTCGTGCTTTAAAGCTGATACAAGAACTTGAAGACGGAGTTAAGCAGGTAAGTGTGAATTCATGGAAAGTTTTCTTCTTGGAAACCATTAAAAAGAAGAAGCAAAATTGGTTTGGGATGTTCAAACATCTCTTATTTACTCCGCTGTAGAGCTGCCAACTCAAGCAGAACGCACACGAGAGAGAGAGAGAGAGAGAGAGAGAGAGAGAGAGAGAGAGAGAGACGGGTGTGTGTGGGGATCGAGGAGAGAGAGAAAGAGCAGAGCGAGTGAATGTGCAGCGTGAATGTGCAGAGTGAATGTCGGAATGAATGTATCAATAAGTGTTGAATGTGACAGGAAATTGTATTATGTGATAGTGTGTTTTATTCTTCATTTTAAGTAATTTTACTGGTCAAGACTGTCTGTTTTACTTATCTTTGTAGTCTCATTTATTAAAATGTTTATCAGTTGTGTGTTTTACTAGTATGCGGGCCAGAATTGCAATTTCCCAATTTTGGGATCAATAAAGTATTCTGTATTGTGTTATTCGCCATTTTCGCGTTATTTACTTTCTTCTTCTCTAGTTTTGCCTTATTCGTTATATTTCTTCAGTGTTTTTGACATCAAGATGTGGCTGCCCAAACCCAAACCGTGAGAAAACCAGAAAAAAATACTATAGAGTATCTTTTTTAATTTAATCAACACAAGGAATTAAGCTTCCATAAAGTATTAACATGTCCATATCATGATATAACTGATAGATCCTCGCATTAACTAAATAAATGATTTTTTTCCCCAAATAAATATGTTTGTGAATGGCACCAAAACTGTAACTTTCTGTAGTAGACTCAAGGCATGTTAGGAATTGATGGATTCAATGGATGAACAAAAACAAAACATAACAACAAGGTCAACAACAACAACAAAAAACCCGATCAACTGATTATATCGTGCAGACATGCTTTTTAAATGTTCGTGAGTAGATATCAATACTGCTTTCAGGAGCGGGAAGTGTACGACCCAAGACAGACCATGACTTTCCTGTACTGTGGTGAGTATTGAAATTGTGGATTGACATCAGTTGATGAGAGGTTTGCAATTTACTTTATTTTTTATACTTTATTGTATGCATGCATGTACATAAATACGTATATATGTATGTATGTATGTATGTATGTATGTATGTATGTATGTATGTATGTATGTATGTATGGACGGACGGACAGACGGACGGACGGACAGACGGACGGACGGACGGACGGACGGACGGACGGATGGATGGAGGGATGGATGTGTAAACTGCTTTCATTTAGAAAATGCCAAAATTTGACGATTATGTTGGCTTTATTTTTTTTCAGTCCTTTCAGTGTTTCCCTCATCTGCAAGGCTGATAACAGGCACATGTCTTACTGCCCAGTTGTCTGAAAAAGGAAAAGAAGTACACAGCAAATTTGACACACTACAGTACTACTGCGATCTGAAAACATTCTGCGAAAAGTCTGATGGAATCAAGGTACGTGGAGCAAACAAAATTATTATTAATTATTATTATTATTGTATAGGCGCTTTACCCAGTTTCATGAATCGGCTCAAAGCGCCGCGAACTGAACCCAACACGCACGCTCACGTGAATCACACACATTCTCTCACACACTGGACATAAACACATTACAATCACGTGGTGCGAAGGGTCAGCTCAGTTATTTAAGTTTCGGATTTTAGAATTGCATTCATTTTTCAAATTTGGTGGACTGAACATTTCCAAAGCAGAGGGGGAGGAAGCCGGAGTACCCGGAGAGAACCCCCGACGATCGGCCCGAATGATCGGAGCCACATACGAGAAGGAAACATTCTTTGCCCCGAGTGGGACTCGAGCCCCTGACTTCTCGCATTGGTGACAAGTCTCTTAACCACTAGACTACCGACCACCCCAAAACAACCACAACAACAAATGATTATGATACTTATATATAATAATTACATGGTACTTTTAAACTGATACTATTTTAGGAAAGACAGGCTGTCAGTGTTTGAGAGACTGATCAGAATATCAAAAAGGCTCAACGCACGCTGAGAGGACAACAGATGAATCTGATTCGGGGGATAATAGCCTTCTCCAAAGAACAAAATACAAAGTGTCAGTCACACAGACACAGCACTATGTATCTCAAGTCATGGAAATCATGAGCGGAGAAAGCATACTACGAAAATAGTTCTACAGAAGGGTCCTCTAATATTCAGATGTTTCATGTGTAATGAAACAATTATTACAATCCGTGAAGATATGAAGTCAGTTATTGAAACATTGTTTCGCATAACCACCAGACTAGGGCGCTGATTGTTGTCTTCCCCTACAGCTAAACACAGAAGAGTTCTGAAAGGTTTAACTCCCTAGGTAGACCTTCCAAAACTCTTATTATTATTGAACTGGTTTTATACTGCACGCGTTTTCCTACGTGGCCCCTGGAATTGTTTGATCAGTATAAGAATTAACGTCTACACTCCTGTCAAGCAAAAGTGTCGAGCCCCCAGAATTCAGCCAATCGCGCCCCGTGGCATAATGAGCACAAACAAACATTTCGCCAGACACTGCAACGAGGAAAGCACATGTAGTTTGATGTGACTAGAACATTGAAAGAAAGCAGTAAGTGCATTGACGTCATTTGAGGAAGAAGACCATGACGTCAATTTCTTTGATCTTGAAATCACCCCTTTTCTCATAAAATTGACGCCATGGACGTACTGTGATTTCCCAACACACGGCGGAGTAAAGGGGCGGGGCTTTGGCCTCGGGGCGTGCCAAGTGGAGTCGTCTATTATGGCCGAATAGTTCCGAATGTTTAAACCCCCGAAGACTGAGGGGAGCCGGGATACCCGAATGGTAGAGCTTTGACTTTCATTTCAATGCTCGGGTCAGTAGTAAGTTCGAACCGCTGACGGGGCCAAATATTTGTGCTGGCTTTTTTTTTTTCTTTCTTTTTTTTTTTCGTCGTTCGTTACCCCGTCATTGATATCGCCCATACCAACCCCAAAGTAGACCTTCAGAATCTTACTATTCCCCTTTCAAACATACAGAAGGTACATACAGCATCAGCAGCAGCTGCTGGACTTAGCGCTATGGCTGGAGACGGACAGGCCTGCTGTGTCGCAACTGATCATCTCTCGCGTCATTTGCCACGTCAGCAGCAGCAGGAGAAGCCTCACGTGCACACCGACTGACCCCTTCCTCCGGCAGCTGGAACATATCTTGCAGTCAGCGACCATTCAAACGTCAGGTTGCCTAGCAGCCGCACAGGTTGGCACAAAAGTCATATATATAATTATATATATGCACGGACTACAACATAGATGGCATCTGAAATGTGCCGTGTTTTACGAGCAACGAAGTCAAGGTGAGGTTTTGTGTTAACTGCCTCTGCCGTAGTGGAATTAAACACACACACACACACACACACACACACACACACACACACACACACACACACACACACACACACACACACACACACACACACTTCTCTCTCTCTCTCTCTCTCTCTCTTAGAGATTCACACCAGACAAGCGAACCAAAAAACAAAAACAAAAAACAAAAACACCCAAAACATTCCCACCTCAGTTTTGCATGACTTTTCAAACCAGGGAATTTCAGCTTTCAACTCTTTAAAATGGAGTTCTTGGTGTGCGCGTGTCGTTGCGCCTCGGCTCTGGCCTTACAGCACTGTATATTTTTGTATTATATGTCTTCCTTTTCACTTTTTATTTTATCTTTAAGCGCTTAGAACTATTATTTATTATATGTTAAAGCCCTGTATATAATAATAATTATTATTTATTATTATCATTATTATTATTGTTATTATCAAGAGGACGTTAGACACCCACACACACCGCCGCTTCATTTGGTTCTGTTTCCGTGTTCTTATAGGCAGAGACGACTGACGATGTACAAGAAAGCAGTACCAGCGAGCCAACCGAGTTTGAAACTCTAATAGAACCGGTGTTTTGGTCGCTTGAAACCTGCCTCAGCAATGAGCGCTTCTCCCTATGCCAAGCCAGACCGTTCGTACTTACGCTGAGATCCCTGTCAGACGATCAGAGAAAGATGGGGTGTTGTGAGGACAGCATGGAACCCGCGCTTTTGTCTCGTGCTTTGAAGACCATAAAACGTCTTGAAGACGGAGTTACGCAGGTGGGCTTAGCAAAGATGAAATTACCCCGTTTAGCTGTGTGGGAGATGTTTCAAATGAACGTCATTTAATACAAAATAGATCAGTAGATATTGGTGCATTGTCTGAAAACGGTACGTTGCTTTAGTAGCTCCAAGGGTGGACTAAACGGATTAACATCAACAAGAGGGACAGACAACAAAAACACCCGAACAACTTATCATTTTGTGCAGAAATACTTCATAGATATGTCCGTAAGCAGATTTGTAAACTGCTTTCAGGAACGGGCAGTGTACGACCCAAGACAGACAATGAATTTCCTGTACTGTGGTGAGTACTGAAATTGTTGAAACTGTAGGCCTATTGATAAAAGTTTTAAGCATCAGTCATCGACCGAGGCTTTTAAAGTTTGGTTCACTGCTTTGTGATCTACGATCTTTGTGATCGTATGATAGTATGTATGCAAGTATGTTGAAAAAAATGCCAAAATTTGAAGATTATGTTGGTTGTTTTTTTTCTCTCAGTTATTTCAGTGTTTCCTTCATCGGTGCAGCTGACAACAGGCACATGTGGGACGCACCATTTCTCTGAGAAAGGAAAAGAAGCGCACAACAAATTGGACAAGCTACAGTACTATTGCGACCTGAAAACAGTGTGCGAAAAATCTGATGGACTCAAGGTATGTTTATCGAACAGCACGCATCCTTTGTTCTTCCTCCGAAAGATTTTGGACAGTTCCTCCAGACACCTCTACACAGTAGGTGGGCACGCGTTTAGCTTCATGCCCCAGTATTGTGGAACGCACTCCGTGTCGACTTGACGAGCATTAATCGCTCCAAGTCTGACTTGAAAAAAACAAAACAACAACACAAACAACAACAACAAATAGACTACTGTATTCCTTCCCATTGGTTCAGCCGCTGTGTGTTTCATATTTGTTGTAATTTGAAGGGTAAGCTCAGCTATTCCAGTTTCGGAATTTTTGTGGGCTGAAAACATCCAGAGCAGAGGGGGAGGAAGCCGGAGTACCTGGAGAGAATCCCCTTAATTAGAGCTTCAAGTGGCCGACCTTAGGCCAAGAGCAATTCCCAAAGTGTATTTAAAAAAAAAAAAAACGCTAGCTTACAGCTGTCTTATCATTGTTTTTCCTGATACACGTACAACGGTGTGATGCACCGCAAAGCGCGGTGGTGCATGATGACTCGAATTATGGCTACGGCTGCCTGCACAAGGATAAATATAGCTTTACGCGCGTCTTCATGGTTCTTGCATTTGACATCGTAGGTAGACCGTCTGTAAACTTTGATACATGTCCCTTTAAGAGAGTGTGGTTTTATCCACAACGTTGTCCTTCCCAACAGAACTACGTACAACACCAGCACCAACTGCTGGACTTGGCTGTATGGCTGGAAACAGACAGACCTCCTGTTTCGCACTTGATCATCGCTCGTGTCATTTGCCACGTCAGCAAAACCAGGAACAGACTCACGCGCGCACCGACTGACCCCTTCCTCCTGCAACTTGAACAGATCCTGCACACGGCGACCATTCAAACAGCAGGCTGCTTAGTCACAGAGGTTGGTACAGCAGGTGGTGGGGTGGGTGTTTGGGAGTTCCTTTTCCACCACATAAGGCTGATATCAAAGACGGGGCAACGAGAAAAAGGCCAACACAAATATTTGGCCCCAGCCGAGATTTGAACTCTCTTGCAGCAGTCAGAGATACGTACACTATAACACAGTTGGCAGTGAGACAGTAACTGGTCGGCTTCAACAGACATTCATACAAGAAACCCAGCACGCTGACAAACACTAGAATTAACACCAACAACAAAAGGGATGTCTATTTCATGTACCTCTGTCCATCTAGAATTGCTACTCACTAGGGCAAAATATGTATATGCAAAACTGAAAAAATAGGATAGGTATTGGGTGGTGTTGCACCGCGGCGTGCGCTTCCCTCGGGAGAAGCAGCCCGATTTTTCCGAAAGGGACAATAAAGCAGTTTAAAAAAAAAAAAAAAAGAAGTAAACTGAAAAGGTTTTTTTTTTATATATATATACACATAGTCAGCTTTCTCGAGTCATTGATGCAAGACAAGGCTCAGCTGTGACAAAGTAAAATGTCTCCGGTCCCCTATTTTTCATAAACTGGTGACAAGATACTATCACTCATCACCCAAACAGTGTCTGTTGTACACTCAGAACATACACACGTTCGCATTCCAAGGGAGACTGATAATGCTGAAAGCTTCACCTTACATGTGAGAAAACAGAACCAGGAGTGACCAATCTTCAGTGTGATTTTGTATTGTGTGTCAATATCAAACACAAAAACTACCGTCATCATTGCCTGCATACAGCTTTCTTTGTAGAAACCAGGCACATAAAAGAACACGCACAAATTTCAGAATGGACTGGACTGGACGCTGCAAGACATACAGGCATTGTTCAGCCGGATCACTGGGGCCAAGTACTGGTCTGCGAATCAAGATAACACCACACGTGTACGTATCTTTTTGATGATTGTTAATTCCCCCTGCGAATCTGCTTGAAATCCAGGTTAAAAGGTCTATAATTGTAGAATCAAGGCGACTCCTATGGAACTGCCGTTTGATTTCAGTTGTTCTCTTCTGTCACTCCACACTGAACATACATTACACTTTCCTGAATTGCAGCAGGACCATCAGAAGCTTTCTCAGCAAGAAACTGAACAAAACCCTCGTCGGACATCTCAGCAAACCCTGCAAGTCACACAGCAAGGCAGTCAACAGCAAACCGTAGTGGAGCAGGTCACTCAAGAAGTCGCCCAGCAAATCTCTCCAGACATTCAGCAAGTTTCTCAGCCCGAAACACACTTCAGTTGGCAGGTCTCTCGGCAGGACATTCAGAGGACACTTCAAGGCACTCGGCCGAACACCAAGAAGTCATCTCAGCAGAGCACTCAGGCAGGTTACTCAGGAAGGCCTCTCAGCAGGTTACCCAGGAGGCTGCTCAGCAGGTTACTCAGGAAGCCTCTCAGCAGGTTACACAGGAAGCCTCTCAGCAGGTTACTCAAAAGACCTCTGAACAGGACACCCCAAGGAACGTTCTGCAGGTTTCTGAGCAGCACTCTAACCAGATGTCTCAAAAAATGTCACCGCAGGTTACCCAACAGGGTTCTTCGCAGGGCGCCCAGAAGACATATGCGCAGATCATTCTAGGAGACACTAAGACGAGTCAGAAGAGCACTCATCAGGTCTCTCAACAGAGCACGGATAAAAGGACCTCTCAGCAAGGTGTTCAGCCTCGCTCTGACACGAATAAGCAGGTCCCGAAGCAGGTCTCCCCGCAGGGAACTCAGAACGTTCGGCAGAGCAGTAAGCACAGTGCTCAGCAGGCCTCTCCGCAGGGCACTAAGCAGGTAGTTCAAAAAAAAGTTCAGAAGGCATTTCAGCGGGCCAGTGAGAAGACGTCACAGCAGGTCCATCGGGCAGATACTCGAAACCGCACAACAGGTGGGTCAGAGAGGCACTCAGTGTCATTTTAAAGTAAGTACTTTGCAGTGTTACCTACGGAAATCACGAAGAGTTTTCAATGACTGCACATAAATCAAGAAATCAGAAGATTAGTGAGTAAGTTAAACTTTTACAAAATACTTTCGCATGAGATGGGATTTCGGAAGGGGTTCGAAAGTCAACAAAAGAGAATAGTGTGTGTGTTTTGAGTGTGTGCAGGGGGGGGGGGGGGTAATGAAAGGGGTGCCTAGGATGGATTTGACGTGATGAATTGGAGTAAGATCTAGCCTGCTTTTAGTCCTAGTGATCGTTATTGATGTTGGTGGAATTTCAAATGACGTCATGACTTTTGGCAGCCCAAAATAGTACATTCCTCTTTCCTCAGCGCCAGTCATCCCACAAATAGAGAGACACCAACCGCAGCCACCCATATCGGGACAGAACAGTTTCATTGAGATCCCGAGCGCTGAGGTCTCTTCTACTATCAGTTACGCACGACCACCGAGCCCCTGTCCCTCTGACGTAAGCACGTCTTCAAGAGTTAGTCGTTCTTCAAGTTACGCTGCATCAACTGCTGCTTCTATTCTGGACTTTCTGTACCTGAGCGACGACCAAGAGTCTTCAGATGACACAGACGACGAAGACGGAGACGACGAGGGTGTCTGTCTGGATGACTTCTACATTGATGATGACGTCACTGCAGACGAACAGGACACGGAAGCTTTGACGGAAGAACAAACAGAAAACCTTAACTGGTTTGAGAAGAGCGTTGGCGTTCTCAGAAGTGGGGCCGCGAGAGACAGCATGGACCTTGATGTGGAGCTCCAGGATGAGCAGTTAGCTGTCTTCCGGAGAGGTGGTAGAAAAGGGAAATTCTATGACACTCTCATCGAGGACCCTGATGAGCTACAAAAGCTGTTGAACAATCCGGATGAATACAAGCGTTGTCGGCTGAGAATCGAGTCGTCTCATCGGTCCAAGGCCCAAGTGTTGGACAAAGACAGCGAGGTGCCAGAAATCGTCATCACAGGGCGCTCCAAATGTGGACAAACCTACATGGACGATGAAGTCGTTGTTCAAATTGTTGGCGCGTCAGCGCAGCAGACGGGTCGCTCAAACTCTGCGTCGGCAACACCTGCGAATGCGTCGGGATGTGTGACTTACGGTCGCGTGGTTGGACTCCTCAAGAGGGTGAATTTTGCCGGCGTGGAACATCCACAGTTCTTCTGTACCCTAGACGAGCTTCAGAGTTACCTCATGAAACCACTCTGCAAGACCGTGCCCAAGATCCACGTCATGAACGACACCTTGAAGAGAAAGCATCCTTCTCTGATTAAACATAGAGTCGAGATCAAGCAGATAGGAAAAGACGGACGTATCCGTTTCAAGGAGTTCTTCAACATTGTTCCAGGAATGAGAGAGCAGTATATATTCAAGGTAGTGCTCGTAGTATGGAGTTTAGGAAACATCTACCCTCTGGGGGCAGTGCTGGGTGCATTCACGGGTGGAAAAGACTGCACAAGTGGGATCCGGCTCCTGTCCCTTCGGGAGAAAGTCCCAAACACGTACCCACAGGCAGTAGTGAGAGAAACATCGGGTCTCCCCACAGATCCCAGACCTCGTATGGAGGGACGTATAAACCTGATCAAAAGGAGAATGTTCACCATAGACTCACCCGGCTCCAAGGACTTGGACGACGCGTTGAGTGTCTGGAAGCACGAGAAACATACTGTGGTAGGGGTTCACATCGCCGACGTGGCTGCAGTGATCCAGGAAGGACAAGCCATTGACAACGAGGCCCGCAAGAGAGGCGTCACTTTCTATCCGCTACTCCGGGAACCACACCACATGCTTCCTGAACCTCTCAGCACTGACAGGTGCAGCCTACTGCCAAACAAAGAGCGCCTAGCACTCTCTGTCCTTTTCAAATTCAACGACTCAGGAGAACAGGTTGGAAACCCGACAGTGAAGAAGACGCTCATAAAATCATCGCAGCAGCTGGCTTATCAGGAAGTCCAAGCCATTATCACGGGTGCGTCAGCCGCACAGGCAAACTCGGACCTCGAAAAGGACATCATCACTCTACATCAGATAGCAACAAAACTACGGAAGGATCGTCTCCAAAACTCTATATTGTTTGTGCCGTTTGAGGACCCACGACTGTCAAAGCTTGAAGACGTGAAGAACAGTGTTGAAGCCCATGCCTTGGTGGAGGAGTTCATGATTCTTGCCAACTCATACATCGCCGAACGGCTGTTGTCGAAGTTCCCCCAGCTTATGATACTGCGTCGCCAGAAGGCTCCGACCTACGAGCAGCTTGTGGAGTGGCGAGACAAGGAACGAGGCATTGGCAACCTGGTGATGCAGCTTCAGGGCAAGAACGTCACTCCCGACACAAAGTTGTGCTTCAGTACTGGCACTTGCAATCCAGAACAAGACGTGATCATCAAAACAGATATCTGGGAAGCTCTGTGCAGACATCTTGAAAATGGACACTTAGACAAGGCACGCAGGATTGCCTTCATGGACGACATGCACCCGCTGCAGTGTCTAGCCAACAGCCACTGGATGGATCTGATGGAAACGTCAGAGTACAAGTGTTCCTACGGGCTAAATGCCCCTGACCGTTTCCACTTCGGTCTCAACCGCGTCTGCTACACCCACTTCACGTCACCCATCAGAAGGTACGCCGACCTGCACGTTCACCGCCTGCTGCACGCCGACCTGGATGGCCAGACCCCCAGTTGTACTCCAGACGACGTCACAGCATTGTGTCACCATATCAACAGCGCCACAAAGCGACAGAGGGCTTTTGGAAATGGATGTTTGTCACTGAAGATTGCAGAAAGTCTGCAGCATCAGCCCCTGGTGTTCCGGACCTTTGTGGACCAGGTGGACAGCGAGCAGCTGACGCTGATGGTGCCTTCACTCCGGGCCGTCTTTAGCCGCAAACAAGAGGTGCCCTTCAGTATCTTGGGCGTCAGCTCACAACCTGAGCTGCTGCCAGACGAAACACAGACAGGTAAGGCCGCTGGTGTTAGTGTCAAGTGGAAGATGAGGATCTACAACGAACGGATGACTTGTCCCTTAGAATTTGCGAAAGTGCGAAAAGCCGTGGAAAGGTTAGCACGTTCTTCTCCGACCTTACCACTTGTCTTCAACATTAATCCGCACTACCTAAGCGTCTCTGTGGAGCAGGAAGAGTGGGCAGATATCTTGCACAAACTTATCCAGTCAACCAACCCTGAACGCGTGGCCGTGCCGTCCACTATCGAACGTGCAAGTCAGGATGTAAACTACATGACGTCAGAGAAAGATGACGGCACAGTCTCACTCCGTCCTTGCCACTTCAAGATGAAACTCTCCCCAGGCCAGGTCCTTCAGGTCCAGATGTCGGCCGAGCCGCAGAAGGGAGTTCTGCAGCCTCGCGTTGATCTGGTGCACACGGCACGCAACGCCAGCGTTTGCACACGGCACGTGAGGGATCCAGTGTTGACCCTTTCTCGCCCTGCCACGCGATCCACCCGACGCACACACTTCTCAAATTACAAGGACTACGCGTGTGCCTGGATGCCGCTGCTGGAGATGGAGGCAGCGTACGGAGCCGGAGGGAGCGATGAAGGTGTGGTGATAGAAAATGTGAACCTGGCAGTCGCACCCCAGAACGTACCTAACGCTTCTCGCGTGAACTACACAGTCTCTTTCAGTCTGAGCGCCAAGTTCTGCTTTGACAGATGCATCGAGTTTGGCGGCAAGTCTCCGGACACTGCCGATGAAGAGAAACCAAAATCGAAAGGCGCGTTTCCTCTGGACTACCTGTGTATCAGATACCAGATCGAGTGTCCAGGTCCCGTCGTGTCTCGAGTAAAAGAGTCCCCAGTACCCGAGGCTGTGGACAGACACTACACGTGGGTGGGACATGCCGGGGTTATTGACGTCACCTGCAAGGAGAGCAAAGGGCTTCGAGAAAAGGAGATGGATATACACGTGACCTGCGAACTCAGTCATACATGTCCTCCGCCACCACAGTCGCTAACCCAAGGTCCCAAGAGAGTGACGGTGGAGTTGCTGCCAAAGTCTGCTGTTGAGAGGTCAGATTTTATTGCGTTTACTGTAATTTCGAAATTGGAGGTGGGGGAGGAGGGGGGGAGCTGATAGACACGTATCAGATAACTGGTAGCTAGAATCCCGAATTCCTGATAGAAACATTTTGAATCATGGATTTGAACTACGTGATCGGGTTTTTGTTCTAGCTGTTTTTGGATTATGTTTGCCGGGAAGAACAGAAACTCACCGATGTGCAAAAGGCATGAAACCCCAAGGGGTCACACTGTCTTCGTAACAGATAATTCGTAATATTGCCAATGACAGATGCAAATAATAATCGAATGGTAATAGAGCATAAGCGCTGAAATATCAATAGCCTTTTCACCAAAATGACGGCAGACATTATATCATGTGTTTTCCTTCTTTTTCGTACTTTTAACCTTTGTTTATAGGCGTGCTCAGGAAAGTCTCGTGCTTCTGAAGCGAGATCACGAAAAACTAGATCTTGCGAAAGCGATTGCTCACAACAACGACGAAGACTTACCTCCACTTGGTGCGTAAAGTTCAATATTATTGTCTCCTGGTTTCTCGCACGTGAAACATGTCTTGTGAAGTCGCACATACCGCAGTGCTGATGTTATGTGAATCGCCCAGTCTGTTTCAGTTGCTTAAGAAAGCCAGAGGGAGCCATAAATATTAAAAGAAGAAAACAAAAGTAGGGAAGAAAAGTAAGGTCTTGACCTGAAGTGTAGATAGTTCATCACTGTAGTGCGCTTACCATTGAAGATGTTTTCAAGCCTTGCACTTTTATCACCTTGTGTGGAATTCTTCTCAATGTGGACGACAGTGAAACACCGTGTACTGAAGTGTGAAATGTATGGGTCTTTGAAATGAAATCTATAGACATTAGAAAGTAGAATGCTGTATTCTAAACTATCTCAGCACAGTTCTATTGACCCTGATCGGACTGTTTATGAACTATGTTTTAGAGTCAGAACATCTCCGCCTTGGCCAGCAAGATGAGAATCATGAGGTGGGCATGAAGTTTTTTCACGATCAAACAGAGACGTGGAAGCCGCTTCTTCCCCAAAACAACTCAAAGCAGCACGAAGCAATCAAGACGTCATTAACTAACAGTCTGTCTCTGATACAGGGACCACCGGGTGAGATCTCTGTCTGTCTGTCTGTCTGTCTGTCTGTCTGTCTGTCTGTCTGTCTGTCTGTCTGTCTGTCTGTCTGTCTGTCTGTCTCTCTCTCTCTCTCTCTCTCTCTCTCTCTCTCTCTCTTCATCCTTGAAAAGTGTCATTGTCATTCTCTCTCTCTCTCTCTCTCTCTCTCACACACACACGCGCACATATATACACGCACGCACGCACGCACGCACGCACCACGCACGCACACACACACACCGTCTTAGTAGTGCAGGCACTCACGGTCTTTGCTAAGAAAAAGAGTAAAATGCAAGCACAGTGCAGAATACTTCACCATAGTGAAAAAAAAAATTAAAAAAGAATAGCCCCCTTGGAAATATAGACAGTCGGGTTATGTTTTTGTTTTTGTTGTAACTCGACCTCAGTATGGAGTTTTGTTTCACAATCGTGTGTTAAGGTACAGGGAAGACATGCACGGGTGTGAAGCTGGTGTACCTGTTCTGTAAGATCAACAGACAACTGGAGAAAGAGGGCAAGGGAAAGAAGACAGTTCTCTTTTGTGGACCCTCCAACAAGTCCGTCGACCTCGTTGCCAGTGAGTTGTTTAACCCAAAGCAGAAGTCATTGTTTGTGCTCAATCGCACTTTCTCCGGAAGACAAAGGAGTACGTGATAAATACCATCGTGTTGTTGTTGTTGTTATTGTTGTAAATTATTATTATTATTATTAATTTGCAGGGTATCTCATTCAGAAACTGAGAGACCACTGCCCCAAAATAGTCCGGATGTATGGCTCAGCCATTGAGTCCAAGGACTATCCCGTTCCCAGAGGCGGTCTATCGTCTTCTCGCAGCACACGAGACCTGAAGAGTGACCCTGAGCTGGTTGTAAGTACCGTTTAGCGTGCTTAATTTAAAATATAGTGAACGCAGTGTGTCCTAAAGCTATCAAGGGCTGGCTGCCTTTCGTTTTTTTTAATTTCATTTTTAATACCACACTTTAAGTCGCAGCTATCTCAAGGTTGTGTTGAACATTCTTATGATATACCTCATAATCCAGGCATTCACATGACATGATTAAGAAAACCAGACTCGCTTATCGTTCAGGACGTCACCCTACACCATGTCATCAGACAGGAAGGCAAGCCTTTTGCCGAGAAACTTCAACAGGTTGATAGACTGTTCGAGGAGTGTCGGAAGAAGCCAGACAGTTTCCACTTAGACAGTAAGGTCATCAAGAACTACCGCCGTCTCCTGTACAAGGCCAGTGTGGAAGAACTCCAACACTATGAGGTCGTGCTGACAACGTGTGCTGTTGGCGGCAACCGTAAACTTGTGAAGGGAACGAAGGGCACAGTGTTTCAGGTACACAGAAGCAACAGATGGTGTGTCCATTACATTAAAGATTATTGAAACACACACACACACACACACACACACACACACACACACACACACACACACACACACACACACACACACACACACACACACACACACGCACGCACGCACGCACGCGATTCAGTTCAATTCAGTTCACTTCAATGATCCCAGTTTTTGAATAGATTCCTATATATGTATTGAAAATCTCAACTGACCTTAGTACACTGTCACATTACTTAAACCTACGTAAATTAATGGCGGTTTTGTGTAAAATGTTTCCGTGTTCCTGTGCTGTCTTCTATTCGACACATCTCTTTTTACAAGGTCATCATAGACGAGTGCGCCATGTCCCCGGAGCCTCACAGTTTGGTTCCCATCATCGCCACCAAAGCCAGGCAGGTGGTTCTCATCGGCGACCACAAACAACTGCGGCCCATCATCACGTGTCAGGCGGCTGCCGACCTGGGGCTGGACCAGTCACTGTTTGAGAGACTCTACGAACAGTACCCCGCCAACACTGTGTTTCTGGACACGCAGTACAGGATGGTAAGTACATGGTGATAGTCATGAACTGGAATGCTTCACCAAGAATGCTGTATGGTCTGTGCAATGTGGTTGTAAGCTCGCCTTCTTGGAAATCATCAGCTTTTGCCTGTAAGGTCCCGCCGACTACAAGTAGCCATATTAGGGCCACCTTCCTGGAATTCAATCAATGAATCAATCAATAAATAAATATAACGTAATATTAATTAATATAAGTATTATTCAATAATACATGAATTTTAAAACGTAAGTGAAAAAATCCACCTCCCGTAGTGTTTCGCTTTTATTTTATTGAACTCTAAGAACAATTGTTATGACCTTTTCAAATATATTCACAAGCAATCCTTTGTCAGGCGTGTAGTCGGGATTGCCTTTTCTCATGCGTGTTGCAGCATCGACAGATCTGTGAGTTTCCTTCCCAAGAGTTTTATGAAGGAGGTTTGATAACCAAATTCAAGTACCAGAGAAGTAAGGAAGATGAGGAAGACAACGAACAGAAGCCGTGGTGGATGAGAGAACCGTTGCCATTTTGGCCTTATCCAAAAAGGGTGGGTAAGGAAGTGCCACACCTGCTGGTAGACGTTCGGGGACAGGAAGAGTCGCTGTCTGTGTCCACGGAAGAGGGCAACGAGAAATCAAAGTCCAACGCCGCAGAGGTAGAAAAAGTGGTACGTGAATCAGGGGAAATACCTCAAGTTTTTATTGTTCGTCCAGATCAGAACCGTTCGATGAAAAGTTGGAGCGTAAATGGACGCTCCAAATGTTTATCAGTAAGTGGACGACACAATAATGATGTGAAGCGTAAAACATGTACGTGATAATCATTTTGTTAGAGCAGTGTTTGCACGCAACAGTTAATAACAATATCGCCGAATATTACGGATTATGCCTAATACGTCTACATTGAAATTACATGTTTTGAATTGCCTTTTGCATGACGTAAAAGTGAGACGTCAGGAACACCAACTGCAGCTTGACTGATATGTGGAACTGTTGTTTTTGCCTCGACAGATGGAAATTGTGTCGTTCTTGAAGACCTGCGGCGTGGAACTGCAGAACATCAAGGTGCTGACTCAGTACAACGCACAGCGCCATCAGCTGGAACAAAGGATGAAGCAGGTGGCAGCGGAGAGAGCAATGGGCTTCACTCGCTACGACGTACAACACTGTCAGTCTGCTGTCTGCACTGTTGTCTCCAGTCAAGGTGAACATCAAACAGGTTTTACAAGGGGATTTGGTCTAGTGGTTAAGGTGTCGACCTTGGATCCTGAACCGCCCGGTTCGAATTTCTGGTGAGCAGGAATTTGAATGGATTTTTCCTTTCCAAATCACAATCAAGTCAAAATCACATGCTTGTTTACGTTGCCCTCTTGTACACACACAAACGCACAAATGCCAAGTGTGCACGCTAAAAATCCCACGAAAAAAGATAAAAGAAGAGTAGGCTGTGGCCGGTGGCGCGGAAGACAGAAATACTGTCGCAGGTATCAGAGTGAATAGCAGGGTGAAGGTTTACGAATAAAGTGGCGCTTAGCGACAGCAGGTTTGCACTGCTTCATCCTCCAGCTCTGCTGCGCCATGAGCATTTCAGAAGAGATGGATATGTACGCTGAGGAGAAGTCTACCATCCCATACCACACATGTACAGGCAAGACAAGGTTGTTGGGAAAACTGGTCGACCCTCCGGACCCACGCCATTCACTGATCTTTAATGCCAACACCGTGTTTCCAGTTGAGATGTTCCGAAATACCATCACACCACACCTCTTTACGTTGCGTTGATAGCGGGGAAAACTCTTCTAACAGCTGTAGAAAAGGGATAGTAGGTTGTGGGAAGGTTTGTCTCCAATCTCAGTCCTCGTTCTGGAGAGAGACGGTAAGCCTCACCAGGCAAGCTAGCAAATGGGAAGGTTCCAATAAGACAGCTGGATAGAAGTCTCGGTTTCGTCATGTTTGTTTATTTGGATTTTAAAAATAAATTAATTCAACGATCGACCTCAGTCAGCTCAGTGTTAACCGAATTCATACAACTGTAAGTTTACATACATTTTGTGCATTTTAGGCGGCGAGTGGGACTACGTGATCCTGAGCACTGTGCGCTCCCTGCCGTCCTACAAGATAGAGCCCAACCCCACACACGGCTGGTGTCGTCAGAACCTCGGCTTCATCACCGACAGAAACCAGGTCAACGTCGCCCTCACCCGCGCTAGGAAAGGACTCATCATCGTAGGTAGGTAGTTCTTTCTGACGATGCACAAAAATACACATGCGTCCCATTATATGTCTGGTTGTTTCTTCTAGAGGACTGGAGGCGCGCGCGCGCGTGTGTGTGTGTGTGTGTGTGTGTGTGTGTGTGTGTGTGTGTGTGTGTGTGTGTGTGTGTGTGTGTGTGTGTGTGAGAGAGAGAGAGAGAGAGAGAGAGAGAGACAGAGAGAGGGAGACAGAGAGAGAGATGCCAGTCTGTACAATCCAGTTTTTTTTAAGCATGCAGAAGTCGTTTATTCACCGGACTTTCCATATATGCACCGTGGTATATAATTATATAGTACATTACCGTATACCTCGGAACTGTCCCTGTAACATTAAACCGTAGGTCTATCACGGTCCTGTTCTGTAGACAGTCCCACTCTTTCATGTGAACAGGTAACAAGGAACTGTTGAGGTGTGACGATGTGTGGAGGAACCTCGTTGACAGGTACAGTGCCTTGGGGTGTGTTCGCGACGCCTCGTTCCCTCCACCTCCGGTTGTTTGTGGCCAAGGCGGTCGACAGAAGCTCAGACCTCAGTTTAGCTTCCGTCACTGAAGGAGCAGTCAACGGGTTTGCCCGCCGGATTTTCCATCCGGCCATGCTGCAAGACAGCTCCACTGTTTTCTTTTGTTTTGTTTTGTTTGTATTTTTTGCGGTCGCATCTCCCATCTAACTCTGCCTGCACGTGCCATTCGGCTCAGTCCTTTGCTAGAGATACCTAAAGTTCGCTTCTGACATTCCGAGTTCACTCTTCTTGGACCCTCGAATTAGCTGCTAACTAAAGAAGAGTAGCGGTATTTTCGACCTTGGTTATCTCTGGCAAAGCATCAAGCCGGGTTAGTGCGGGCAGAGAATTCTATTCAAGATGTGACCATGCAGTACCTGTGTGCAACTCAGTCATAATAATGATAATAACGAGTATTGTATAGGCACTTTACCCAATTTCATGAATCGGCTCAAAGCGCCGCGAACTGAACCCAACACGCACGCTCACGTGAATCACACGCATTTTCTCACACACAGGACATGAACACATTAAATATTTAAATTTCGAATTTAGAATTGCATTTATTTTTCAAATTTGGTGGGCTGAACATTTCCAAAGCAGAGGGGGAGGAAGCCGGAGTACCCGGAGCTAACTCCCGACGATCGGTCCGAATGAACGGTGCCACATACGAGAAGGAAAAATTCTTCGCCCCGAGTGGGACTCGAACCCCTGACCTCTCGCATTGGCGACAAGTCTCGTAACCACTAGACCACCCACCGCCCCAATAACATAACATCCCGCGACCCCCACCTCCAACAGGTCAACCAAAGCACCAGTTCACGATCTACGCGAAAGATCGACTGGACATGTGGAGTAGTCTATTGTCTATTGATTCTCTAGTCCGGACGACCATCACATTTTTTTTCTCGGGGCCTAGAGGAGTTTCCATCATGGGGCACGCCCGAGCCGTTGAATACATTTAGCTTCTGATTTGGAAGGCGTACCGCACGTTTTCACTGTTTTATTAATTTTAATTAAGTTGAAGTGAAGTTTATTTTCGGTAAATTCGGGTTGCCTGAGTGAAGCGCGCAACTGGGGAGGTCGGTGGTCTAGTGGTTAAGACTTTGTCACCAGTGCGAGAGGTCAGGAAAAATTCTCTCTTCCGAGTGGGACTCGAACCTGACCTTTCGCATTGGTGACGAAGTCTTAACCACTAGACGCGCGACCGCCCTGCCATCTGGGTTGAATGTGCTGCATTCAGCAGACAAATATATCGTATGATATTCTGGAAAGAAGGGTCCAAACGCTAATCAGACCATTGGCGCTTAAGCTGATTTTCCGGATGACAGCAGACTGCTGGCGACTTCGTTGCTTTTGACATTAGTATCCTGCAGTTTTGTTGTTGCTGATGTTTTTGTTGCTTTGTCATCTTGTTGTGCATTCCTTTTGATTTCCAACTCTTTTGTTCTTCAATGATTTTGTAAGCTCGTTCTTGTGATTATTCAGCCTTAGTTTAGCAAAATACTGTGACTATACAGTCATCTATGGTTGGATTAGTAGTGGTAGTAGTGGTAGTGACTGATTGTCTAAAATGGTCGTTATTGTAGTTGTTTCGCGCCCGACTACAAGTCTGATTATATGTTACTATTGTCAGGACGTGGTGTATGGCCGTTCAGGCGGTGCAAAGCAACCCATGCAATCAATCAACCATCCACACACACTCACGTACACCATGCAGGAACGAACACAACGAACAACATGCAGGTTACCAGTCAGGAGAGTTGCAGAGATGCTGAAGTTTGCTCCATTGACACACACACACACACACACACAAGCACACACACATGCACTCGCTCATCCATTCGCCATTCTCTCGCACATTCTCACGTCGTTCATTGTCATGGTCACCGTATCATGATGACCATGAGCCAATGACGACAACACTCTCATTGACCAGAGAGGAAAGAAAACAACAACAACAACACCAAGTGCGGACATTTCTTGGGGTCACATCATTATTTAAATGTTACTTTATTAGTTTTTTGATACAATTGTGTAAGGGTGACGTCACACGGGAGTGTTTTTTAGTTCGAACAAACAGCGAATATGGTCTTTTCCCGTGTTTCGCGTGTGACATACGGCTACAACATGCCTTTGCCATAATTTTTACCGGAACGTCTCCCGTGTGTCAGCTAACCTAAGTTGTCCTCAGGAGTTATATCCGAGCCATGGACTCTTGGAATACTAACCCGGTGTCATTATTCAGGCGCTTTTTCTGACAGTTTTACCCATGTTTGGTAATTTTTCTGTTTTTCAGTAGGTTTTTTTTTTTTTTTAATGAAGTGTAACAGACAGAGAGAGAGCGAGAGAGAGAGAGAGAGAGAGAGAGAGAGAGCGCCATGAACTCGTGGAATATTAACCCGGTGCCATTATTCAGCCGCTTTTTCTGACAGTATTTACCCACGTTTGGTAATTTTTCTATGTTTTTCAGTAGTTTTTTAATGAAGTGTAACAGAGAGAGAGAGAGAGAGAGAGGTTTTTTCCCATGTACGTGATGGTGGGACGTATGAATGCTGCAGAAGTTCCATTTTGGACCATAGTTTATTCATATCATTCAATTGTTTGGGGCCTGTTGTCTGATTATGAACACATTCCTGTTATTCCCGTCATTTTCATAAACACATAAATTTACCAAATATAGTTATGGATAATTATATACGTTCCTTCACATGAGATTGTTTTCATGTAAACAGAATCGAATATTTCTGCATTATTTATCGATTGAAATCGACGTTCTGCATGATGAATTACAGTTTATACCGCTACTCTTTTCTCATTTGTTTTCTAAAGTCATGTTTTATAAATATCATTACTGCTGAAGGCGATTTGGCATTACAATCACTCCTGAAATGGGACAAAAGAGAAATCTGTACCAGTACTAATAAACCGTTTTTGCTCTGTCCTGTTTTTATGTTGTTGTTCTTTTTACATTATTTATGCATTGGTCTTACTAACATTGCCACGGCTACAGGGCAGAAAGGCAAACAGACTAACACAAACAGATATACGCGGCCGAGCCGCAGGGAACTATACGTCGTACAATGCCGTTGTCACAGGATATTTCTGAACCGGGACGAATGGGAACCATTCCGATTTATCCTGACTCTAGTGACAGGATATTTGAAAACCACCAGCATATTCTGGAACCGTCTAGAAGGCCATTAGCCCACATGAATTTTGTCTGTCAGGTGCGGGATAAATGGGAATGGTTCCGAAATATCCTAGGATTTTTGGTCTACGACACCGGGATAATTCTCGTATTCTTGCAAAGTCATGTACGCTTCTGGTGGCTCGGGGAGCCGTGTTAGCCGAATTGTAAAGTGTTGGACTTTCAATGCTCTGGTCGTGAGTTCGAATTCCGGCTGGGGCCGAATTTTGTGCTGGCCTTTTTGTCTTTGATATCCTCCATGCGTGGTGGTGGGGGGGGGGGGGGGGAGCACCGTCACGGTTAAACCCCAAAACAGACGGGACAGAGACGGGACAGCAGCTTCTGGTGGCTCAGATAACTACACCTTCCACCTGACTCGAAATGGAACGGTCTGTGACGTCACCAGTCTTTCACCCCCTCCTCCTAGGTCACTTGGGTCAGACGGCCCAGCTAAGCTACCCGGGAAAGCCCCTCCAGTTTTCCCGCGGCTTATTGTGCCACGCGCGTCAGCCGACTGAGGCCTCGGTCACAACCGGCCGCACGATTTTTTGATGCTTGCGATCTCCACGAAATGTCTGCGGCCTGCGGCTTCTACGATCTGAAAAAAAAAAAATTAAGGTTGCAAATCGTGCGTACGATATACGTGCGATGGCGTACGTTCCCCGCAAGTCTCGCACGGGTAACGTCTTGCGATTTCAGTTGGTCAAAAATCGTACGACGGCCGTACGGATCGTATGTTGTCCTCGCAGTTATCGTACGGAGGTCGTACGCCTTCGTACGACGTTCGTGCGATGTTGACGATGTTTGCACGGGCTATACGGGTGTCGTGCGTGCGCCGTACGGCTATCGTAAGTGCTCTGTACGCGTGGTGTGCGTCGGTCGTTCGACGGCCATGGCCGACGCGCGTTTTTCATGCATATAGGGACCAGCGTACATATATACATGTAGTTTGTTTATGGAAAGAAGACATCAGAGGATTTGGATATTATTAACAGAGAGTTTGACAAACCCATGGACACGTACACAACTTGACAGACACTGACACAGCACTGCAACACTTCTACATTGCACACCAACATCCCCCGGGCTCGCACCTGGTCTTGCGTCCGCCTTGCGGAGCAGGCACGGAGGACGTGCATGCATCGTGGAAACATCGTACTACCGACTTGCGGTCTGTGATCACGTGCGGCCATCGTGCGGTCCTCGTGGGGAGCACGCAAGACAACCGTGCGTCACTCATGCGGTCATCGTGCGGCCATCGTGACCTATTTTTCTCGCCCGGAGATGTCCAGGTCGTACGATGCACTTGCGGCAATCGTGCGTTGGCCGTACAGTGGCCGTGCGGCCAATGCAAGTGTGTAAAAAATCGCAGGTGATCGTCGAGTTTGTTCATCTTGTCGAAAACCGGCCGCAGCGCTCTGCGGCATCCTTGCGGCCTCGAAATTTCACAGGACGCCCGTGCGCCGTTCGCAAGATTTGCCACGATTTTTGGCCGTAGACCCGCCGTAGGAGCCCGTACGGCCGGTTGTGACCGTAGCATGACTGATCTCCCCTCGTTGTCACTGGCGACGGGTCACGACTCAAGTGGTGGCACCTACCCGGACCTGTCGTTTGTCACAGGCGTGTGGTTGTTTGGCACCTAGCTGACTGATGATAAGTCTGATCTCTCGTGAATAATTGGCAGGAAAGCACAGCGTCAATGTACAAAGATCAGATTCTGCTCTGGTGTACAGTGTATAGTCGCCGATCACACACACACACACACACACACACACACACACACACACACACACACACACACACACACACACACAAAATGTCGGCTTTAACACAATTAACACATTATTTTCGTACCGGCCGCGCACGAGTGACCCACGTTTTTGACTTGTTGGTTTTGGCCCTATGATGCGAAAATAAATCAAGATTAACGGTTCCTTGGCGGCTCTTACTGCAGCAAACACGAGTATAATCAAAGTGCAACACTCCCACTGAACCAAATATAAATCCACGCAAACATAAATCAATTATGATTTTTTTTGTGTGTGTGAGGCCAGTGGTGC
This sequence comes from Batillaria attramentaria, assembly GCA_018292915.2. NCBI lineage: Eukaryota > Metazoa > Mollusca > Gastropoda > Batillariidae > Batillaria > Batillaria attramentaria. Next base: position 883,110 of record JACVVK020000126.1, on the reverse strand, counting down.
ACTACCCCAAACTTACGGGGAGCCGGGGTGGCCGAATGGTAGAGCGTTGGACTTTCAATGCTCGGGTCGAGAGTTCGAATCCCCGCTGGGGCCAAATATTTGCGCTGGCCTTTTTCTCGTTGCCCCGTCTTTGATATCACCCTTATGTGGTGGAAAAGGACGTTAATCTCCTAAACACCCACCGCCCCACCCACCCCAAACTTACTTGGTAGCAATAGAGTTAAGGAGTGTATGTGATTCGGCACTTCAGTCTGACTTTCTTGTACTGGTCAGTTATTGACTGGCATCGAAGCCTTGGTCACTGATACACATTTCATCCTCTTTACTTTTGGTTAGAGGTGACTATGCAGCCGGAAAGTCTTCACGTAGTTATTCACAATCTATACCGTGAACTTCGACTGACAGCGAGTTGTTCAGTGCAACCGAGCAAACCGTTTAGTCAAACTACTTTCTGAAACCAATCAATTGGGAGTTAGACACATGCAGCGGACTTGATAGTCAGTGAATTAACTATACAGTATTTCATTTTCTTTTTTATTTTTCTTGGCCTCCTTTCGCTGGTGTGGTTGTGTGTCGTTTTGTTATGTGTTTTGAGGGGAAGCCGGGTAGGGGGGGGGGGGGATGTCTGAATAAACGTTCACGCAATTGATAACTGCCAGAGAACTTATCTACAATGGCTTTCTTGTCGCCAGATTATTAGGTCGTTTTAAAACTGTGACCGTGTGCTATTCGCGGTGTGTTAACATTTCCCCCAGACCACTGAGCATATGAGAAAACACATACAAGGCATGTGGACGTCGGGGCACTAACTACATAGTACTGAGCGCAGACGAAACCCCCACTTCATGCTTTCTACTCCCCACTTACCTCACACAATACGGGACACAGGCGCGCGCGCACCTACACATATACATCTGCCCTTTTCGCGAGCGCGCACTTGCACATGTGTATCACATGTATACGACCACGAGAGGGTAATCTTGAAGAATGGTATACGAAATTCTGGGAGCTATTTGCACGCACTTTTTCGGGTGCTTTCGGTTCTGCTCGATGCAAAGAGACGTAAGACACCCTCACCTGCTCACTTTGACCACTCCTTCCCCACATGTGGGTGCAAATAATTTATTTCATTTCACAAGTAGGGATATGCATGCAAATCCAATACGCCATTTTGGTTGCTGATCACATGGGCACAACGTCAGAATTTCGTATACTATTCTTCAAGATTACCCCACGAGAGACATAAAGGCCGGTGTGTGACGTAAAGGAAGTTTTGTCGATATGCTCCCTACATTTCTCTATACACGGAGGTGGATGTGTCTTGAGGTTTTACGTGTGTCCTCCGCAAGACTTCAAGGTCAGGGCGCGGCCGGAAAGAACCCTTTACAAATTTTGGCCCTGTCGAGATTCGAACCCTGGACCTTGTCATCTGGAGTCCAACGAGTCATCCCGAACTCACCCTCCGCACACATGGACCTATCTTCTTCTTTTTTTTAATGTTGTTTCCATAGTAATGGAAACAACATCATAGGACGGGCTAAATTTTCCACTTTCATAGGCAAGCATCTGTGGTACAAACGCACGTCACTGCCGATCTCCCGCAGAGACGATTTTGCAAGTGTAACTCTTGTAATTAAACGTGCGTCATCGATGCCGACATGTATGGTGCGCCGAACGCGCTTCTCCTCCTCAGTGAGTGCCGTCTGTATGTGTGTGTGTGTGTGTGTGTGTGTGTGTGTGTGTGTGTGTGTGTGTGTGTGTGTGTGCGGCTGTGTGTGTGTGTGAATTGTGTCCAGGCCCGTTTCTCCGAAAATACTCAACCGAATGGCTTCAAATTTGGGGTATCCGAATATATCAAAATGTTAGATTAGAGCAACCGAGCGTGTGATGATTGCTTAAGTGATTTGGGAGTTACCGCCCTTTTCAGACAAGTTTGTTGTCTGTCGTTTACAGGCGTAAAATTTATTTAAATCACTCAATTTTTTGGCTGTAGATAACATGAATACGGATTCTGAACAGGCTGACTAGTAGGAAATAGTCACTGTTATAGTTTTCACGTAAACCGTACCTCAGTTGACATTGCATGTGAATCCAGTTCAGATGCCTGTATCTTCGAAAATACTGAACCGATCGATTTCAAATTTTGGTTTTCTTGATAAATCAAGATTTTTTAATAGAGGGCCCGATCCAGGTAGGATTGCACACATGATTTGCGAGTTATCCCCCTTTTTAGAAAAGTTGGCTTTCTGGCGTTTTAAGGCGTAATATTTATCTAAATCACTCCATTTTTTGGAAATAGATAGCATAAATACGGACTCTAAACAGAGTGAATTTTAGAGGTAGTCGCTATTATACTTTTGACGTAACCCATACCTCATGAAAGTGCTGGAGAACCCATTTTAGATCTCAAAATCGCTCCTACTATATATAGATAATGTGTCTGGGGAGCCATAAAAAATATATTTAAAAAATTAGAAAAATTCCCTGCAACCGTTATCGTCAGTTGACTCGAAACGTACTCAAAGCACATTTCCTCCACAATCCACACAAACATCGAAGAAGAGACGCACGCGCACTGACGTAAAGTAAGAGCGTCATGTTTGATTGACGTGATGCTGGTTTTTCTTGGGGATGTCTCGCCACTTTCTTTCCGAATTCCTCTGTTTGGATACGTGGTGTTGTATTTTACTTATGCTATGTCGCCATCTTCGTGCAATCGCAAAGAAGACACGGGATACAACAGAATACAACTCCAATACTTTATGAACAGAATATGCGCGGAGAACAAATTCATGAAAGAAGAAGAGCCCAGAACGCTGTGCAGGGCTGCTTACGTACTGAACAGGTCAGATCTAGAACATTCCTCAACTTACTGGAAGGTTCGAAATCTTTCCAAGGTGACGTAATCTACTGACGTTACTGCACCAGCATGTTCTGGGATGGTCTAGAAATTATTTTGCATCGAAAATGCAGTATCTTTTCGCGATCTCTACAACATGTGGAAAGTGGGAATTTCAGTGGGTTTCGTTTTGCCACTGACTCACACTCAGTTCTGTGTGTGTGTGTGTGTGTGCGCGCGCGCGCGCAAGCGCAAGCGCGCGTCTAAGGCGCGCGCTAGAGAGAGAGAGAGGGCAAAGACCGTAGATAATAAGACAATGAACTCGACGCAAAACGCGAGGATAGGTAGGAGTTACGTCCCTTGCGTTGATCCTGCTCGTCTCGAGCATGGCTACAGACAGAAAGGGGCAAGGTGGCGAATTCTGCTGCGCCATAGGCTGCAACAATGCACGTTTGAAGGAATCCGGTGCCAACAAGGCATTTTTCCAGTTCCCGAGGGGGAGAGAAAGGTAAGCTGAACATATTTTTTATCGTTGCTAGGAAGAAATAGGCGAAAATGGTTCGCTATAGCCCTGGACCTGCAGATTTTTAGATCTAAGATCATCCCCGAGTTCGTATCATATTTCTAATTCTACAAGGAGCACGTGGTCTCAGTGTAGGCAGGAGAGAATATTGCAATTTGCTATAGGTTCTGGTGGCCAATATCAAGTTTTACAGAAAATGTTTGACACGCAGTGCCCATGCATATCGTCGTACAGGCCAAGTACTTGTATGACTGCTTGATATTTACGCAAACGGTTGTTAAGATATTGGGCACTACATCAACAGGTGCATGAAATGGGTGCAGAACACCAGCCGGGAAGATCTGCTGGGGAAGCAGCCAGACGAGCTGATTAAAGTACACTTGAAATTCCACTTTACCCAGTGGCCACACTGCTCCATATGGTCAAAAGAATCTGCTGTCAGTGTGCATGGTTACATTGTTAAGGACAACTGAAATATCAGGATTCCTTTTATGCTTGTATTATTACCTGCCAAAAGAGGATTAAAAAAAAACAAAAAAAAAACCTTCTTCTGTGGAAGTCTTTCTGGTGTGCACTCCTTTATAAGTCAAACAGATAGACACGCACAAAACAGATCCAATAGAGGGACGTTACACGCTGAGCAGGACCAGCGCAAGTGACCTCACTCGTTCTCCGATCTCGTAGGCGCTATGAAGGAGTTCCCTGTCTTATTATCTACGGTCTTTGGAGAGGGTCTTTTCTCCGATACCAGTAAGCAATCGTCTGTCAGTCAGGTCTGCGGGAAGTGACTCTGTCAAAGGGGAACGACTTTACAAGAACTCATTCACCCATGTAGAACCTCGCATACGCCAAAACGTTTGTGACGTCAAGCAGCTAGGCGAGCTCACACGACGTCATGTGTTTGGGGTTTTGCAAGTGCATAGAGGCACGGAAAGGGTTTCCAGTACTTTCTTTATGTCAGCATGCTTGATGTCAGAGAGCTTGCTTTCGTGTGCGCACGGGCTGCATACATGACACAACGACTACGACTGTGACTACAGCAGGTCATTGAATGGAAACAACATATTGGGCTGGTGGCCATCTTGTTTTAAAACGATAAAGATTTTCTGCGCGGAGATTGATCATAATTCCATACTTCGCCGCATGAGGTTACATCTTCTCGTTGCTCAAGGGATATTCCTCTGTTCATTGTAGCTGGGCAATTCCAAACTATTTGTGCGAAAATGGACGCTAGCTACGGATGTTTCTCACTAACCTTACGCAATTTCTGCTTCACACAGACAAAACACTCCGCGGAATCGTTTGTACAATATATACAGAGAAAGGCACAAGTTGTTTGGACATAATGTTTTGGGTAAAAGCAAATCTTGATAAACGTTCGTAAATGACGTCCATTTTCAAACAAATATTGTCGGAATTTCCCAGTTACGCGTCACTTCGTCTCCAATAACAATACAAGGTAGAGGGATTGAGTAAGGCAGCTCGCGACACTGCGTGCGCCTGTGATCTGGTAGCGGCTCACTGAAGAACCCAGATTGGAGGGATACTGGGGTAACTGTACATTGTTTTCATTTCATTTTCGTTCTCCTACAGCGATTGGCGGAGAGCCGTGGGGTATCCCTTGATGTACCTTCAAGGGAAATATCGTTGATATTTTGGTAAACAATTGGTGATACCCACGTAAACAATGCCCGAGTCCCTATCTAAAGCCTACTGGGCTTAAGGTATTCCACTGCCCTTGACATAGCGGTAAACCAGCCAATCAGGTGCGGTCCGATGAGCGCTTGCCTTTCGTCTACTGTTTCCTTGCTGCGAAGCCGTGAAATCGTTTCGGATATCGCTCAGCCGAAGATTACGTGCAAACGGTACGTAACTGATTTGAAATCATTTTATGACTATCACTAAATATCAACATGCGCCTACGCAGACCGATTTTTTGGGCGCCGATTTGTGGAAACAGACCTCGCAAATCCAACAAAAGATTCGCCAAACGGGAAGTCGTCTGCTACTGTGATCATTTCTGCAGCGGCAGTTCATTCCCGTTCCGGAGGCCTCGCCCGGAACGGGAATGGCGGCAGGTAGCTGTGTCAGCATAGCGATACTGGTTAGAACTCTGTAGCAAGCAAAATGATAAGAGCACGCATAGAAATGGCGCAAACGTTTCGCAGATGAACACGACAAGCTGCCCAGACAACTAAACAAACATTTCACGTACATATCTATACCAAAGAAGCCAAGGGAAAATTTCAAGCGGGAAGCGGCCATTCCCCGATTTCACATGAAGCGACGTTTGCACCAAACCGTTTTGTAGCTGTGCACCAAAGCTGAAGCTTCGTTTTACAACTCAGCTTTACGCAAAAACTCGGCTTTAAGAACTAAGGTTAATCAATAAGGTAGGTTTAATAAACTGAGATGACACCTTTAGAGCAGTTTCGTGCGTGCCAAACACACAAATAATGCGGCGATACATGTACTGTTCAACAACGAGCTTCGGCCTCAGGTCTGCTTTGTGCAAATGGCGCCTCACAGATTTACTTCTGTAAACAAAACTTGCAGGGAGAAGCTATGAACTGTTTCCGACATATTGGTTTTAAACTTCATTTTTCAGAGATGGAAATGAAAACAAAAACAAAACTATTACAGGCTGGTTTTCGGGGATAGTGCCGTAGGTGTAGTTTGCAGGAGGTGACAGAGAAGAAAGTTGTAGCCCAAGGCCTGTCTCCGTCACCTCCTGAAAACTACATCTACGGCCCATTCCCGTTCCGGGGGCCTTGCTACTCTCGGTTCCGCCGACGAGGCAAACTCGGGCTAACCGAAACCGGGCTGAGCTTAGTAACGCCTAAGAAGGAAAAAGTCAAACTACTCGGTGACAGAAAGTAGACAGTTGCGAACAACTTTGAGGTCCCCGTGTTATTTCACAGTGTGCAGAGAAGCGGTGAAAACTGGTATTATTTGAATGATGTTAGGAGCACTCACAAATCACTATATTAGATGGCCTGTAAATGAAAGCCGGCCGCATACACATGATTGACACAGGTGAATGTTTTGCCACAGCAAGTGTTCTGCACAGATTGCCGGGACTGCTTATCAGCGTACCAACCCGTATATCATTTCTAGAAATGAGATTCATTTCGTCATTAATTGTATAAGTTATTAATGGCATGCGACGTTCATTTCGTCATTTTGTTTTAAATCGAAATGGTTGACGTTATATAGGGGGGGGGGGGGGAGGGGTTGTTCTCCGATGTTTCGGGTTCATGCAGGCAGGGAAGCAGAGCTGTGGGGCAGTTGTCCGCGTTGGTCTGTATCGTGGTGGCTGCTGAGTGTCGTTGTGCTGAGTGGCACCTGTACCCAAGCAGGGGGGGCAAGAGTGTCTTTTTGCCCCCCCCCCCCCCCCTGGAAAATCAGGTGACTATGGCAAGAGGGGGGGCAAAGCCATGGTCTTGCCCCCCCCCCTTCCCCTACCTCTCCCCCTACCCCTCTTAGTGCTCTCTCCCTCATCCCACCCAACAGAGAACTTCTGTTTTTGCGGACCGAATGCTGTCCGCTCCTCTGATCGCCCACCCGCTTTTCACTTTTTTCGGGCAACGTCCTGGTTCGTAAAGGTTTTTTTTGTCTACGCAGTATTTGATCCCCCCCCCCCCCCCCCCCGCTTTTCACTTTCTTCGGGCAACGTTCCCCCCTCCGAGATTCTGCCCCCCCTCCCCCCAACATCTTCCGGCGCCCCTGTACAGTATGCGTGATTGTGAAGCGAAGAGGCAGGATTCCTCCGCCATTAGTGCTGAGAGAGTAGCTGCTGGCTGGTCGTCAACGTTGAGAATCTTGTCCATTGCTGAAATGATTCCGTCGATGCTGGACATCGTTGTGCCGAAGCTGGCCGGGAGGGTTGTTTATATACTTACTGGCGCGTTCCCTGGGCAGAGTGTTTCATGGTGGGCCGTGCGGTGTATGCTGACCGAACCTGCTGACTCAGCACTCAGGCTGGAGTGCGCTTCAATCGGTGGACCGCGCCGTGCGTGTCCGGTGTGTATAGATTTATTGTTTTGTGTGAGGGGTGCCGTTTTGGTCTTTTGGTTGTCTGGTTCTGTTATTAGAATGGTACCTTTCAAGTGCCGACCCGAAACTTCAACCTCTAGGTCCGGTTCAGGAAATTTTCATGAGGAAGAGTGTATTGTCTCTGGTGTGTGATACTAAATTGCTTTGTCTATTATTTATTTATGGGGTTTGGCACCATCGTAAGTGCCAACACATTACCAACCCCACCCATCAGTACGATTGTTAGTCATTGAATAAACTACACAATCGGCTAGTATTCATTTGTGGGAGTCCCCTTGTGTTTACGTTCAGTTAGTATACATGTACATCGAGTGTCTGTTGGCGTGTCAGCACGATTGCACGACCTTACCAGGCAACAATGAACCCAAACGAAAAAAAATCACAATGCATAAGTTTACTCCCCCCACGCTCCACACACTACAGAAATGGCCCAGGCTCATCGATCATGCACGGCGCGACTCACCCGAAACTAAATGCACTCCAGCCAAATCACCTGCAATCAGGGGCGCGCGCCCTGCCAACAGCAGGTACAAAAGCAGCGCATTAGGTGCCTCTCAAAACAACGACGCTATATGTGTCAGTGTTGGTGAATGTATAAATCAGAATATGTCTGTTTTTCACGTGCACTTTTCAACCTTCACCACATTCATAAACACTCTCTCAACATTCATGTTTTCGGACAAGCCGAGTGAATGACGTCACAACCATACTACAGTCATGTATTATGCGTAATGTTAGGCAAGCTAGAACTTGAGTTGGGTTTTCTGTCATTGGACGTGTACCGTCTTTGTTGACAGAAGTCGTTAACGCGCTGAAAGACACACCGTTTCTGAAAAAGTCGATAATTGACGAAGATGAATCACAGTATCACTGAATGCGTTACGACACAAGCCTTGCAGGAAGTCAACAGTCGTTTCAACGCCATCGAGAAAAAGAAACGTTTTATGTGGGAAAAGATTCAATCAATCTATTCATTTCAAATATTATAGTAGCAGTGACAGTCTGTGCCAGGCAGATAAAGACGTGTAATAAAAATGATATTTGGTGTTGGCCGGTGGGTCACTTTGCTCCTCTCTACAACCAGCCGTGGAAAAACACGTTAGTTTGGAATCATTTCACTTTACTTCACAAAGCAATATAGGGACACCGCTTTGTACAAAACGAGCAGAGAAAACCATTGAAATGTCAGATATGTCTGACGGGTCTATTGTGCTAATCGCCGATAGGTGTGTGTCAATTTTCGATAACCGATTAGGCAACGATCGTATTGCCTGATCGACATGTAACGACTGCGCAGACCAGTCCAGCCTGATAACAAATTCTTACTTGTCGCTGGAAAGCTTACCGCTTGCGTTTTGACACTTGAAAGTGCACGCCATTCGTCGATCCTGACCGACTGATGTTTTGTGTCCATACGTTTTCATTATGAGGCGGTATTACTGTGGTTTGAACTAATGATGTTGAGTTCGGAACATGTTAGAATTACTGTTACCTTGGATCCATCGAAGGTCAGTTTTGTGTTTTTTTGTTTTTGTTATTAACTTATTAATTTAGTTTTGTTTTATTGGGCTCACTCACCAAGAAAACCCGCCGGCGCGCACACGAGGAACATTTCCGTTTGTTAACGGCTTTGTAGCCGTCAAGCTGACGCACGCATGGTCGATTATAACCGACTCAAAAAGGAAAGAAACACAGACAATAGTAATATCACTGGATTTATTTACACATTTACTGTAGAACGTGCGAGCTATAGACTGCTGTCCATTAGTCACACCCTTTTTACTCACAAACTGCGCATGGCGGCTTACATTAGTAAGGTTCACTCTTACAACCAGTGGGCCAAACCAATACTATTATTTTACTGTGTGACTGTGTACAGTTTAGTTGCTGTGGTCTATGATTTAGACAAAAACAGCTGGGTACTCTCTGTTTAGCCCAGCCAGTGAGAGGTTAGATTAACGGCCTTGCTACTGCTTAACAACCAAAATGGCCTCGCACTATGGCGGCTTGGTGACCTAATTTAGGTTATCGGATCAGTCTGTTCCAAGAAAATCGCTCGAAACGAAAATGTATTACGTGTAATTCGGGAAGATTGACGTTTGCGATATCACTCTGAGACTACCATTTGCTGGCAAACATATTTCATTTTTCAAATGATTTAAATATACTTAATTGATTCCCCCCAAGGAAAATTGTTTGCCGCTTCGTAGAAATGAGTAGGACACTCCAGGCCTCCCCAGCGTTGGCCCAGAGGCATGAAGCTGTAAGAGAAAGAAAACAATCAAGAAAAGAACATTAATAGTAGGCTATTACATTTAGGTTTTTATTGACAATATATTCACCGGAAAAAAATGCGTACTGAATAAAAAACAAACAAAGCCGATACTGCGGTTACTGTGACTGTGTAAAACATGAATCTCCTAACTTAGGAAAGGGACAGCAAATGATTTCTTTCGTGAAAATTTGGCATCCTGTTTCCTTTTTCCCTCCCAAAATACGGTTTGAAAACGATTGAAATTTTTTTTTTTTTTTTTTTTTGTTTGTTTGTTTGTTTGTTTGTTTTTCAACCCCTGAAAACATTCTGCAATGTTTTCAGGTTGTTCAGTCTGATTTACAATCTTGTATGAGTGTGTAGCCCTAGCTGCCTTTACTCTTGCGGAAAGGGATCTTGCAACGACTACTTTCCGCCCTCGGTTCGTCTTCCATTACACTATATATATTACAAATTAAACTTTTTTTTAACAGATGTGAAGATTGTAACATCAGCAAAGGTTACACTTGTCCGATGCCGAACGATTTTGCTCTCTCTCTCTCTCTCTTTCAAAACAGGGTCTTTTCAACTACAGTAATCCACGGTCAGAGAATCCAACATCAATAACGCAATTTCTTGTGCAGATGTGGGCGGAGTTAGGTCTGTGCAACAAACATTGAACAACCTGACTCAGTGTGAGTAAACATTCTCTTTATTCTCTACATGGCATTCGCACACACCGCCAAAACTTGTCCATGTCAAATGCACATCTCTCTCTCTCTCTCTCTCTCTCTCTGGACACTTGAGGAGCTTGGTGCATTTCACAAAGAACCCGCGCTTGTCATGCTTGAGTTCACACACATAAAGAAGGGAATGAAATTTGCACGGTTAGGTTTCAGTGTAGGTGCGTATCGAGTGACCTGTTGCCTTGGAGTCGGGGGCATTCAAGTACAACCTCTGACAAACACAGCATACAGATAGTTTGGACGGTACAGTACACACACATATATATACAGGGACTGAGTTCGAGTGAAATTAATAACAAAATACACTTCTTCGGAAATCACGGTATATAAAAGTACTATGTGACAATCAATGCAAATACAATCTGCAGACTGTGTACCTATAGACACTCTTCTCAGTTTCTTCGGTGTACCGAAATGGAAGTGCAAGATTTTGAATTCTGAATTCTGGTTAAAACAGCTGTTGAGTTTGTTTTTCTTTATCTTAACGCGTTGACAAAGTGACCATTTCAAAACGTCCTGTAGAATTGAAGACGGTTCTTGGTGTTGTTGTTGGTTGTTTTTTTTGGGTTTTTTTTGAGTAGTGTAGAAAGCGGTACCTCACGTTAGGAAATGTAAAAGTAAGAAAAGTCAGGATCAGTTGGGTCTTTGCCTGAGAAATGTGTGTGTGTGTGTGTGTGTGTGTGTGTGTGTGTGTGTGTGTGTGTGTGTGTGTGTGACTTTTGTGCTTTGTCTTGTGATGATACACATTCCAAGGGAGAATGATAATGCTGAAAGCTTCACCTTACATGTGAGAAACCAGAACCAGGAGTGACCAATCTTCAGTGTGATTTTGTGCTGTGTGTCAATATCAAACACAAAAAGTACCGTCATCATTGCCTGCATACAGCTTTCTTTGTAGAAACCAGGCACATAAAACAACACGCACAAATTTCAGAATGGACTGGACTGGACGCTGCAAGACATGCAAGCACTGTTCAGCCGGATCACAAATACACGTCTGCGAATCAAGATAACACCACACGTGTACGTATCTTTTGGATGATTGTTAATTCCCCCTGCGAATCTGCTCGAAATCCAGGTTAAAAGGTCTATAATTGTAGAATCAAGGCGACTCCTGTGGAACTGCCTTTTGATTTCAGTTGTTCTCTTATGTCGCTCCACACTGAACATACATTACACTTTCCAGAATTGCAGCAGGCCCATCAGAGGCTTTCTCCGCAAGAAAATGAACAAAACCCTCGGAGGACATTTCACCAAACCCAGCAAGTCTCACAAGAAGGCAGTCAACAGCAAACCGTAGTGGAGCAGGTCACTCAAGAAGTCGCCCAGCAAATCTCTCAAGACATTCAGCAGGTTTCTCAGCCCGAAACACACTTCAGTCGGCAGGTCACTCAGCAGGACATTCAGAGGACACTTCAAGGCACTCGGCCGGACACCAAGAAGTCATCTCAGCAGAGCACTCAGCAGGTTACTCAGGAGGCCTCTCAGCAGGTTACCCAGGAAGCTGCTCTGCAGGTTACTCAGGAAGCCTCTCAGCAGGTTACACAGGAAGCCTCTCAGCAGGTTACTCAAAAGACCTCTGGACAGGACACCTCAAGGAACGTTCTGCAGGTTTCTGAGCAGCACTCTAACCAGATGTCTCAAAAAATCTCACAGCAGGTTACCCAACAGGGTTGTCCACAGGGCGCCTAGAACACATACGCGCAGCGAACCCAGCAGCAGACCATTGTAGGAAACATTAAGATGAGTCAGAAGAGCACCCATCAGGTCTCTCAACAGAGCACGAATAAAAGGACCTCCCAGGAAGGTGCTCAGCCTCGCTTTGAGACGAATCAGCAGGTCACGAAGCAGGTCTTTCTGCAGGGAACTCAGAACTTTCGGCAGAGCAGGAAGCACAGTGCTCAGCAGGCCTCTCCGCAGGGCACTAAGCAGGTAGTTCAAGAAAACGTTCAGAAGGCATTTCAGCAGGCCAGAAAGAAGACGTCACAGCAGGTCTATCGGGCAGATACTCGAAACCGCACAACAGGTGGGTCAGAGAGGCACTCAGTGTCATTTTAAAGTAAGTACTTTGCTATGTTACCTACGGAAATCACGAAGAGTTTTCAATGACTGCACATAAATCAAGAAATCAGAAGATTAATAAGTAAGATAACCTTTGCAAAAATACTTTCGCATGACATGGGATTTCGGAAGCGATTCGAAAGTCAACAGAAAAGAATAGTGTGTGTGTTTTGTGTGTGTGCAGGGAGGTGGGGGGAGGGGGGGTAATGAAAGGGGTGCCTGGGGTGGAGTTGACGTGATGAATTGGAGTAAGATCTAGCCTGCTTTTAGTCCTAGTGATCGTTATTGCAAATGACGACATGACTTTTGGCAGCCCAAACTAGTAAATTACTATTTCCTCCGCGCCAGTCATCCCACAGATAGAGAGTCACCAACCGCAGCTACCCATATCGGGACAGAACAGTTTCATTGAGATCCCGAGCGCTGAAGTCTCCTCTACTATCAGTGGCGCACGACCACCGAGCCCCTGTCCCTCTGACGTAAGCACGTCTTCAAGAGTTAGTCGTTCTTCAAGTTACGCTGCATCAACTGCTGCTTCTATTCTGGACTTTCTGTACCTGAGTGACGACCAAGAGTCTTCAGATGACACAGACGACGAAGACGGAGACAACGAGAGTGTCTGTCTGGATGACTTCTACATTGATGATGACGTCACTGCAGACGAACAGGACACGGAAGCTTTGACGGAAGATCAAACAGAAAACCTTAACTGGTTTGAGAAGAGCGTTGGCGTTCTCAGAAGTGGGGCCGCGAGAGACAGCATGGACCTTGATGTGAAGCTCCAGGATGAGCAGTTAGATTTCTTCCGAAAAGGTGGGAGAAAAGAGAAATTCTATGACACTCTCATCGAGAACCCTGATGACCTACAAAAGCTGCTGAACAATCCGGATGAATACAAGCGTTGTAGGCTGAGAATCGAGTCGTCTCATCGGTCCAAGGCCCAAGTGTTGGACAAAGACAGCGAGGTGCCAGAAATCGTCATCACAGGGCGCTCCAAATGCGGACAAACCTACATGGACGATGAAGTCGTTGTTCAAATTGTTGGCGCGTCAGCGCAGCAGACGGGTCGCTCAGACTCTGCGTCGGCAACACCTGCGAATGCATCGGGATGTGTGACTTACGGTCGCGTGGTTGGGCTCCTCAAGAGGGTGAATTTTGCCGGCGTGGAACATCCACAGTTCTTCTGTACCCTAGACGAGCTTCAGAGTTACCTCATGAAACCACTCTGCAAGACCGTGCCCAAGATCCACGTCATGAACGACACCTTGAAGAGAAAGCACCCTTCGCTGATTAAACACAGAGTCGAGATCAAGCAGATAGGAAGAGACGGACGTATCCGTTTCAAGGAATTCTTCAACATTGTCCCAGGAAAGAGAGAGCAGTACATATTCAAGGTAGTGCTCGTAGTATGGAGTTTAGGAAACATCTACCCTCTGGGGGCAGTGCTGGATGCATTCACGGGTGGAAAAGACTGCACAAGTGGGATCCGGCTGCTGTCCCTTCGGGAGAAAGTCCCAAACACGTACCCACAGGCAGTAGTAAGAGAAACATCGGGTCTCCCCACAGATCCCAGACCTCGTATGGAGGGACGTATAAACATGACCAAAAGGAGAATGTTCACCATAGACTCACCCGGCTCCAGGGACTTGGACGACGCGTTGAGTGTCTGGAAGCACGAGAAACATACTGTGGTAGGGGTTCACATCGCCGACGTGGCTGCAGTGATCCAGGAAGGACAAGCCATTGACAACGAGGCCCGCAAGAGAGGCGTCACTTTCTATCCGCTACTCCGGGAACCACACCACATGCTTCCTGAACCTCTCAGCACTGACAGGTGCAGCCTACTGCCAAACAAAGAGCGCCTAGCACTCTCTGTCCTTTTCACATTCAACGACAGAGGAGAACAGGTTGGAAACCCGACAGTGGAAAAGACACTCATAAAATCATCGCAGCAGCTGGCTTATCAGGAAGTCCAAGCCATTATCACGGGTGCGTCAGCCGCACAGGCAAAGTCGGACTTCGACACCGTACAGTCGGACATCATCACTCTACATCAGATAGCAACAAAACTACGGAAGGATCGTCTCCAAAACTCTATATTGTTTGTGCCGTTTGAGGACCCACGACTGTCAGAGCTTGAAGACGTGAAGAACAGCGTTGAAGCCCATGCCTTGGTGGAGGAGTTCATGATTCTTGCCAACTCATACATCGCCGAGCGGCTATTGTCGAAGTTCCCCCAGCTTATGATACTGCGTCGCCAGAAGGCTCCGACCTACGAGCAGCTTGTGGAGTGGCGAGACAAGGAACGAGGCATTGGCAACCTGGTGATGCAGCTTCAGGGCAAGAACATCACTCCCGACACAAAGCTGTGCTTCAGTACTGACACTTGCAATCCAGAACAAGACGTGATCATCAAAACAGATATCTGGGAAGCTCTGCGCAGACATCTTGAAAATGGACACTTGGACAAGGCACGCAGGATTGCCTTCATGGACGACATGCACCCGCTTCAGTGTCTAGCCAACAGCCACTGGATGGATCTGATGGAAACGTCAGAATACAAGTGTTCCTACGGGCTAAATGCCCCCGACCGTTTACACTTCGGTCTCAACCGCGCCTGCTACACCCACTTCACGTCACCCATCAGAAGGTACGCCGACCTGCACGTTCACCGCTTGCTGCACGCCGACCTGGATGGCCAGACCCCTTGTTGTACTCCAGACGACGTCACAGCATTGTGTCACCATATCAACAGCGCCACAAAGCGACAGAGGGCTTTTGGAAATGGATGTTTGTCACTGAAGATTGCAGAAAGTCTGCAGCATCAGCCCCTGGTGTTCAGGACCTTTGTGGACCAGGTGGACAGCGAGCAGCTGACTCTGATGGTGCCTTCACTCCGGGCCATCTTCAGCCGCAAACAAGAAGTGCCCTTCAGTATCTTGGGCGTCAGCTCACAACCTGAACTTCTGCCGGACGAAACACAGACAGGTAAGTCCGCTGGTGTTAGTGTCAAGTGGAAGATGAGGATCTACAACGAACGGATGACTTGTCCCCCAGAATTTGCGAAAGTGCGAAAAGCCGTGGAAAGGTTAGCACGTTCTTCTCCGACCTTACCACTTGTCTTCAACATTAATCCGCACTACCTAAGCGTCTCTGTGGAGCAGGAAGAGTGGGCAGATATCTTGCACAAGCTTATCCAGTCAAACAATCCCAAACGCGTGGCCGTGCCGTCCACTATCGAACGTGCAAGTCAGGATGTAAACTACATGACGTCAGAGAAAGATGACGGCACAGTCTCTCTCCGTCCTTGCCACTTCAAGATGAAACTCTCCCCAGGCCAGGTCCTTCAGGTCCAGATGTCGGCCGAGCCGCAGAAGGGAGTTCTGCAGCCTCGCGTTGATCTGGTGCACACGGCACGCAACGCCAGCGTTTGCACACGGCACGTGAGGGATCCAGTGTTGACCCTTTCTCGCCCTGCCACGCGATCCACCCGACGGACACACTTCTCAAATTACAAGGACTACGCGTGTGCCTGGATGCCGCTGCTGGAGATGGAGGCAGCGTACGGGGCCGGAGGGAGCGATGAAGGTGTGGTGATAGAAAATGTGAACCTGGCAGTCGCACCCCAGAACGGACCTAACGCTTCTCGCGTGAACTACACAGCCTCTTTCAGTCTGAGCGCCAAGTTCTGCTTTGACAGGTGCATCGAGTTTGGCGGCAAGTCTCCGGACACTGCCGATGAAGAGAAACCAAAATCGAAAGGCGCGTTTCCTCTGGACTACCTGTGTATCAGATACCAGATCGAGTGTCCAGGTCCCGTCGTGTCTCGAGTGAAAGAGTCCCCGGTACCCGAAGCTGTGGACAGACACTACACGTGGGTGGGACATGCCGGGGTTATTGACGTCACCTGCAAGGAGAGCAAAGGGCTTCGAGAAAAGGAGATGGATATACACGTGACCTGCGAACTCAGTCATACATGTCCTCCGCCACCACAGTCGCTAACCCAAGGTCCCAAGAGAGTGACGGTGGAGTTGCTGCCAAAGTCTGCTGTTGAGAGGTCAGATTTTATTGCGTTTACTGTAATTTCGGAATTGGAGGTGGGGGAGGAGGGGGGGGGGGGAGCTGGTAGACACGTATCAGACAACTGGTAGCTAGAATCCCGAATTCCTGATAGAAACATTTTGAATCATGGATTTGAACTACGTGATCGGGTTTTCGTTCTAGCTGTTTTTGGATTATGTTTGCCGGGAAGAACAGAAACTCACCGATGTGCAAAAGGCATGAAACCCCAAGGGGTCACACTGTCTTCGTAACAGATAATTCGTAATATTGCCAATGACAGATGCAAATAAAAATCGAATGGTAATAGAGCATAAGCGCTGAAATATATATAGCCTTTTCACCAAAATGACGGCAGACATTATATCATGTGTTTTCCTTCTTTTTCGTACTTTTAACCTTTGTTTATAGGCGTGCTCAGGAAAGTCTCGTGCTTCTGAAGCGAGATCACGAAAAACTAGATCTTGCGAAAGCGATTGCTCACAACAACGACGAAGACTTACCTCCACTTGGTGCGTAAAGTTCAATATTATTGTCTCCTGGTTTCTCGCACGTGAAACATGTCTTGTGAAGTCGCACATACCGCAGTGCTGATGTTATGTGAATCGCCCAGTCTGTTTCAGTTGCTTAAGAAAGCCAGAGGGAGCCATAAATATTAAAAGAAGAAAACAAAAGTAGGGAAGAAAAGTAAGGTCTTGACCTGAAGTGTAGATAGTTCATCACTGTCGTGCGCTTACCATTGAAGATGTTTTCAAGCCTTGCACTTTTATCACCTTGTCTGGAATTCTTCTCAATGTGGACGACAGTGAAACACCGTGTACTGAAGTGTGAAATGTATGGGTCTTTGAAATGAAATCTATAGACATTAGAAAGTAGAATGCTGTATTCTAAACTATCTCAGCACAGTTCTATTGACCCTGATCGGACTGTTTATGAACTATGTTTTAGAGTCAGAACATCTCCGCCTTGGCCAGCAAGATGAGAATCATGAGGTGGGCATGAAGTTTTTTCACGATCAAACAGAGACGTGGAAGTTGCTTCTTCCCCAAAACAACTCAAAGCAGCACGAAGCAATCAAGACGTCATTAACTAACAGTCTATCTCTGATACAGGGACCACCGGGTGAGATCTCTGTCTGTCTGTCTGTCTGTCTGTCTGTCTCTCTCTCTCTCTCTCTCACACACACACACACACACACACACACACACACACACACACACACCGTCTTAGTAGTGCAGGCACTCACGGTGTTTGCTAACAAAAATAGTAAAATGCAAGCACAGTGCAGCACAGCAGCACAGTGAAAAATGAGTGAAAAAGAATAGCCCCTTTGGAAACATAGACAGTCGGTTATGTTTTTGCTTTTGTTGTAACTCAGCCTCAGTATGGAGTTTTGTTTCACAATCGTGTGTTAAGGTACAGGGAAGACATGCACGGGTGTGAAGCTGGTGTACCTGTTCTGTAAGATCAACAGACAACTGGAGAAAGAGGGCAAGGGAAAGAAGACAGTGCTCTTTTGTGGACCCTCCAACAAGTCCGTCGACCTCGTTGCCAGTGAGTCGTTTAACCCAAAGCAGAAGTCATTGTTTGTGCTGAATCGCACTTTCTCCGGAAGACAAGGAGTACGTGATAAATACCATCGTGTTGTTGTTGTTATTGTTGAAAATTATTATTATTACATGTATTATTATCATTATTATTAATTTGCAGGGTATCTCATTCAGAAACTGAGAGACCACTGCCCCAAAATAGTCCGGATGTATGGCTCAGCCATTGAGTCCAAGGACTATCCCGTTCCCAGAGGCGGTCTATCGTCTTCTCGCAGCACACGAGACCTGAAGAGTGACCCTGAGCTGGTTGTAAGTACCGTTTAGCGCCCTTAATTTAAAATATAGTGAACTCAATGTGTCCTAAAGCTATCAAGGGCTGGCTGCCTTTCGTTTTTTTAATTTCATTTTTAATACCACACTTTAAGTCGCAGCTATCTCAAGGTTGTGTTGAACATCCTTATGATATACCTCATAATCCAGGCATTCACATGACATGATTAAGAAAACCAGACTCGCTTATCGTTCAGGACGTCACCCTACACCATGTCATCAGACAGGAAGGCAAGCCTTTTGCCGAGAAACTTCAACAGGTTGATAGACTGTTCGAGGAGTGTCGGAAGAAGCCAGACAGTTTCCACTTAGACAGCAAGGTCATCAAGAGCTACCGCCGTCTCCTGTACAAGGCCAGTGTGGAAGAACTCCAACACTATGAGGTCGTGCTGACAACGTGTGCTGTTGGCGGCAACCGTAAACTTGTGAAGGGAACGAAGGGCACAGTGTTTCAGGTACACAGAAACAACAGATGGTGTGTCCATTACATTAAAGATTATTGAAACACACACACACACACACACACACACACACACACACACACACACACACACACACACACACACACACACACACGCACGCACGCACGCACGCACGCGATTCAGTTCAATTCAGTTTACTTCAATGATCCCAGTTTTTGCATAGATTCCTATATATGTATTGAAAATCTCAACTGACCTTAGTACACTGTCACATTACTTAAACCTACGTAAATTAATGGCGGTTTTGTGTAAAATGTTTCCGTGTTCCTGTGCTGTCTTCTATTCGACACATCTCTTTTTACAAGGTCATCATAGACGAGTGCGCCATGTCCCCGGAGCCTCACAGTCTGGTTCCCATCATCGCCACCAAAGCCAGGCAGGTGGTTCTCATCGGCGACCACAAACAGCTGCGGCCCATCATCACGTGTCAGGCGGCCGCCGACCTGGGGCTGGACCAGTCACTGTTTGAAAGACTCTACGAACAATACCCCGCCAACACTGTGTTTCTGGACACGCAGTACAGGATGGTAAGTACATGGTGATAGTCATGAACTGGAATGCTTCACCAAGAATGCTGTATGGTCTGTGCAATGTGGTTGTAAACTCGCCTTCTTGGAAATCATCAGCTTTTGCCTGTAAGGTCCCGCCGACTACAAGTAGCCATATCAGGGCCACCTTCCTGGAATTCAATCAATGAATGAATCAATAAATAAATATAACGTAATATTAATTAATATAAGTATTATTCAATAATACATGAATTTTAAAACGTAAGTGAAAAAATCCACCTCCCGTAGTGTTTCGCTTTTATTTTATTGAACTCTAGGAACAATTGTTATGACCTTTTCAAATACATTCACAAGCAATCCTTTGTCAGGCGTGTAGTCGGGATTGCCTTTTCTCATGCGTGTTGCAGCATCGACAGATCTGTGAGTTTCCTTCCCAAGAGTTTTATGAAGGAGGTTTGATAACCAAATTCAAGTACCAGAGAAGTAAGGAAGATGAGGAAGACAACAAACAGAAGCCGTGGTGGATGAGAGAACCGTTGCCATTTTGGCCTCGTCCAAAAAGGGTGGGTGAGGAAGTGCCACACCTGCTGGTAGACGTTCGGGGACAGGAAGAGTCGCTGTCTGTGTCCACGGAAGAGGGCAACGAGAAATCAAAGTCCAACGCCGCAGAGGTAGAAAAAGTGGTACGTGAATCAGGGGAAATGCCTCAAGTTTTTATGTTCGTCCAGATCAGAACCGTTCGATGAAAAGTTGGAGCGTAAAGGGACGCTCCAAATGTTTATCAGTAAGTAGACGACACAATAATGATGTGAAGCGTAAAACATGTACGTGATAAGCATTACAATCATTTTGTTAGAGCAGTGTTTGCACGCAACAGTTAATAACAATATCGCCGAATATTACGGATTATGCCTAATACGTCTACATTGAAATTACATGTTTTGAATTGCCTTTTGCATGACGTAAAAGTGAGACGTCAGGAACACCAACTGTAGCTTGACTGACATTTGAAACTGTTGTTTTTGCCTCGACAGATGGAAATTGTGTCGTTCTTGAAGACCTGCGGCGTGGAACTGCAGAACATCAAGGTGCTGACTCAGTACAACGCACAGCGCCATCAGCTGGAACAAAAGATGAAGCAGGTGGCAGCGGAGAGAGCAATGGGCTTCACTCGCTACGACGTACAACACTGTCAGTCTGCTGTCTGCACTGTTGTCTCCAGTCAAGGTGAACATCAAACAGGTTTTACAAGGGGATTTGGTCTAGTGGTTAAGGTATCGACCTTGGATCCTGAACCGCCCGGTTCGAATTTCTGGTGAGCAGGAATTTGAATGGATTTTTCCTTTCCAAATCAAGTCAGAATCACATGCTTGTTTACGTTGCCCTCTTGTACACACACAAACGCACAAATTCCAAGTGTGCACGCTAAAAACCCCACGAAAAAAGATCGAAGAAGAGTAGGCTGTGGCCGGTGGCGCGGAAGACAGAAATACTGTCGCAGGTATCAGAGTGAATAGCAGGGTGAAGGTTTACGAATAAAGTGGCGCTTAGCGACAGCAGGTTTGCACTGCTTCATCCTCCAGCTCTGCTGCGCCATGAGCATTTCAGAAGAGATGGATATGTACGCTGAGGAGAAGTCTGCCATCCCATACCACACATGTACAGGCAAGACAAGGTTTTTGGCAAAACTGGTCGACCCTCCGGACCCACGCCATTCACTGATCTTTAATGCCAAACACCGTGTTTCCAGTTGAGATGTTCCGAAATACCATCACACCACACCTCTTTACGCTGCGTTGATAGCGGGGAAAACTCTTCTAACAGCTGTAAAAAAGGGATAGTAGGTTGTGGGAAGGTTTGTCTCCAATCTCAGTCCTCGTTCTGGAGAGAGACGGTAAGCCTCACCAGGCAAGCTAGCAAATGGGAAGGTTCCAATAAGACAGCTGGATAGAAGTCTCGGTTTCGTCGTGTTTGTTTATTTGGATTAAAAAAAAAAAATTCAACGATCGACCTCAGTCAGCTCAGTGTTAACCGAATTCATACAACTGTAAGTTTACATACATTTTGTGCATTTTAGGCGGCGAGTGGGACTACGTGATCCTGAGCACTGTGCGCTCCCTGCCGTCCTACAAGATAGAGCCCAACCCCACACACGGCTGGTGTCGTCAGAACCTCGGCTTCATCACCGACAGAAACCAGGTCAACGTCGCCCTCACCCGCGCTAGGAAAGGACTCATCATCGTAGGTAGGTAGTTCTTTCTGACGATGCACAAAAATACACATGCGTCCCATTATATGTCTGGTTGTTTCTTCTAGAGGACTGGAGGCGCGCGCGCGCGCGCGTGTGTGTGTGTGTGTGTGTGTGTGTGTGTGTGTGTGTGTGTGTGTGTGTGTGTGTGTGTGTGTGTGTGTGAGACAGACAGAGAGAGAGACACAGAGAGAGAGAGATGCCAGTCTGTACAATCCAGTTTTTTTTAAGCATGCAGAAGTCGTTTATTCACCGGACTTTCCATACATGCACCGTGGTATATAAGTATATAGTACATTACCGTATACCTCGGAACTGTCCCTGTAACATTAAACCGTAGGTCTATCACGGTCCTGTTCTGTAGACAGTCCCACTCTTTCATGTGAACAGGTAACAAGGAACTGTTGAGGTGTGACGATGTGTGGAGGAACCTCGTGGACAGGTACAGTGCCTTGGGGTGTGTTCGCGACGCCTCGTTCCCTCCACCTCCGGTTGTTTGTGGCCAAGGCGGTCGACAGAAGCTCAGACCTCAGTTTAGCTTCCGTCACTGAAGGAGCAGTCAACGGGTTTGCCCGCCGGATTTTCCATCCGGCCATGCTGCAAGACAGCTCCACTGTTTTCTTTTGTTTTGTTTTGTTTGTATTTTTTTGCGGTCGCATCTCCCATCTAACTCTGCCTGCACGTGCCATTCGGCTCAGTCCTTTGCTAGAGATACCTAAAGTTCGCTTCTTACATTCCGAGTTCTCTCTTCTTGGACCCTTCTGCTAACAGAAGAACAATAGCGGTATTTTCGACCTTGGTTATCTCTGGCAAAGCATCAAGCCGGGTTAGTGCGGGCAGAGAATTCTATTCAAGATGTGACCATGCAGTACCTGTGTGCAACTCAGTCATAATAATGATAATAACGAGTATTGTATAGGCACTTTACCCAATTTCATGAATCGGCTCAAAGCGCCGCGAACTGAACCCAACACGCACGCTCACGTGAATCACACGCATTTTCTCACACACAGGACATGAACACATTAAATATTTAAATTTCGGAATTTAGAATTGCATTTATTTTTCAAATTTGGTGGGCTGAACATTTCCAAAGCAGAGGGGGGGGGGGGGGAAGCCGGAGTACCCGGAGAGAACTCCCGACGATCGGTCCGAATGAACGGTGCCACATACGAGATCGAGAAGGAAAAATTCTTTGCCCCGAGTGGGACTCGATCCCTTGACCTCTCGCATTGGTGACAAGTCTCGTAACCACTAGACCACCAACCGCCCCAATAACATAACATAACATCCCGCGACCCCCACCTCCAACAGGTCAACCAAAGCACCAGTTCACGATCTACGCGAAAGATCGACTGGACATGTGGAGTAGTCTATTGTCTATTGATTCTCTAGTCCGGACGACCATCACATTGTTTTTCTCAGGGCCTAGAGGAGTTTCCATCATGGGGCACGCCCGAGCCGTTGAATACATTTACTGTGATTTAGCTTCTGATTTGAAAGGCGTACCGCACGTTTTCACTGTTTCATTAATTTTAATTAAGTTTAAGTGAAGTTTATTTTCGGTAAATTCGGGTTGCCTGAGTGAAGCGCGCAACTGGGGAGGTCGGTGGTCTAGTGGTTAAGACTTTAGGTCACCAGTGCGAGAGGTCAGGAAAAATTCTCTTTTCCGAGTGGGACTCGAACCTGACCTTTCGCATTGGTGACGAAGTCTTAACCACTAGACGCGCGACCGCCCTGCCATCTGGGTTGAATGTGCTGCATTCAGCAGACAAATATATCGTATAATATTCTGGAAAGAAGGGTCTAAGCGCTAATCAGACCATTCACGCTTAAGCTGATTTTCCGGATGACAGCAGACTGCTGGCGACTTCGTTGCTTTTGACATTAGTATCCTGCAGTTTTGTTGTTGCTGATGTTTTTGTTGCTTTGTCATCTTGTTGTGCATTCCTTTTGATTTCCAACTCTTTTGTTCTTCAATGATTTTGTAAGCTCGTTCTTTTGATTATTCAGCCTTTAGCGAAATACTGTGACTATACAGTCATCTATGGTTGGATTAGTAGTGGTAGTAGTGGTAGTGACTGATTGTCTAAAATGGTCGTTATTGTATTTGTTTCGCGCCCGACTACAAGTCTGATTACTATTGTCAGGATGTGGTGTATGGCCGTTGAAGCGGTGTAAAGCAACCCATGCATTCAGACGAACCATCCACACACACTCACGCACACCATTCAGGAACTAACACAACGCACAACATGCAGGGTACCAGTCAGGAGAGGTGCAGAGATGCTGAAGTTTACTCCATTGACACCACACACAAGCACACACACATGCACTCGCTCATCCATTCGCCATTCTCTCGCACATTCTCACGTCATTCATTGTCATGGTCACCGTATCATGGTGACCATGAGCCAATGACGACAACATTCTCATTGACCAGAGAGGAAAGAAAAGAAAAAACAACAACATGTGAGGACATTTCTTGGGGTCACATCATTTTTTAACTGTTACTTTATCAGTTTTGATACAATTGTGTAAGGCTGACGTCACACGGGAGTGTTTTTAAGTTCGAACAAACAGCGAACATGGTGTTTTCCCGTGTTTCGCGTGTGACATACGGCTACAACATGCCTTTGCCATAAATTGTACCCGGAACGTGTTTTGACCTGTTTTCCATCTTTGTTCCAACAGAAACGTCTCCCGTGTGTCAGCTAACCTAAGTTGTCCTCAGGAGTTATATCCGAGCCATGGACACTTGGAATATTAACCCGGTGCCATTATTCAGCCGCTTTTTCTGACAGTAATTACGTTTGGTAATTTTTGGTAATTTTTCTATGTTTTCAGTAGTTTTTTAATGAAGTGTAACAGAGAGAGAGAGAGAGAGAGCCATGAACTCTTGGAATATTAACCCGGTGCCATTATTTAGCCGCTTTTTCTGACAGTATTTACCCACGTTCGGTGATTTTTCTATTGAGACCGGGTCATACCCGGCCCCTATTTACTGATACTTTGTTTACAACGTGTGTACTGCTGTATCCCCTTTTGTTCTTAGCCCCACTGTCCCTCTCGCCACCCGTTCTTACGCGTCCCCGGCCACCCGTGTTCATCAGCCTTTGTTCCCTGGCCAGCCCTGTGTAGTGTGTACTGCCCACTAGCCACGCGCGCAGTGTTCCGTATCCGCGATGGCGCGCGTGTCAATTAGTTGTGTTTGTTTGTGTGTGTTTAGTGTCAAATATCTGCGTAGTCCCTTCACTTAGAATAATTCTGTAAACTGCAGTTGTTTCATGACAGTTTGTACATTTTAATCATGTTTTGTTGTAAGCGCTGTGTTTTAGTTCAACGGGTGTGTTTTGCGATTTTCACCACTTTTCAGATGCGTGGTCCCTGTCTTTACGCTCTTTAATCGGCGATAGAAAATTGTCTGTGTTTTGACGAGATGTTAAACTATTATAGTCTTACAGTACTTTTTACGTTCTTTTGAATGCAGTTTGTTTGAAGTTTGTAGCTATTGTATTACGCCCGCTATTGTTAGTTTTCTATGTGTTAAGAAACACAAATTTCGCCGTGGCTGGCATACGTGCTCTGCTTTTCGCTGCACTTGAGGCGGTGCTCTCTTTGCGGCCCGCGCTGGGCGCATAAGTAGCCGCGGGCTACGCCTCACTGGACGGATGACAGAACAGACTGAGGCACTGAAAAACAAAACCAGACCAGGCATCTGAAAGCCAAGTGAAGATCCTCTGACGCTGACCAAAGCTAAGCAAATCAGCCCTCACACACCCCAAAGACACTCGCCTAGCCAAGCAGCCAAAGTCACACACCAGGAACAACTTGTCCTTAAGGGCCAAAAGCCATAGGACGTAAAGCAAGCTAATGATGATGATTCACTGGACAGTCGCCAGCCAGCCCTGCCGCGAGTCACTGCGCGTGTCTACGAATTGTCTGCCATTTGTACTGTTTTCCCGTAATAAAACTCATGTCATAGCGACCTCTGTGTTTGGTCTCCCTGCCTGCATGAACCGGACCCCTGACACCCGGTTACACTATGTTTTTCAGTAGTTTTTTTTTTTAATGAAGTGTAACACAGAGAGAGAGAGAGAGGGAGAGGGAGATTTTTCCCATATACGTGATGGTGGGACGTATGAATGCTGCAGAAGTTCCATTTTGGACCATAGTTTATTCATATCATTCAATTGTTTGGGGCCTGTTGTCTGATTATGAACACATTCCTGTTATTCTCGTCATTTTCATAAACACATAAATTTACCAAATATAGTTATTGACATTTATATACGCTCCTTCACATGAGATTGTTTTCATGTAAACAGAATCGAATATTTCTGCATTATTTATCGATTGAAATCGACGTTCTGTATGATGGATTACAATTTATACCGCTACTCTTTTCTCATTTGTTTTCTAAAGTCATGTTTTATAAATATCATTACTGCTGAAGGCGATTTGGCATTACAATCACTCCTGAAATGGGACAAAAGAGAAATCTGTACCAGTACTAATAAACCGTTTTTGCTCTGTCCTGTTTTTATGTTGTTGTTTTTTTTACATTATTTATGCATTGGTCTTACTAACATTGCCACGGCTACAGGGCAGAAAGGCAAACAGACTAACACAAACAGATATACGCGGCCGAGCCGCAGGGAACTATACGTCGTACAATGCCGTTGTCACAGGACATTTCTGAACCGGGACGAATGGGAACCATTCCGATTTATCCTGACTCTAGTGACAGGATATTTGAAAACCACCAGCATATTCTGGAACCGTCTAGAAGGTCATTAGCCCACATGAATTTTGTCTGCCAGGTGCGGGATAAATGGGAATGGTTCCGAAATATCCTAGGATATTTGGGAACCGGTTCCGATTTATCCTGGTTCCGAAAATTTCGGAATAAAAATTTAATATTCTACGACACCGGGATAATTCTCGTATTCTTGCAAAGTCATGTACGCTTCTGGTGGCTCGGGGAGCCGTGTTAGCCGAATTGTAAAGCGTTGGACTTTCAATGCTCTGGTCGTGAGTTCGAATTCCGGCTGGGGCCGAATTTTGTGCTGGCCTTTTTGTCGTTACCCCGTCTTTGATATCCTCCATGCGTGGTGGTGGGGGGGGGGGGGGAGCACCGTCACGGTTAAACCCCAAAACAGACGGGACAGCAGCTTCTGGTGGCTCAGATAACTACGCCTTCCACCTGACTCGAAATGGAACGGTCCGTGACGTCACCAGTCTTTTACCCCCTCCTCCCAGGTTACCCGGGTCAGACGGCCTAGCTAAGCTACCCGGGAAAGCCCCTCCAGTTTTCCCGCGGCTCGTTGTGCCACGCGGCGCGTCAGCCGACTGACTGATCTCCCCTCGTTGTCACTGGCGACGGGTCACGACTCAAGTGGTGGCACCTACCCGGACCTGTCGATTGTCAAAGGCGTGTGGTTGTTTGGCACCTAGCTGACTGACAATACGTCTGATCTCTCGTGAATGATTGGAAGGAAAGCGCAGCGTCAATGTACAAAGATCAGATTCTACTCTGGTGTACAGTGTATAGTCGCCGATCACACACACACACACACACACACACACACACACACACACACACACACACACACACACACACACACACACACACACACACACACACACACACACACACACACACACACACCGTCAGACACACACACACACACACACACACACACACACACACACACACACACACACACACACCGTCACACACACACACACACACACACTGTCGGCTTTAAAACAATTAACACACATTTCGTACTGCGCACGAGTATGCCACGTTTTTGATTTGTTGTTGGTTTTGGCCCTGTGATGCGAAAATACATCACGATTAACGGTTCCTTGATGGCTCTTACTGCAGCAAACACGAGTATAATCAACGCGCATCACACCCACTAAGCCAGAGACTGTCTGAATAAACGTTCATGCAACTGATGGCCGGCAGGGAACCTACCCATTATGGGCTTTCTTGTTGCCAGATTATAGGTCTTTTTAAAACCGTGTGCTATTCGCGGTGTGTTAACATTCCCCCCAGACCACTGAGCATGTGAGAAAACACATACAAGGCATGTGGACGTCGCACTGCGGAGCACTAACTACATAGTACTGAGCGCAGACGAAACCCCCACTTCATGCTTTCTACTCCCCACTTACCTCACACAATACGGGGCACAGGCGCGCACAACAACATATTATACGTATATCTGCGCTTCTTGCAAGCGTACATGTGTATCATGTATACTGACCACGAGAGACATTAAGGCCGGTGTGTGGCGTAAAGGAAGTTATGTCGATGCTCCCTAGAATTCTCTACACACGGAGGTGGATGTGGCTTGAGGTTTTACGTGTGTTCTCCGCAAGACTTCAAGGTCAGGGGCGCGGGAAAGAACCCAAATTACAAATTTTGGTCCTGTCGAGATTCGAACCCTGGATCTTGTCATCTCGAGTCCAACGAGTCATCCCGAACACATGGACCTTTTTTTTTTTTCTTTTTTTTTTTTTGTAACACGATATTGGTAAAGATTTTCTGCGCGGAGAATGATCACAATTTCATATTTCGCCGTATGAGGTTGTATCTTTTCGTTGCTCACGGAACTGATATTACTCTGTTCATTGTAGCTGGGCAGTTCCAAACTATTTGTGCGAAAATGGACGTAAGTTACGGATGTTTCTCACTAACCTTACGCAATTTCTGCTTCACTGACACAGACGAAATCCGCGGAATCGTTTGTACAATGTGTATACAGAGAAAGAAACACGTTGTTTGGACATAATGTTTTGGGTAAAAGCAAATCTGGGTAAACATGTGTAAATGACGTCCATTTTCAAACAAATATTGTCGGAATTTCCCAGTTACGCGTCACTTCGTCTCCAATAACAATACGAGGTAGAGAAACTGAGAAAGACAGCTCGCGACACTGCGTGTGCCTGTGATCTGGGGCCGGCTCACTGAAGGCTGTACCGATAACCCAGAGTGGAGGGACTGTGTGGTAACTGTACATTGACAGGTAGGGAGGGAGTGTTGACGTTCTAACGGTGCAGCGCAAGGTACCGGGTGGGGTGACGTTTACTACACAGTGCCACCTGGCTGCCTGTGCCGCTAAAATCCCCACTTTATCAACACTTGTGAAGTACCCCGCCATGTTTACGTGGAGGTAGCGGACTGGAGTGAGTGGGATACATGACTGACGAGAAGGTGAGTAAAGTGTTAGATTAGTAAACTCGATATTTCAGGTTGTAGTGTTAAGTCGATTTGGGTAGAGTGAGAACAGCAGCACTCTGTGAAATACCTCGCTATGTTTATATGGAGGTATAGCAGGGTACGTGATTGTAAGTGGGGTACCTGACTGACAAGAAGGTGAGTAAAGCCGGTGTTAGATTTGTAAACTTGACAGTTCACGTTTTGTCAGTTCAGTCGATTTGGCAGACTGGCAGTGAGGAGAGTAACACACCAGCCAGTGCAGAGAGAAGTGTCACTGACTGCGGGTCAGTTCAGCTAGTGTAAGATATTGATCGTTTCGATTTCGTCTGTTTGAGTCGCCGTGTGTGGCGACTCCGAGAGAAAAGAAATGTTTACTCACGGTAAACCTGTGACACAGAGTCAAGATCAAGAAATTACACCTTTAGGCCATACCAGTGACACTTCGAGAAAAACGCTAAAACAAGATACATCGCGAATACCGTAACTGAAATAATATTATGTGTCCCCGCGCGCAGTATACGTTTGACCATCACGCTTTCAATGAATCATATATTAATAAAAACAAAAGCCGTAGTCTAACAGATTTGGATCCATGTGTAAGACGGCAAGTCTTAGTAACGAGAGGCTATAGTTGAGGCCACTGAGCTGGCACAGTCGTTTCCACTAACTTCAGTCAGCACCAGATGATAGACATTTCCGACTACATCACGTACGAATGCTGAGACACCGTAACATGTGATGAAACATACAGTTACACGGACAATACTTGGAAATTTGGACTGCTTTGTGTTCGTACACAAAAACACATCACTTACTGAGCTATTGCCGAGGGATTTCTATACCCACCGGCAACCCACCACCCACCCTTCCCGCTTCCAGTCCTCCTCTCACCCTCCCATCCCCCATAACCTCCACCCTCTAAACTGTACAATAATATACTGGTTTGAAAAAGCCTTTATCATTTTCCCGTTTTGTGGATAGGAAGCCGCGAACGTTTGTTCGTGCGAGCTGTGTATAATTACAAAGTCAACAATACAGTCGTTGTACCGTGACTTCATGGGGTCACAGTGACGCTGCCACACACAGTGAAGTCTGACAGTTTCTATATCGGCTAATGTGAAGTTTTTGTGACTCTGGGAAACAGAACGGGGGAAGCAGAATGTTCTGGTGGTGTTTGATTATACCAAGAATTAGGCTCGGTGGGTGCGTCGTGTAGGCACGGGGTTCCCGCAAACCTGAAATAAACATTCATTGTATCTTTCTACAGCCTCGACGTTTAAAAAAAACCAAAAAGACCAGAAGAAAACCATTGAAACGAAACAAACCAGTAACATGAATCCGTCACGGCAGCTATGTGAAAAACTAAAAGAGTTCAGCTTTAATAAACAACAGGAACAACAAGCGAAAAAAAAAGAAAAAAAAAGTGGCGTGCAGGTTGTAGAAAGTAGGCTAGCCGAGACTTTGACCCTCGGTGTAGCGACTCCATTCTTGGCCGGTTAGAATATCATGTCAAAGGCTCCTTCAACAAAAGGTAATCGATCACGGTGACTCGGCAGTCTGAGAGTTCCACGCAGGAGCGCTGTGTGCATGCAGGCAACATAAAAATGTGAGTCCTTAGAAATCCCATCTCAAACTTTGCCATATGTGTTCGGTGTGCACCAGCTCATACACATAACGCACGGAACACGTTCAGTGATGCAGCAAAATACGAAGACAAGAATGACATAAATACGTTCATATGTTTATGGACCGAAGGGAATTTGGCCCTAGTCGTTTTATACAATAGTATAGGATAGCCAAATACCAATACCGATGCCAAAAGGAAAGAGTCTGAGGAAGAAGGTTGTAGGGAACGGAACGTTTGCCCCCCCCCCCCCCCTCCCCCTCCCCACACACACACTCCCCCTACCCCACCCCAAGTAAAACAGCAAAGCAAATAAAACAAGAAAATTGACGATAAATCTTTCTATAGCAGGCTGTGTGTGTGTGTGTGTGTGTGTGTGTGTGTGTGTGTGTGTGTGTGTGTGTGTGTGTGTGTGTGTGTGTGTGTGTGTGTGTGTGTGTGTGTGTGTTCTTTCCGAAAGAATCAAAATTTTACATTATAACTATTACATAAGTAGAAAGCACCTCTCCACCTTCCCCCATCCCTTTGAGCACCCCCACCACCACCCCCAACCCGCCACTACCATTTCAGCTTATTGATTCGAAGCAAAAGTATTCGGTATAAGCAATTGATTCTCTCTGTGTTGATTTGTTGTAGACATGTAGGGTTAGTGTTAGACTGAGGTAGGGTTGGGGTTACCTTGTGTTAATGGTGCAATCGCTAGTTTGTTCAGACGGTCGTAGTGGATTTACGACAGGTGCAAATGGAACATACATTTAGTGTAAGCTATACGACGTTACACACCTCGAGAACTGTTCAGAACGATCTCAGAGACCAGGTACTGTTGATAGATGGGCTTTAAACGTGAGTGTCTTGTGGAAGCGCCGTTACTGGTTCAAAAGCTCTCTACTTTTCCCTCCCTACGACATGTGTTGACAGGTTCCGTGCAGACACACAGTCGCTCTGTAGTTGTGTAGCCTGGCATACAAGTGACTCTCTACCGTTTCGTACTGACAAAAAGGGTTTAAGCGCTTTTCAAATCCATGGCGCTTAAGCCCTTTTCCAGAGATACAAAAGCTCTGTGACACCGACACCGACACCGACCTTGATCGGCAGGTTAGATTGGCTTGATACCAATGTGTGTTTGTGTGACGCACTGCACCCTGAATAGACTATTCACTGCAGCTGGAATTTCAGAGACCGAGTCATGTAGGCAGTTACTGTACAAATGGCTGTGGCCAGTGTAGGTGAAGTCAGTCTGTTATGTATGGGGCATGATACGGGTATAATTTTGACCGGGCATTTGGTTTTATTTCGATAATAACTGGTTATTTGTATTTAAATTGTAAGCAGATCGGCTTGTTTGTGTCTTTCCCTTCGTTTTCTTCTCAGTTCTGAGACTGATCACACACACACACACACACACACACACACACACACACACACACACACACACACACACACACACACACACAGGCACACACACACACACACACACACACACACACACACACACACACACACACACACACACACACACACACACACACACACACACACACACACACACACACAGAGAGAGAGAGAGAGAGTCGTCAATCAATCAATCAGTCAAAATGTCAATCAGTCCACATACTCGGAAAGTTTGAATAAATTAAGATGTATACGTGCTTAGCTCTCATGTCAGAAAATGATCTTGTTTCATTTCACACTGTCAGCTTTGTAATGCTGTGTGTCAACGCCGGCTACAAAACTTTGCTCACGCACTTCCAAACGCCATTCCTTTGTAGCTATTACACACTTTACCTTCAGTAGTCTACACCTCCACTCCTAAACAGAGTAATACCTCTTGGAACAACGCGAAATTGTTATCACGTCTAAGTGTTTGGAGTGACACTGTATTGGATTATCTTCACAGTAGCACTAAGTATAGTGTGTAAACACACACCCTGTGTGCTTCGTGCTGCGTCAGTTTACTGACTACTTGACACAAGCCGTTCGCAATGCTCAGATCATTTACGTATCAGACAGAAAAGCCTTGCATGTTCGCTGTGCTTTCAAAGAAAGCGTAACCTTATACTAAGAGCAATATACCAGTCGAGTTAAAGTCAAACGGACGAGAGTGTCAAAATCTGTATTTACTACCTGTAAAACGTTCAAGCAAAACAAGGCAGTCATCTTGAAACATCTTGAAACAAATCATCTTAACGTTTTTTGTTTACCAATATTTTCTTTCTTCGAAGAAAACGCCTGCGGAACTAACAGTAGCAATTTGAACTGGCCATCTTAACTTGGTAGTATCCCAGCCTTGACCAGGGCCCGTATGTAGAAGTCGAGGTTAATCTAACCCACGGCTACGGGCCTAACCCAGACTAAAACAAAAGTAACCCCAAAACAAAATTAAATAAAAAAGGAAGCGAAGAAAGAAAGACAAAAATCCTTCTACAATGGCATATGTACCTTGCTGGAATGGACCCGCTTCCTGATTTAAAACAAACGAACAAACAAACAAACAAAAAACAACAACAGAAAATGTAACCCTAGAGCTAGTTTAGTTCGAGGTTAGACTCTAACCCGGGGCTAAACTCCCTAACCCCGACTTTTACATGCGGGCCCAGCAACACACACAATAAGATATGTACTTGTTATGCCTCGACACGTGATCACGAATCAACAGAAATCTCAGATGTACAAAGTAGGCTACAAACCGGTTTCTCCAATTAGATGGAAAGCCATGACAAACCTAGAAATATACTCTTCAATCATTTGATCAGTATGTATATTCGGCAACAAACTGCATTCAGCAATAAACTCGAGTTTCAGATGTGGCGATCGGATGCACAACGTGACCATTGTACGACCTTCTACATCTTATTGTTTTGTATGTCTACACGAACCGTTAAGTTCCGTCTGTGTGTCCATTAACAGTCTCAAGTGGCTGCATGCATGGGTAAGCACGGAGAGTACAACAAGGGTGCAATGAGGCGTGAAATGTTTACACCTCTCACCTCAGCACTTTTTTCAACCACAACCCCGTGACCCTACCAGTATGTCTCAGTTGGTATAGTTCGCCCTTTAAGGGGGGCAAATGTACACCAGTCATTTGTAGGTGTGTGTGTGTGTGTGTGTGTGTGTGGGGGGGAGGGGGGGGGTAAATGTATCCCAGGTCTCCACTCAGGGAGGTGATTGTACCCTAACCTTAAGCCCAGTCAACTCTCGCGATATTTCTGTGCTGTTCTCTGAAACGTTGTCTCGCAATATATCTGTTGAAAACCTGTATTTGTGTTAAATCTTGTTTTTCCCATTTTACATATATTACAGACATAGACACAGTACATGGGTAGACATTATATACACACAAGGGTCTTGGGAGTAACAAAGATACAATGCACAGGATAAAAGAGTAATTTACTTGTCCATCTGCTGTTGCTTTCTCCAGTGTCAACTGTATCATGCTAACGTTTCACTGATGCATTATGTCTTATGTGTAGTACACACACGCAGAAATAATAATAATAATAATTAGTAGTAGTATTCCCGAAGAAGGCCTCTAGTTCCATTCTTTGTCTCTGTCGTCTACGCTGATTCAAGTGGGTTCATTAGTTACTTTCTTTCCCCACTGATAAGTGACCAGGGCCCGCATGTGAAAGTCGGGGTTAGGGAGTTTAGCCCCGGGTTAGAGTCTAACCTCGAACTAAACTAGCTCTAGGGTTAATTTTTTTTTTTTTTTTTGCTGTTGTTATTGTTTTAAATCAGGAAGCGTTCCATTCCAGCAAGGTGCCTATGCCGTTATAGAAGGATTTTTGTCTTTCTTTCTTCGCTTCCTTACTTATTTGTTTTTGTTTTGGGGTTTCTTTTGTCCTAGTCTGGGTTAGGCCCGTAGCCGTGGGTTAAATTAACCTCGAGTTTTATATACGGGCCCAGGGACCGAAGCCAGTCTAGGATGTTATACACCCGCTGGTCCAGTAACCTTCCGCCGGTCATAATCCGGACTTGGCCTCTACTATCAAAACAGTTTTCTTTTTTCCTGATCCCTCTATACCTGGCAATTTCTGAGTGACTTAGTGCGAGTCACAATAGACGACCATTTATTTCTGGCAAAACAGGAAATGGTCGGGCAAATATTTTGAGAAGTCGATTTAAATCTTTTCTCCGAGATAAAGATCTTAGTCAATGCAAGCGCACAAAATTCAGTTAAGCACAAAGCCAATTATTTTTGTCTGTATTGCCACCGTTCTTGGACGGCTTTCCCGCTTGTTCTACACTTTGTTACTTTGTTTCGGGTGATCTGAAACACTTAACTTTGCTTCACTTGGAAGTGAGACTTTCGCCAGACTCTCTGTACGGTTTTATTGTCAAGTAATTATTATCATTATTGTTGTTGTCATTGTTGTCCTTCTTGTTACTGTTGTCATATATGGCGAGCACTGGAAGTTTGCTAACGTTCGTTTATCTCCAAACTGCGCAGCCGACTCAGTATTTGAAGCGGTTTCTCTAGCTCATGCCGTATGCTGAAAGGTGTACAAGTAATACGCTGACAGGTGTCTTAGTGGGTCACCGCGTTTACTAATTGAGAATTCAACCTCCGTCTTTCCTCTCTTTGCTCAATCAACCAGGTGACGCGATGGCCAGCGGCGGGATGATGACTCACCCGCACGACCTCCGCTCACTCACAATGAAGGTTAGTATTAATTAACATATTTTAACAGACATATTGCCTGCTGATTAACAGGCTTTTTGGGGAAGGAGGGGATGGGGTGAGGGGGGGGGTGGTGGGTCGGGGTGGGGGAGGGGCTAGCAGAGTTCATTTAAATCGTGCATCAGAATCGGTCACTTGGGACACAGTATAGCATCTGAAACAGTCATAAGCCGATGTGGTGACTCGGGTTGGCATGCATGTTGTTCTACGTGCGTACAAGCCTACCGGGTACTGAGCAGACGACTTTATTTGATTGCGGTCTGAAGACCAACTAGACAGCGCCGATTGGTGACTATTTTTAGCGACTTGGTCTTATCGACGTGTAGTACAGGCATGGAGGCGTCAGGCCAAAGAAAGTCATATTTCTCTACCATTAGAAATCGCAAAATCACGAAAATGGTCGCAATGGCCAAAACGAATATATATCTATTCATCTGACAAACAGCCTTAGAGCTATGCGGCACGTTTTCCCCTCAGAACTCATAAGGAACACAGAGACGATGATAATAGCGGTGATGGTGCTGATGAACTTATCCGGACTGACATTGTCCACAGAGCGACAAACTAACGATTCAGGGGACTGGCATCACACCGCGACCCGCTACCCCCACGGACGACCTGCTGCTCCCCAGCGGAATGGACGTCGCTGCCAGATCCGGTACCACGTCGTCACGTGTGTCCATGGCGTCAGACGACGACGGCACGCCGAGGATGGAGGATGGAGAGGCGTACACGATGCTGCAGGGAGTCGTCAGCATGAACAAGGTACGCTTGCTTCTTTTGTCCTGTAAGGTAGGTAGGTACTCGGTAGTTTCTTGCAAGGTAACTTGATAGGCGGGATCCAGTTTGTTTTTGCTGTTGTTGTCGGTATTCGTCGTTGTGTCATAGTGCGGGTTTATCATTATGTGGAGAATGTGCCGCACGGTATGTGCGTTTATGGGTGTGCACCGGTATGTGTGTGCGTGTGTGGTGTTCTGTTCCGGGATCGGGCGAGGGGATCGTCAGTGCGTGTGTGTGTGTGTGTGTGTGTGTGTGTGTGTGTGTGAGAGAGAGAGAGAGAGAGAGAGAGACTCAAGACAAAGGTTTTATTGTTTTAGGCCAGTGGCCCACAACAAGAGTGTGAACAGTGACACTGATAGCATGAACATTAATTAAGATTCTATAATCAAACATGAAACTGCATTACTGCTGGACTGTAACTGTGATTCAATATGGCAGGAATCAACGCAATTAACCAGGGGGGGGGGGGGGGGAGAGAGAGAGAGAGAGAGAGAGAGAGAGATGGGATATTTTCTTGCGAAGGCGGAAGCTGTCTTTGGTACCGGCCATGCCTAGAACAAAAACACACAATGAGCATGAACTGAATGTGGGGCTGGGGCTCTCCAGTTCACCCTGGAAACCTTAACGTAGTGTCCCCTGTGTCTGTGCAGGTGCTAGAGGGTCAGATTGAAGCATTGCGACTCCGCCTGCAGGTGGAAGAGAAGCAGCACAAGGATGACAAGGGGAAACTGACCAAGGAGAAGGACGCCGTCATTAAGGGCAAGGAAACGGAGATTGAGGACCTCAAGGACTCCCTTGTTAACAGGGAGGAGAGGATACAGACCCTGGTATGTGTCATGGAATGCTGACTTTCTATGTCATTTTTACGAGGAGTACAGACAGAAAAAATAACGCAGTTTTTCAATTCCGAAAATTTAAATATGCTTTGGAATTATTCAGCCCACCAAATTTGAAAATAAGTGCAATTCTAAATTCCGAAACTTAAATAGCTGAGCTGACCTTTCGCACCACGTGATTGTAATATGTTCATGGCCAGTGTGTGAGAGAATGCGCGCGATTCACGTGAGCGTGCGTGTTGGGTTCAGCTCGTGGCGCTTTGAGCCAATTCAAGAAATTGGATAAAGCGCCTACACAATACACAGTTATTAGTTATTATTATGTTCTAAATATATAGCTAAGCTGACTCTTCGCGCCACGTGACTGTAATATGGTATAAAATAGTAGTATGTAAAATGACTTTTTCGTAGTCTGTCGCTTATGAGTGCGTTTTTGCTATCTACAGGTGAGAGCGAGTGAGGAGAAGGACCGCACCATCCAAAGTAAAGTGTCGGAGATTGACGAGCTGAAGAAGCTGGTGAAGCAGACTGAGGACTACGCCCACAAGCTGCACAAACAAATCGGGAGGGTCCGCGACGAACGCAAGGTAACGTGATTTCAAGGGATTATGTCAGTGAGCAAGCTTGTACGATTCACCTGAAAGGACGTTCGCTGCTGTGCAGAATCGTTGCAGGAGAACACTGGAATTTGCTCTGTAAGAGTTTAAAACAAAACAAAACAACAACAACAAAAACCTTTAAAACAAACATGCCAATAAAAAGTGTTTGAAAAATTGTAAGACAGGGTAAATGATCCCACTGATTTGATGAGAGGTAAACGTAGAGGTTTTGAGGTATAGCACGAGTATCCTACGTTTTGGACTCTTTTTCGGTTTTGTGTATGCGAAAATCAGGCAAGATTATCGGTTCCTTGAGGGCTGCTATTGCACAAAAACTACCGTTAAGCCAAATTTAAATCCATGCAGACGTAAGTTAATTATGATTTTTTTTAATTGAGGCCACTGGTGCACAACCCCAAACTTACTTGGTAGTTAAACACTTGTCTGAAACTCCTTTGTTTTCCACAAGTGTATGTAGCCCTCTACAAGTCTCTATTGTTAGCGTACACGCAGGAGTTCTCTTCAATTCTCCGTAAAACATGTACGCCTACGGTTCCCCTACGAGTAGTGGCTAAACATTCAGCGACGAAATACGGCTGTATGTATTTTATATTCCTTGTTTTTCCTCTTTCACAGGCATTAGAAACGGACACTTTGTACCGAGAGCAGAACACGGAGATCGCCCGCCTCTCGGAAGAGTTGTCGGCCCTGAAGCAGCGTCTGAGCGACATGGAACAGGAACTGAAGCGGGCGGCCAAGATCATTGAGGAGCAGAACACCAAGATCAAACAGTTCGAACAGGAAAAAGGTTCCGTGCAGACCAAGTTCAGGGAGGAACTTGATAAGGTGAGAGTGACGTCAATGTTGCCAGGTGTCAAGTGTCTGTCGGGTAGCAAGCGTACGTCGTGACGTCAAGCGAAGGCAAAGGCTCGACATATTCAGTACAAACCAGTCAAAGTATGGGACATCAATGGAGAGGTTTCTCTCATATGCAACGGCACGGCTGGGATTATCAGTAGAAGCACGGAAAATGTGTGGACACTGTTTGGCCTTATGTAATAGCAGTACGGCCACGGCACGAAAATGAATCTTTTCATCCTTGTCTTGCGTAGAACGGAATAGTCCGGACAACCTCTGTGGCCTTTTCAGCCGAAGTCAAAATAATTCAGTAAGACCTTTGGATTGTTTTAGGTCTTCCTAGGTTTGGGGACTTAATGAGTCCGAAGACAC
The DNA here is from genome assembly GCA_018292915.2 of Batillaria attramentaria. Taxonomy (NCBI): domain Eukaryota; kingdom Metazoa; phylum Mollusca; class Gastropoda; family Batillariidae; genus Batillaria; species Batillaria attramentaria. The sequence goes on along the minus strand of JACVVK020000126.1, from coordinate 844,475 downwards.
TATGACTGTGGGCCTAGCACAGATTTTTCTCCCAAGTCTCTTTCTTTTCGGGGATGGCGCTTTTACACAAAAATGATTTATTTATAAACGGCCACGTGTTTTCAGTTCAACACAATGGCCATTTTTTATACGGAGTATGGTCATTGAAAACTGAAACCTTAACGAATAGCCAAGCCGTGAAATTGTCTTTGTTGCTTGCGCGGCATAAATCCCTAACTGACTTACTGACTGACTAACTAACCTTGCCAGTGTTTTGAACTATTATCCTTATTTCCAGGCCACGAAGGCCATGCGACAGGAGGTGGAGCGCATGCGCGAGGTAATGCGTCAGAACTACGAAGAGATGCGGACTTTGAGAGACCAGAACCAACAGATGCACAGCGACGTCAAGGACATCAAAGAGCTGCTCATGAGGGGCAAGGTCACACCGCGTTACCCAGCAACCGGGGTCCAGCGGCCGCTGACAGCCAGCCCCGTGCACATGTTCAAGCCCGCGGAATTCAGTAACCGCAGCCCGTCCCCACCCAAGGGCATGCCTAGCCCTAAAAGCCCGGGACAGGGAGTCAACCGTCAGCCACGGACAGGGGCTGGAGCAGGCGGGGCTTACGCGGTGAGACAGAGCGTGGAACCTGCCAATTACAACCGTGCTGTGTCGAGGGGTCAGAACCAACCGGCACAAAGATCTCAGTCCAAAACGCCAACCTCCAAAGCGTTACCACCTATCTGCGCCTTCAAGGACGAACCAACACCCACTGTTGCCAGTAGCAACGCTAACGCTCAGCGGGCGAAGTCCGGCCTCAGACTTTCCACAGGAAAGAGTCCCACTAAAAAGTGACTGTCATGATCATTCACCGTGCTCGGTTTTGTTTACTGATTTCAAGACACCACCCAGCATTTGGTGCCAAACCAGTATTTGCTGTACGAGCGGATGAGTAAAATATCCGTGTTTTTACTCGTAGTCTGCTACACCTGAAGCCTCGTGGTTTGTTCGCTACGTCGTGCTTTTGTAATGGCGGTTGTCGTATGCAGTCCAGCGTATGTGAAAATTAGTATTTATGTTTTGGAGATATCAGATGTACGCTGTGCTGTGGTGGTGTATGCAGGTGGTATCGCTGTGCCTTTTCTTGGAATTTCAGTGCGATTTTCTGATGACCATACCGGAACATGTCACGACGTGTGTGTGGGATAACATGTGGGAATGTTTCACACTTGATGTCTCGTGTTTTTTATGAAGAGGTATTTTGTGCAGATTCAGACACAATCATGACCCGTGCAGTTTCGGGGAGAAATCTGTGATAGCTGACCTGATGACAGAGTGTTTACGTAGCTAGTGACATGTCTAAGTATTTCTATGTTCTTTCGAAGGAGCAGGCAGAGCAGAGCAAAGCCTTTGTTGTTTGTCAGACTGTGATACATGTACAAAGAAATTCTTCACTGTACTACTTTGGCTGTGTTATTATGTATACAAGTATTGAATGCGTTGTTGCGATTTGACAGTAATTATTTTAAAGGAAAGTGTCATTGTCTCGCGGTGAGTTTTTGTATCAGTTCAGCATAGCTTTCTCAAATAATTAGTTTCTCGAAAGAGTAATTTGGGTTTTTTGGGTTGTTTTTTTTGCATCAACTAAGATGTTGTTTGCTGAAAAATGCTTGTTTTACAAGCGTAAGATTAAAGGAGCACATACCGACGTAAGAAGTGTTGCCTTCAGTGATAAAATAATATTTTGGGGGCCTGTGTAGACTGCATAAATCGAACATACGAATGCCCACTTTCTCTTCAAGGTTTAGGATGTGAAAATGCATAAAGAAAATGAATCAACATGGTACCAGATTTATTTTATTTATTTATTTTATTAATTAAAAGAGAGGCCGATGTTTTAGTGCTTCTAGTTTCCGCAGATGGTGGTGTCGTGTTTTCAAGGGATAAAGAGAGCTACGAGAAGAAAAATAATCGCATTTATAAGTGGAAAAGACAAGTCGATGTTTCGGAGCAGCACGTGAAGCAACTCTTATAAATAAAGGACAACTCTCAACTCTGACCACACAGCGCACAGAGAGAGAGAGAGAGAGAGAGAGAGAGAGTCACAATTTTAATTGATTTTATGTATTCTTATTGGGTTCTGTAACCTTTGTCCCAGATTTTTGTCTCAGTTTACACATTGTCTGTGCCAAACATCGTGACACAAATTAAAGACAGTATACACACTGTTGCCTTACACTGTCATCTTTGTTAACACAAGAAGTAAACACATGTAAGCACTGTCACACCTAACAATGTGTGTGTGTGTGTGTGTGTGTGTGTGTGTGTGTGTGTGTGTGTGTGTGTGTGAGAGAGAGAGAGAGAGAGAGAGAGAGAGAGAGATGCATTTATAAACTTCGAGCCAGTCCAAATCATGCAGAGACAAACAATTCTCATCACTTCTCTGTTTTATTAAAAATGAAAAAAAAATGTAGCTGTGGTCACCAATACGGCAACAACAAATAGCACACTACCAAAGCAACAAACCATGATTACATATTTGAAACCTGTTGGTGGATACATAAAAATATACAAATATATAAACTGCCTGGTATTTAGAACATTAAGTAACTTAGCATGGAACGTGGGTAGATTGTACATTCTTAAATTAGGTGGAAGATTCCAGACAAAAGTCCCACAAAACGCTAAAAACAGATCTATTGTTGGTAGAGTGTGTCTTTAAAGACGTTTTGACATGGTAACTTAACCACCGTATTCCCAGGCAACCGCAAACGAAAACGAAAAAAAAAAAAAAAAAAACCGGACAAGGAATCTTTTTGCTTTTGTGAATGGAAGGGGATGAGCGTGTCCTGTTCATCTCCTCCACCATTCCCCCTGTCCCCTTGTCCCAGCCGCTCTTAGCGAACATTGAACTTTTTTTTTCTTTTGGAAAAAACACCAACATGCCATCCTTCCTCCATCGTTGAGTCCACTTTACTCGTATCTAGGCTTCAGGTATCAGCATTCCTTCTCCCTGCCTATCCATGTTGCATCATCTGTAGTTTCATTTTTGTTTTATTTGACGCATTGGATAGTGTCCTTCTGCTTTGCCTTGTCTCCTGGCGATCATTAATACCGCACATGGCGATGCCCGATGGGTCCTCGGGCCACTGGCCTTGGCGGGAACTCCTTGTCTTCTCTAACACAATGCAGATTCTCGTATCTTTCCACCAGCCGGCCCCACACTTCATCACAGCTGAGGAGCTCCTTGTTTCCTGGCCACATAAATACAGAATTTTTACTGACCAGCTTCATCAGAACTGCAGCCAACCCTCGTCAAATAAACACTGACGGGTACCTTTCTTCGTGGGTCTTCGAAGTTATAAATGTGCTCTCACTAGTACGCGGCTGACAAAAATTGTAAAGGTATCTGCGCTCTCTCTCTCTCTCTCTCTCTCTCTCTAACTCTGGGAGCCGGGGTGGCCGAGTGGTAGAGCGTTGGACTTTAATGCTCGGGTCGTGAGTCCCGGCTGGGGCCAAATATTTCCTGCCTCTCTCTCTCTCTCTCTCGCACGCTTTGTTTCTTGGTTTTATTTTACAGTACTTAACTAATATCTAACCTGCTACTGCAATGCATATATTCCACTCTGAGCATAACCATAAGCTCTGCTTGTTCATGCTGATAGCAGCTCTTGCTTACCGACAATGATGAGGCCTCGCCTGGCGCGGGTGAGGGCGACGTTGACCTGGTTTCTGTTGGTGATGAAGCCGAGGTTCTGACGACACCAGCCGTGTGTGGGATGGGGCTCTATCTTGTAGGACGGCAGGGAGCGCACAGTGCTCAGGATCACGTAGTCCCACTCACCGCCTATTGATACAATACTTTTGCACTTTTTCACTCAAATTTAGTATATAGTGTGAGGTACGTACACGCGAAAAAGACACAAAAGTGGCAGTGGTACTGTTTACATTGTCCAAGAATTCATTTATAAAACTGCCGCACATAAAATGTGAATCGCTTTCCGTACGATTTCTTTGGCTCGGGGAATCATGGATTTTTCAGTTTCATATACGAATATCCAAAACACGAGTCACTATTCAGTTCAGGACTCAGCCCGTCGAAAAATCACGCACTCTCTAGTGCGCTGTACACAGGCCACCTCAGGTCTGAGTTGGTTTTTCGTACTGTATTACCAATCCCTCACTACACCCTGTATTCTTCAACTGAATATCATTTCAGTGGTGTAAATATTTGCCTGGAAACTCCTCGTAAACTAGATTATGACATTTGTAAGCAGCGTCTACTCACCCTGGCTGGATATCACAGTGGAGACCGTATGTTGCCTTATGATCTCATCTCCATACAACTGCTTCAGTTCAGCTTCAATCTTGTGGCGTTGGGCGTTGTACTGTGTCAGTACCTTGATTTGTTTCAGCTCCACATGGTGCCGGGTGTCCCTCAGAAATTCCACGATCTTGATCTAGTGGAAAAGGCAATGCCAACACTGTAAACGACAGTAACCGTGATCGGCACTACTTTTCAAAAGGGATCAAAAGGAAACGTGCTAGCATGTTAGAATTCTGATTCTAACTTTGGAATGGTGTGAATAGGTAAGTGGACGTAAGGGAGAGAACTGTGCCTGTACGGGATGAGCGATCACTAGATCTAACAGTTCCAGAACAATATATATATATATATATAATGGGGAGGGGGGAGGGAGGAGGAAGAATAAAGGAAGCTGAGACTGGTGAAGGTATGGCCGAAAATCACATTTCCATTGCGACGTGGAGCTTTGAGGGACATGCTGCGTGATAGGCCCTCTAGGTTTCCTTTAGTCTTTCCGCACCCCACCTCTTTTTTTTTTTTTTTTTTTTTGGGGTCTGTGCTGGGAACTTCTAGATCAGTGATCACTCTTCCCATACAGGTACAGTTGTCTCCCTTGCAGCGTCCACTTACCTGTTCGTTTCCTTTGGATAGTATTTTTCGCTGCTGCAATACTACTTGTTGATTTTTTTTAAATGTGTAAACAATGGTAAACATACAGGCCATGAGTCTCTGAAAGCCATGAACGTGTCCACATGCTTCTTGTCATTCTTCTTATCATGCATTATGCAAACTACCGAAAGTTAAATCAGCTGATTTGAACTTCAAGACTTAAAATTCCAAAATGCAAAAAAATAAAAGCCTCACCACTTTCTCCACTTCTGCAGCATTGTGCTTGGATTTTTCATTGCTCTCGTCAGTGGAAACTGATAGGGTTTCCTCCTGTCCGCGGACGTCAACCAGGAGATGCGGCACTTTGTCTTTCACGCCAGAGAATGTAACCCGTGGATGATCGGGCCAAAATGGCAGCGGTTCAACATTCCACAAGCTGGAACGTTCAGTAAGCAGGTGACTGTCGTAGAACTCATCTGATGGAAACTGGCAGATTTCAGGGTGCTGAAAACAGACAAGAAACATTGACAGTGGACAGAATCGCTCTCTCTCTCTCTCTCTCATGTGAGCAGCATAGGCTCAAATAGATTGCCTCTTCTGTGTGTGTGTGTGTGTGTGTGTGTGTGTGTGTGTGTGTGTGTGTGTGTGTGTGTGTGTGTGTGTGTTCACTGACTTTAAATGTGTAACTTCTTTCTGCACTTTTTCATTATTTTTCTATATTCCTGTAGCTTATAGATTTTCCTTCCTTTGCTCGTGTTTTCGTAGTTTAGCAACGGCGGGTTCGAACATGGAACACTGTATCTCTGTCAAAACGTTTACCGTTGGAAAATAAAGATCACTGTCATTCTCTCTCTCTCTCTCTCTCTCTCTCTCTCTCTCTCTCACACACACACACACACACACACACACACACACACACACACACACACACACACACACACACACACACACACACACCGTCCGAGGGCATGACAAGAACGAATTATACATGATACTGTTTACTCCGCAGAACACTATCATTACATTCTCCAAAAAGGATACTGACCATTCTGTACTGCGAACTCAGGAACACCCTTGGAAATTTATCTCTGCCATGCAGCCTCTCAAAGAGCGATTGGTCCAACCCAAGTTCTCCAGCCGCTGGACACGTGACGATAGGCTGCAGCTGCTTGTGGTCACCAATGAGAACCACCTGCCTGGCTTTGGTGGCGATGATCGGAACCAGACTGTGAGGCTCCGGGGACATGGCGCACTCGTCTATAATGACCTGGAACAATACAAGAGTTTGTTGTCAGTTATGTGCTGTTCACTGCAGTAATTTTTTTCAGCTGTATTGTTTCAACTGTGACGTACAAGATGAAGACGATAAAGTGAATGCTACATCAAACCAAAATTGGCTAGTGAAGAAAAACAAATAACCAAAAACAAATGTCACATTAACGTCTTTTTAGCATGGCTTCGGTTACATTTCAAAGTTTTCAAAAGTTACAAGCATCAGCCCTGTGCTCATTGTGCACATGTTGTTGTTGATACACACCTGAAAAACGGAGCCCTTCATGCCTTCTACAAATCGTGGGCTGCCTCCGACAGAACACGTGGTGAGCACCACTTCGTAGTTCTTAAGTTCTTCCACACTGGCAGAAAACAGGAGTTTCTCATACGCTTTGATTTGACTACTCTCCACCCCGGTGTTGTCGGGGTCCTTGCGGTGGTTGTCAAACATTTTCTCGTATCTCGCTATCTCCTCTGCATGGGGTTTTTTACTTCCTCTGATGATGTGGTGCAGGCTGACGGCCTGTGAATACCAACAATACATGTATATAAATCAAGTTGTTATAAAAACGATGGACGATACAAGCAGACTGGACACAGCGATAAACAATGTTCAGTACTGACCTCAAACACACTAAAGCGTACACATTTTTATTCACTTGCACAATGTATAGAAATGTTTTATGGTTTTCGTCATTGTCTTAACAACAACTCAACCCGGACAAAAAAGTTGTACAGACCTTCAGTTTGCGGTCACTTTTGAGATTGCGCCTGCCCCGAGTGGAGTTTAGCTTCCCCATCGGGGCGGGGTAGTCCTGGGACTCAATGGCTGTTCCGTACATCCTCACCATCTTGGGGCATTCCGCTTTGCCAAGAGTTATTTGCAGCAGCCCTGCAAATGTGTGAAACCTCATAGTTTAACGCTGAGTTTGCAGTTGAGGTATTTCTTGGGCAAGCATGACAACACACACACACACACACACACACACACACACACACACACACACACACACACACACACACACACACACACGCACACACGCGCGCGCCACTGTCGGCCACTGTGAGTAGTTTCCATAGACTTACAGGCAACATAGTCGATGGTTTTATTGGAGGGTCCACAAAAGAGCACTGTCTTCTTTCCCTTGCCCTCCGCCTCCAGTTGTCTGTTGATCTTACAGAACAGGTACACCAGCTTGATGCCTGTGTATGTCTTCCCTGTGCCTACAGCGGAGTTGGAATTTCATCAAATCATTAAACAGATTTCCTTGTTACGCTTCTAGAAACTGAAGAAGTACAGGGAAACAGCAGTTTTCGAGCTAGCTCGCTGAAAAATGTGTTCGAGCAAAATTGGTTATACAGAGGATTTTATTTCATAGTATGGCTCGAGTTAATTTTAAACAAAACTCGTCTGACGAATATGTCACAAGCACAAGGGCCTATAGCAAAACGAGAAAAAAATCGAGAATATTGAACCCCAAAAAATGAATAAATAAAATAACAAGAAGAAACGAGTCTTTACGAGTTTACCTGGTGGGCCTTGAATCAGTGAAACTGAATGGGTCAGCGCCATCTGAATCGCTTTCTGTTGCATATAATTGTTTCTTGGAAGCTCCCTGTCGACGTTTGGGACGTGCACCTCGCAGTTTGCTTCCTTAGAACCAAAGATGACACGCTCTTTTTCTGCACACACACACACACACACACACACACACACACACACACACACACACACACACACACACACACACACAGATAATCATCAATAGCAGCATAAGGAACTCTGTGTGTGTGTGTGTGTGTGTGTGTGTGCGAGAGAGGGGGAGGAGCATCACCTGCAAAGTATTCTTTTTTAGTCAAGAATCTGAATTCCAAAACATCCATATGCGGCAAGTATTGATCCTTACCTAGGCCAGGTGCCTCACAACCAGAAACGGCGATGGCCCGAGCCACCTCACAATGTTTGCTGTCGAGCTGTTCCAGAAGGATCTGCTGTGCACGTCTGAAAAAGAGACCGATGACTGTGCACACAATACAGTTACAAAACAACAATGCTTGTAAACACAAGTACATGTAGTTTAAGAGAACCTGTACATGTAATGTAACTCATAATTATCATAATTATACGGTGTACAGGTCATGAGTTCCATGACTGTTTCTCACCAAATGAGGGAGTTAAGACCGTTAAGCTTAACTGTTACCACGATACTAGGCAGAAAAGAGAAAGAGAATGACGGTGACAATGACGTTTTGTTTGATACGGTGGAAGTTTTGCAAATTTGGCAATGATTTGGCAAATTGGTCAACTTGCTACAACTATAACATATTTTTTAAAGCTGTGAACAGTTAAAGAGACTGACAGACAGACAGACACACAGACACACCTTTCAACGTCCGATTTGGGCAGAATCTCAACCACGACTTTATCGCCTCCTTTTCTCAGCAATTTTTTAGGTGGTGGTGGGCTGTTTCCGTTCAGACGAAGACTGACGTGTATGGTGCCACTGGTGCTACTGCCGCCCTTGTTTTTGACGCCTAGTACACTGGCGTGCCCGATCCATGTGTACTTCCTGTCGACGGCATGCGGCAGTGCCGACCCAGTGACCCTAGACACCACATGACCAGAACAGGCGGTGGTGTACCGGATGCAGAGGTAGTGGAGCGGCACTTCACTCGTGTTCCTAGTTTTGTCCTCATCTTCTCTGTCTTCTCTTGACATGTCACTGAAGTCGATGCACCGGTCAAAGCAAAACTTTGCTCCCAGGGTAAAGTTTCCAGTGATGTCTCCCGTGTCGACATTTTTCTTGAAAGTAATTTGCACGTCTTCAATAGTCACAGTTTTTGTGAGTCTTGTCTGGTAGACTGCCTCCATTTCGAGCAGAGGGATCCAAGCATAAACGTAGTCCGCACAGGTCAAATATTCTTGGTCGCGTTTGGATCCAACGGCCGTCGAGGAGAATGCCGACAGAGGGTCTCGGGCGTGGTTTGTGCAGACGCTCGCGTTGCGCGTCAGTTGTAGTAAGTCAACTTGTGGTTTCAGCATACCTCTGCGGTAATCAGCCGACATCTGAACTTCGATCACTTGCGAGGGCGTGAAACTTAACCTGTACCGACAAGGACTCAGAGATACGCTTCCGCCCCCCCTTTCGCTGGTGATGTGGGAAACGTCCAGACACTGTCTTTGGACAGGTTGAGGTACATGTGTCCACTGCTGCGGTTGCTCCTGGCTCTCGTCATTTTTCATCATCAAAGTCATTATGATATTTTGCCAGTCCTCTAGCTTAAGGAAGACACTAAGCTGATGAGGATTGATTTCGAGCGGTGAACCACGACCCTCAATTTGTTCAACGCGTTTTCGGTCGGCCAAAAATTCCTGAGGACATGTCCCCTCCTCGTTGTAGATTTTCTTTTCTATCTCCACCCTAACATTGGAATTGGAGATGATTTCAGGTTCTGAACTGACGCCCAAAATGCTGAAGGGCACTACTTGCTTGCTGTCAGACACGGCCCGGAGTGAAGGCACCATCAGAGTCAGCTGCTCGCTGTCCACCTGGTCCACAAAGGTCCGGAACACCAGGGGCTGGCGCTGCAGGCTGTCGGCAATCTTTAGTGACAGACATCCCTTCCCGAAAGCGTTCTGTCTCGTCTTGGCGCTGTTGATCTCTCGACACAGATTGATGACGCCATCTAGTGTACAACTGGGGACATGACCATTCAGGTCGGCGTGCAGCAGGCGGTGAACGTGCAGGTCAGCGTACCTCCTGATGGGAGACGTGAAGTGGGTGTAGCAGTCGACGTCAAGCCCGAAGTGACGATGCTCGGAAGGGTTTAGGTTGTGTGGACACCTGTATTCGGCTGTCTCCATGAGATCCATCCAATGTTTGTTGACCAGGCACTGAAGCGGGTGCAAGTCGTCCGCGAAGGCGAGCCTGCGTGCTGTTTCAAAATCTCCATGTTCCAGACATCTGCTCAGCTCTTCCCAGATGCCGCGCTGTACAACGACTTTCTCGCTGTCAGGCGACTGATGTCGGGATGCAGCTTCAGCAGAAAGCGGTGAACCTGACGTCATCATTTTACCTTGAAGCTGCATCACCAAATTGGCCACGCCCCCTTCCTTCTGTAGCCACTCATCAAGCTGATGGCGTGTTGGGGCTTGATGACAGCGCAGAATCATAAACTCCGGAAATTTGTGCCTCAGGCGTTCTGCGATGTAGATGTTAGTGCGAACCATGAACTCTTCTACAAGAGCATGGGCCTGCGGGCTTTTGCTGATTGAATCAAAGTTCACAATCCGCGGATCATCAAAAGGCACGAACAGTACCGATTTATACCTCCGTTTCTCTCTCAGTTTGGAGGCTAAATTGTGCAAGAGTTTGATATCCTCCTCTATGTCGTCAGAGGGCTCCCCGACGATGACTTGCTGTGCTTCGTCGTACGTTAGTTGACGTTTAGATTTGATGATCGTAGGCACCACATAGGGCTCTGCTGTCTCCTCTCCGTTCTCGTCCATTGTGAAGCAGACAGACAGTGCAAGGCGGTTTTGGTCTGGAAGCAAACTGCATTCACCGTGGCTCAGTGGTTCAGGAAGCATGCAGCGTGGTCTGTAGAGGTGAGGATAGAATGTGACAGCTCTTTTTCGGGCCTCTTGGTCGATAGCTGAATCTTCTTTAACCACCGCGGCCACATCAGCAATGTGAACCCCCACAACGCAGTGACTGTTTTCTCTCCGCACGCTAAGAGCATCGTCCAGATCTTTGGAGCCGGGAGGATCAATGGTGAACACTCGTTCATGGGTCAGATCCTTTCGTCCTTCTCGTTCAGGGTGTAAGCGGGTGTTTTCAAGAAGATCTGTGGTTTCAGTAAGTACTTCTTGTGGGTAAGCCCGAGGAATTCTGTATTGGCAACATAGTCTCTCAATTCCTCCACGGCAACCTCCACCGCTGTTATACACTTCCAGAACGGCTCCTAAAGGATACACATGCCCCTTTCCCCATGTCAGCAAGACAACTTTAAAGATGTACATGTCTCGTTTTCCTGGATTAACCTTGAAGATCTCTTTACGTTTAAGAAAACCAGAACTAGAAATCTCCTTGATTTCTACCTGATCCTTTGAAAATGGGAATTTCTTTCTAACAGTGTCATTCAGGATATGAATGGTTGGCACTGTCTTGCACAAGGGCTTCATCAGATACGCCTTCTCTTTGCTTAGTGTACAGTAGAGTACATGGGTCCCTGTTTCTGCGTGGTTCACTCTCCACAGTAAACCAACAACCTGTCCATACACTGTTCGGTCAGCTTTTCCCGATTTTCTCTTTGTCTTGGAATCTGTCCGTTCTTTAGGTGCATCAAGAATCTCCACGACAACTTCGTCATCCATGTAGGTTTGCCCGCACCTGGACCGACCCTCGAGAACGATTTCCGAAATACTGCTGCCCGCATCCAGGACTTTTGCAACGGACCGGTGAGATGATTCAATTTTCAACTGACAGCGCTTATATTTGTCACGATTCCGCAGTAAGTTCAGCAGCGTCGCTTGGTCGGTTATCAGATCTTTGTAGAAGGGTTCTTTGTCAGTTCCTTTTTCTTTGTTGAACTTCTCTATTTGTTCTTCTGAAATTGCGACAGTCACGCCGGTGGAAGACGTCGATGTGGTGCTTTTATAAAACCAGTCGTGCTCCTCCGGCTGGTTCTCTTCCTCGGATTCGGACGACAGGTCGAGCTCTCGGCTCAGGTCCCCAATGGCGCTTTCTTCCTCTCTCGTGCTATAAGCATAGCAATCGTTGAACCGGTACGTTCTTTGTGGCTCCTCTACTTGCTCGGCGGCAGCGCCTAAATTGTTCGTCACGGACGTTTTCGGGGATGCTAAAGGCACGGTGCTGTTACCTGGAGCTGCCCGCGAATCGCTGGAAATGTCAGTAGGTTTGTTCGTTGTAGCAGGGCCAAGCTTAGAATTCTTGGTTCTTTTGCACTGTGCAGGTGCTGATTCACCGGACGCTTGAGGCTCTGGACTTTCAATCGCAGATGGGGTGCCTGATGGTGTGCGTTGCTTTGAGCCGTGGTTCTTTCCCTTGGCTGGATGAAATAATGGATACAGTGTAACTCTCTCTCTCTCTCTCTCTCTCTCTCTCCTACTGCTTTATCATCGTTCGCACGTGTGCACATCGTGTCTGACTTCATTGGGATCTTATAGTAGCACATCGTGACAGTCAGTGCTCATGTTTGGCACAGTGCATTGTGAATGTGACATCTATTGGACACTAAGTTTTCATGGATGTGGAACGACAGAAACGTGAGTTATTGACAATATAACTTTTCATTATTGTTCGAATACTCATTGGGACGCTCCATGCTAATGCTTTCGGTGTAACGTGACACGGCACCAGGAGTGTGTCTGGCCGTCCGCTCCTTGCCTGGCATCCGTCTTGACTGATTGGGCCCCCCTTCCTTGTTAGCATCGTTCGTCACGCATGAGCGGTTACAGATGCGCATCGTTGAGATCAGCAAACATGCCAGCCTCCAACGTCTAAACTGACCCCCGCCTGTACCACCACACAGTCGGATACTCAAGCACCTAGCAAACATGCCGTCACCTCGTCTGTAAACTGATTGCAATGCCCACCTGCCGCCATGGGCCCCACCACCCGCTCTCTCCATGCCAAGAAAGCATTCAACGTTGAGAAAATAAAGCGAACCAAAGACCCAATCCAAGTAAGTTTCAAGACATCAATCGGCAAACTCCCTCGATGGCTGTTCGTATTCTACACCCGCTACGTGCAGGACTGCCCCCCACAGGTTACTACAGATTGGACTGATTACGACGTAAATGCCCAAGCCTTGACATTACCCATCCCGACCTGCGCACTGACCCCCTCACCACCCGAACTGTTTAGAACATTCATACAGTTGCACCTTGACTCAGTGAAACTCGTTACCATCCAACTCTACCACTCCACCGGAACTGTGACCGTTCAAGGGAATGTTTGTCGGGAATGGGTTGATGATGAGTTCGACAAGGTACAAGAATGGGTCAACAACATGAGTGGAGAAACTGTCAGTCCCGCCCTTGAGTCGCCACTCTCCGTCCCTGCCATCGCCGCAGCTGGTCAACTGACAGCTGCCACTCCTGCTCCCCAGTCCCTCCTCCCATCATCCCCTCCTCCCGCCACCGCCCCCCCACCACCGGATCCTGAGACGGCCACCTCCAACACCTTCGACAGTGTAATTGGCTACACTCTCGGCGAATCACCTTCCGAGGACGAGGGTCAGTCAGCAAGAGACCACACCTCCTCACCCATCGTCGAAGTCCCGCCCTCCCCTGATCCCTCCGTACGAACAGCCTTGACAGGGGAAGGCCACCCACTGATACAGACGGACATCGAGTCAACCCCACCCAGTGACGTCATCGCTAATCAAATTGAAAAGATCAGTGACGACGCTATCCCCCAGGACACAACCTCAGGCCGAGACTCCCCTCCCTTTACGTCAAGCGAGACCGGGGTACAAATAAAAGATGATGCTCCCGGCAAGACCGACACGAGTCAGTCCCACAGAAACACTCCTTCGGCCGTGAAACTGCAACATGAACTCACAACTCTCCAGAGCATGTTTCACGAGGCGTACGAGTTCCTTACATCATCCATGCTCGACGCGAGAGCCGAGATACGGCAGCTAATGAAAGTATCGATGAGAGACATGAATGATGATTTCCAGGCTACGCTTGAATCACAGCTAAATCCTCTCCGTCAACGAGTTGACAGCCTTGAGAAAGAAAACCAGAAACTGAATAAAGAAAACCAAAGACTTCGAACACAACTCGGGGAGCACAAACAGCTTCTCTCCAACGTGAGGCGAGAAAGCCCCAACAACCCTCCCAAGCAAAACCCCGCTGATAAAGGAAAACAGCAAACTTCCGCCCCCCATGCCCCGGCTAATACGGACAGTTGCACCGCCACGCCCCCCGCTCTTTCCCAGCCAGACTCTTACTGCAATAATGGCGCAACACCTTCTGGCTCTCTTCAGCCTGTATCATCAACCCAAACCAAGCCCAAAAACCCCTCCTCGCCTATGTCTGATGCCGCGGCAGAAGTGAGTATCACGAACAGATTTGATGTCCTCGCTGAAGATGACGCAGCTGTACAGCCGGTCGACAACAAAGACAAGTCACGGCACAGTAGTGACAGCAACGACCATCACCGAGGAAACGGCAATCAACGCTCCCAAACCACCCCCGCGGACAAATTGTTTAAACAGCAGGTCCATCCTGACACCACCATGCTGTTGATAGGTGACAGTGTCATGACCCGTATCAACGAACACAAACTCGTGCTGTCCAGTGATGTTCGTCCGCAGAAAATTGCTGTATCCGGAATGCGGGTGAGTGACCTCAAGGGGTGGCTGGAGAAACAGTCACCTTCGCCCCGGGTCAGCCAGGTCACACTTCACGTCGGTGTCAACACGACTAAGCAAGGGGAGATCAGCGTATGGACCTGGTCATCCCTCCTCCAGCTTACCAAGAAGGTGTTTCCCCGAGCCATCATCCGCGCTTCCTCAATAATCCCCGCTTACGGGAACCACCCTGACAACAAGGCGATCCACCCGTCTAACAAACACCTGAAAACCGCCTGTGACAAAGAGAAGACCCTGTTTATCGACAACACGCCATCCTTTGTCACTAAACGAGGCGCCCCCAAGCAAGCACACTACTGGGACACCTATCACCCTAGTGACGAAGGTACGGCCAAGCTTGCCGTAAATCTCAAGTACGCAGGCCGTGAGAATAATCTACGCCCCAGGGAGCACCACGGACCCTCTCAGCGCTACTACCCCGTTCCGTCATCTGCAACGAGACCCCACTCTGAGGACAGCTTCACACATCCGAGGCCCCTCTCCGCGGCTGGCGGGCACATTCACCGCCGCTCAACACTCGCTCCCGAAACCGATGGTCGCCATGACTACAGCTCCTCTGCCATCAACCCAACAACGCCAAACCATGGACGCGTAGACATGCGCGCCTACCACCAACCCCAGTGGACCAACAGCCCGGGACCTAACGAGCTTGCCCCAGGACTTTATGCTGCAGCCCCGCCTCTTATCCGTCATACTCCCGGATACCCCAGCCAGGACCGTCTGCAAAATGGGCAGGACACACACATCAGATCTAACTCTTTTCCTCAAAGAGCTGGACGCAGTACTAGTGACCTGACCAACCTACTGAAAGCAGGTAGCAGTGACGGAAACTTCGAGTCAGAGTCAGACTTTTCACTACGCCCAGACACTGAGCGAGCTATTCGCTTTGCTGTGGAACATATTCTTAAATCATTCATGTCTTATTGAGTTTCTCACACACACACACACACACACACACACACACACACACACACACACACACACTGTATGCTAGTCAAAACTGGAAAAAGTGGACCATAAATGGTGGACAGGTGTTGCTTTTATAAATTTGTGTCTTGTTATTGCTCTGTGACTCTAGTGATCCCGTATATTCGGTACGCATATTCGGTCACGTTTGTGGACTTAGTGAAAATCCGAATCTGGTGTCATTGATTGTGTGTTTAACTGGAAGCAGTAAACCTGCGTGTGTCACTGCCTGTGACTTACTGTGTATTAGGACAGAGAACCGTGCGAATTACGCCACGCATATCTCAAGACATTCTGACTCCTGTGGATAGTAGTGCTCTAATCGGAAGAACTATCTGACGCTTAGACACAGACTAACGCTCTTGTCTAAGAGTCCTGTGTACGACACTAGTCCGTGGGTTGGATCACACATTAACATCATTTTGCCTGTTTTTGTTGATATCGAACTTTTGGTCATTTTGAACAGCTTCCTTCTTTCATTTTGCCTGTTTGTGTAGTTGTCGATTTTTTTGTCATTTTGAAGAGCCTCCTTCTTTCATTTTGATTTTCGCTTGTTTTGCTTGTCTTGCTGGTAGCCATATTTAGCTTGATTACTGGTATTCACTCGCATATATTTCATATTATACTATGCCACAGACACAAATCCAAAACTTACAGATAGGACATCTTAATGTTTATCACCTTTGCAACAAAGTCCCTGATGTCTCCGTGCTCCTTAATCAACCTACAACTTTCCACATTTTTGGCTTCACAGAAACCCGACTTTCTGACAATATCAGTGATGAAATCATCAGTATCCAAAATTACACTATCCTACGACGAGACGCTTCTGTCCCTGGCCATACCGGATTAGCCGTATACATACATGACTCAATTAAACACTGTGTCACCAGGCGAACAGATCTCGAGTCACACAAAGTAGAAAGTTTATGGTTGGAAGTTAAAACCAACAACTCCTCCCCTTCTCTCATCGGTTATATTTATCGTAACCCGGCCGCTACGTTTCCTTGGTATGACGACTTTACGTCAATGCTGGATCAGGCACATAAACGCAAAGGTGATATTCATATCCTAGGCGACTTTAATATCGATTTGCTAAAGCCCGGGCATGCTGCCTGGAAATCCACTTTAACGTTTTTAGGATTGAGGCAACTCGTACAGTCACCGACACGTGTTTCATCATCTTCCTCATCCCTTATTGACCACATCTACACCACTAACACTGACGTTGTGAAAAATGTTCATGTGCCTATTGTTGCCATAAGTGATCACTATCCTGTTTGTTGTTCATTGTCTGTCAAATGTGATAAGCCACCACCAAAACAGCACACATCCATCTTGTACCGATGCTTTAAACGTTTTAATGAAGTGTCATTTCTGCATGATTTGTCTACGGTGCCATTTGATGATGTGTACAAACACAATGATCCTGATGAAGCACTAGCATTATGGTACAGGCTGTTCCTTGGTGTCCTTGACACACACGCCCCACAACGTACTAAGCGGGTAAAACATCCCCGAATGCCACCATGGCTTACAGAGGACATTAAACAGGCTATGGAGGTCCGAGATAAATTGAAACGAGAAAAAAAATTCCAAGAATTCAAGAAACAAAGAAATTACGTAAAATCACTTGTTAGAAAGGCCCAGAGATTGGAAGCCGAAAAGGTAATTGCTGACGGCAAAGACTCTCGCACAATATGGCAGGCTATTAACATGATTACAAAAGGTAAAAAATCTCAGTCTCCCACGATCCCCCATACTCTCACAGCCAATTCTTTTAACAGTCATTTCCTAAATATAGCAGATACTTTAGCCCAGGAAAATGATAGCGACCCCGAAAATTATGTCTGTTCAGAACAACTGAAACTACATTGCAACACGTCTACATGTAAACCATTTACCATACCATTAATGACTGTGCTAGATGTTGGTAAGTCAATATCGAACATGGCAAACAAGAAATCGTGTGGTTTGGATGGCATCAGTAGCAAAATACTAAAAACGTCCCTGCCATATATAATTGAGTCATTGACATTT
The DNA here is from genome assembly GCA_018292915.2 of Batillaria attramentaria. NCBI lineage: Eukaryota > Metazoa > Mollusca > Gastropoda > Batillariidae > Batillaria > Batillaria attramentaria. The sequence goes on along the minus strand of JACVVK020000126.1, from coordinate 826,896 downwards.
ATCTATAATCTCTCTATTCAAAATAATGTATTTCCAGCGGCCCTTAAAAACGCTAAAGTTGTCCCGATACCAAAAAACAAAAATCTAAGCGATGTAAATGAATATCGTCCAATATCTATACTATCAGTTCTCTCAAAACCCCTAGAAAGACACATTCACACACATCTGCTCACATTCCTCGAAGAAAATAAACTTCTGTGTGCTTTTCAGTCAGGTTTCCGTCCAGGCCATTCGTGCCAGACTGCTCTCACTCACATCATAGATAAGTGGCTTAGTGGTATAAATGAGTCAAAGCTATCTGGAGCAATATTTCTTGACCTCAAGAAAGCTTTTGATTTGGTGAATCACAGCATTCTGTTGAAAAAACTGCGGTTATACAACATTGGGTCCGGCGCATTATCATTCTTCTCATCCTTCCTCTTACACAGGAAACAGAGAGTCTTTTTAAATGGCACATTCTCATCCGAAGGGATTGTTAAGTATGGAGTACCTCAGGGCTCCATCTTGGGGCCTCTTTTATTTTGTCTTTATATCAATGACCTTCCTTTTTGTTTATCTAGTCCCAACGTGTCCTGCGAGTTATTTGCAGATGACACAACACTACACACATCCGACACAAAAGAGGCAACAATAAACAAAACACTCCAGCAGAGCCTCGATGAAGTATCTGAATGGTGTACCCAAAATCATATGATAATCAGCGTCCCCAAAACAAAGAGCATGCTAATAACTACCCGCCAAAAACACCAGCGGAAGCCTCTACCTCTCAAACTATCTCTCGGCTCAGAGCCCATACACCAAGTGTCAACGCATCGCCTTTTGGGCGTTACAGTGGACGACCAATTGAAGTGGGAGCCGCACCTAGAAAAACTTAGTAAAACCCTGTCTAAAAATCTTTTTCTCTTAAGTAAACTTAACCGCATAGTTAGCCACGACAGTTGCAAAGTTTTCTTTCACGCACATATAAAAAGTCATATAGATTACGCCTCCAACCTCTGGGACAAATGTGGTGATATTCACTTGAAAAAGATCAATTCTCTCTATAAACGTGGTATAAAGCTTTTACATCCTGGGCCCTTACCCACAGAAGAAAAACTTAGAGCGCTCGAACTTCTCCCCCTTACCAAGCATCTTGAGTTCAACCGGTGTGTTTTCATGCACAAGATAGTCCACTGTAAGGCTCCTCCATATCTGACCACGTTCTTTCAACCAAGTCAGCGACACAACGCAAGAAATGGCCTGTTCCAATTACCATTACCTAGATTGGACATTTTTAAAACAAGCCTCTCATTCTCTGGGTCACTTTCATGGAACCAGTTGCCAGCATACTTAAAATGTACCCCGAAGCTTCATTCATTTAAAACTCAACTTCTCAGATACTTACGTAAGTCATAGGTCCACGAACAATATCTGAACCGTGCTAAATTACTCGTTATCAGATGGCACTATTACATGTTACCTTTTTACAAGTTATGTTGTATACTACAATTTCAAACACCATGCTATCTACTTCTTCACCTATTTTCCGATGTGTTTCCTTTGAATTTCTTGCGCTTCTTTGTATCTTTGCATGTTTTTTTTGTTTTTGTTTTTTCTACTTTCTTATTAGATTACTCCCTTTGTGCCTGGTATACTTTTTTTTGTAATGTTAGCCTTTATTTTTTTAGTGTTCGTAGATTAGCAGGACAGCTTGTAAGATAGGCAGACCATGCCTACAAGTCTTTATCCTGAAATAAACGTTTCAGTCAGTCAGTCAGTCAGTCTCTCTCTCTCTCTCTCTCTCTCTCTCTCTCTCTCTCTCTCTCTCTCTCTCTCTCGCTCTCTCTCTCTCTCACTTAATTAATACAGGACGGCAGCCAGTGAATCTAACATAATCGTACAAAGTAAACCTGTAAC